>CM023484.1:46034003-46274003 GCA_013339685.2 Hyalomma asiaticum
CTACTTTCGCCACAATTACAATACCACAAGTAACTTCCCCTATGCTTTCCTAGGCTTCATTGTCTGTTTGCTCATTAAGTTGTTTCTAACAAATAAAGAACGAGCCCTTGACCCCTTCCCTTTCGACACTCCAGTTCGTCACATGTGCCTCCGCCGTTCGCAGTCTGAAGTATGGTGCGTGTCGTGAATGGAGGGAAAGGCTTGTCATTGGTGTCATCGAGGACCGCCATATTGTCGTTCCGATGGCAGGACAACAAAAGTTGCACAGTGGAAGCTAGGAACTGTACAACAAAATGGCGGGTGGGGCCGCACCAACCATTGAGATAGAGAAAGGAGCAGGGGGCTCAAAATTTTGCAGAGTGTATGTATACATTCACATAAGCACAAGCCGCTACGTGCATCTAGGGGCCTCGCACCGCCTTCGTCCCTGCCCCCCGAAATAAAATCGTGGCCTCGGACGGGGGGAACAGCTGTCGCCATCCGTCGAGAGTAGATGGCGCCACCTTACCGCACCGAGGTAAATCTTTCACCAAATCGGCGTAATAACCTGCGCCCTGATAAGCTGATGGCTTACAAGTGCCTGTACAAGTGCTTAATGGAACGACAGATTAACTAACCATATCGTGTCAGGCGGCATCGCGTGAAACAAAAAATGCGAACTTCCTGAGTGAAAACAAAACCTAGTCGACATTACTATAATTTCGACCCATGGCACGCACTCCCCGCACTTTCGTAGCTATATACCCAGCCATACGTTGTTTTGAGCAACGAGAGAGACACAAACGTTTATAAATTTGTTTGATGACTCCGGTACGAGCCTTCTGTGCTTCCCGGCTTTCGACAAGTGGCAACTGCATCACGCGAGACGGTTGCATCTATAAGCCTTCCGGAAACTGGAGTCACTTGAAAGCCTCACAGGAAAACCAAAGCACTCTCGTAATAAACGCACAGTAAAGGCTTCTGCGTGACTCGAAAGAAGACGGCGGGAAAGACGAAGCGGTGCCTCTCGCTAATCAATCGCCATCTTGGTCGCATTCGGATTCATTGTAAATACATCTTGCATATATCCATGTGCATCATATTTCCCTCCTCGTAGATCTATAGGTCCTCCCAATGAAAATAAAGAGCATAACTACCGAGAACGGGATGTATATACGTTACGCAACCAAACGCACCGCAGCTACTCTCGCAGTTTGAACACGTCCACGCAATAAATGCTTGGAACGCGCGGGAATCCTTCTTGCGCGGACATAACAAGCACCCCATCGCGTGAACCAAACTAGATGGATTGGGTTCCTGTATATATAGTTATATACGAAGGTCGGTTGCAAGAAGGCGCATTCGTACGCCGATTCGTCCCGCATTGATATATGTACATCCATAAACGTGGATAGCGATCAAGAACTGCGGTGCAGCGTGCTTCCCGAGAATCGTGCTGCGGGATCGAAGCGTGCAAGCGGCCTCCGTATTGATTGGCCGAAAGAGAGAGTGCGTGCCCCTTACAGTCGAGTGGCTTAATTGGCGTGCGAGGATTTTCTCGTGCGAATGGGGAGATCATCGATTGCGTGCTTTCTGCACGACGCAGTGAGAGAGAGCGATTGAATTGTCTGTTTGGTGGAGATACCACCGTATCAGCAGAGATCTACAGCTCTCTTTATCGCCTGGTCCCTCTGGCCACTTAAAAGAAGGTGTTTCGTGAACTCCGTGTTTTTCGTCATCGGCGATGTACGATGTTCGTGGTATGTGCCATCGGGCTCAGATTCTCCGTGCGCACCAGTTAAAATTTTAGAAATTGACGTGGCATCGTCACAAAATAGTTTTGAAGGAGAAGCGTTCATCTGGGGCTGCGTATAAAAGCGGTTAGTAATTTTTGTGATTTTATTTAGCTATTTACTTATATATTTGGTTACTTATTTTGTATTTATTTAGTTATTTGTTTATTTAGAAATGGTTTTGACCCTTCATTAAGGGTCATTACAAGGAGGTGCAACAGATTGTAATGGTTAGACACATATACAACTTAAAAGCTGAAAATATGTGTGGCAAAAAATTGAATATGGAATACTTTTCCAACATCTACACTACCGCTACAAATATTTAATATGACCCTCGTCCTACATTCATAATTTTGGCGTTACGAGTACAAATGAAGGGTGAGGAGCAAATACGCAAATTGTTCGCGTGCGCATCGATAGATCGTCCGCCCTCTTTCAGAGTGCGTGAATGGTCGTTATATATAGAGGTAAGCAGTAGTACTGTCCCACATATAATGGAACGAAGTAGCACACTGAACTAAGTAAACCCTCACATCCCACGCACACGCTGTACTCACGGGATGAAGTCTACGGTAATTTTGCAATAAATTTTCGTTTTATTTCGAAGCAGTCAACGTTTCGAAGTATTCGGAACTACAGTAGCTAACTAATTCGAAGATCAAATATAATAGGATACAGCTCGCTCTATTGATTTAAAGAAAGTTTCAAGTGTTCTCGCGTGGTTATTGGCTATAGTTGTTGTTGTTGTTGTTGTTGTTGTTGTTGTTGTTGTCGTCGTCGTCCTCTTGTTGGATATGTAGCAACTTTGACTGCCGACAGCGAGCCTTTGGATGCAAGCGCCCCAATCAATATGCGATAATTGAAGACGGTCCGGAAATAGAAACGAATTTGACTCTAACGTCTGCGCAAACCTTGAAGAAGGCTTCATTTTGAACGCCTATTTCCACGTAAGCGCGATGCCCATTACACAGGCCTCAGGTGCAAGCGCCACGTTATGGGCAAGCTACGCGGGGCCATCAATTCTATGAAGGCTGCCTGTTATATTCTCACCCATAATAGATTAACGAAAGGTTAAGGATATGCTGTTTTGCTTATCTCCCCGGTGCGGCTTCGGATAATCGGTTTATGGTTATATATTTATTATTTATTTAGTTTTTATTACTACAATGTTACAGCACTTAAGCGAAAAGGGGTAGCCGTCGCCAAAAATGGCGACAACAACTCCTTCATTTTTCACATCAATAAAAAGGGTTTATGTATCGACTCCCCATTAAAGTTAAAAGCTTCCTCGCTTTCACACCCGCCCCGCCACGGTGGTCTAGTTGTTATGGCACTCGGCTGCTGATCCGAAGGTCGCGGGATCGAATCCCGGCCGCGGCGGCTGCATTTCGATGGAGGCGAAATGTTGAGGCCCATGTGCTGTGCGATGTCAGTGCACGTTAAAAAACCCCAGGTGGTCGAAATTTCCGGAGACCTCCACTATACAGCGTCCCTCATAATCAGAGCTGGTTTTGGGACGTTAAACCCCACAAATCAACCAATCAATCATCAATCAATCGCTTTCACACCCGACAGCAAGCGAATAACAGAGTGAAGCCATCATCTACCCGAGCTGTAATTTCTCACCGCTCTTCTTCGTAAAAGTATATAAAAGCAAGTTACCCTTTCAAAAGTAAATATGCTTCAGTTCTCCATTCACACGCATCGCGACATGCATTCGACATTTTTACTCTTTGCAGTCGCGGCGGCGAATTGCGTCAGCGCCGATATCACTCGCGCACCATCAATCTGAATTCGGGTCCCGACGTAGCGATCTCACATTCCTCAAGTCAAGCGCGTCAACCCCATCTAACCCTAAATTTACACGGACTGAATCGCCTCGCCGTCTCGCATCTTCGGACCAATCGTTCAACCTCTCAACCTTGTATACGCTCTCAACGCTCATTCGCGCTTGTTACAACATAAGGAGATCGCAACATCGCCGAGACGACACATGCCATCGATCTGAACGCCATCCTCGGCGTAACTAGCTCGTTCGTCAAAATACGCGCGTCAATTTGCTTCCTAACCTAACTGCCTTCAGTTCGCTGTTCATGTACTTTCAATGAGGGCGCCGTCTAGACGAGGCACCTTCAAAACGCTTCGTTCTTTTGCGAGCGTAAACGCAGCCAAGTTGTGTTAAGGTTATCCAGCAGCGAAGGAGAAAATGGACACGCCTTGTTTGCTTGAGCGCTACAAGCTGCAAGAGAGATGAGAAGAGTGGGAGAGAGTCTCACGTGGCTACATAGCTCTTCGTGCAGCCGAGTGTTGCCGTCCATTACTATAACCGAGGCGGTCGTTATACCCGTTATTACTTATATTCTCCAAGCGTCATCCTTATAGCGCGAGCGCGCGGGCACCGTCATTAAAGGAAACGTCGTGCGCGGAAAAAATATGGTGCCGGAGCGAGAGAGAGAGCATCGTCATCGTCGTCATCATCATCGCCGTCATCGTCACGAGCAGAGGCATCATGCAGCGCCACGACCGACAACAACAGCAAACAACAAAAATGGCGGCGGCGGCGGCGGGCCGCGGACCTTGTCCAATTAAACGCGACCTTTCCGATCACGACTTCGCCATTATGTATACTCCGCGGCGGCGAAGCCATATTTTGCTTTCCCTTCCTTCCTCTAGCATCCCGAGCCGCCAACGATACGAGAGCTCAGTGTGTATCCTGCTGTCGGCCGTGCCGGTGGCAGATGTTTTCCCACTTGCCACAAAAACGCCGCGCGGAACGGCGTATCAGAGCTCGCGCAACCTGAGAAACGACGAGATTCCGCGAGGGGTTCTGCAGCGCCCTCCTGTGTGCATATATATATATATATATATGCACCAGCTCGCTTTTTATCCACGCCTTATCTTGATGTAACAACGACGCCACGTTTGGGGCGGTCGAGATGAAGTCGGCTAATGAGGGGTCGACCGCAGTCGGATTTTTTTTGTCCCTCGTCTTGTTTGTAATAAGTGAACCTACACGGCTGGCTGCCTCCTCTAATAATATGCTCGCTATCGCCATTGGTTGGCGCCGCACTCTTATACGGAACACATTAGGCGTACGAATTGCTTTGTATGAACTAACCCGCGGCTCCAAGCTGTACGAAGGCGCCCGTATACCCTTTGCAATAAATAACTATAGTAACATTAATTAGGAAAGGGAAGCGGTGAGGAAACGCCGAAACAGGTTTGCTACTCTGCACTGTAGAAAAAGAAGAGAAAGGAAGGAGAAGGAAAAAGCGCATTCCACAATTCTCGTAACCATCTAGCCCACCTTAGCCTCTTACAATTACTACTTAATTAAGCATAGGGTGGCTTGAGGAAGGAAATTAAGCGTAGGGTGGTTTGGGTGGTCCGGGGTGGTGTGAGCAGTTGAGCTATATGGTGGTGAAGGAAGGAGTATGTGGCCCATCAGAGCCCCTGTTCCTGAAACTTCCCTCACTGAGTAACCAGAGCAGGACAGACAAGGACGGATGCCTCGGAAGCTATCAGCAGTGAGTGTCGCTGTCGGCTTGACCTGATGTTTCAAGGAGTCGACTTGATTTCACCGCTGCCTTGACGAGAAGGTACGCTGAGCCCAGCGACGTTCTTTGTTTTGAAACACTGTTACGTGCGAGTGTTCAGGGGATACTAAAGGAAAATATTGGGTTTGGCTAGATCGATTCTTTAACTGTGTTCGAGTCAATTGCCGCTTTCTGCATTCCAATAAACCAATTTCTTTATTTTTTCATCGAAAACTGCTGCGAAAAATCCCGGATGTCGCCGTTTAATTTGAATCGCCCGCGCCGAAAAGAGGACTTGACGTCACGATCTCGGTTGCCAACACTACAGTGCAGTGAACTCCGCGGCAGTATTATACAGCACTTACAGTGGCTACTGCACATTTACTTATTGTCAAAGATTACCTAATTCATTCTTCATTTATAACCTGGAGCAGTAACCAAGTACTCGAAATAGGTGAGCTGACGTCATTCCAAAAAGGTGAGCACGGAATGCAATAGGGGGCACCAATCAATATTTTTTTTTCAATTTTGTCGTTTTCTCGCTTCCAACTTCTCTGTCCTCGCCATGAATGGCCAACTGGTTATCACACATATGTAATCTTTCAATCTTGCTCGACTTACTATTTGCTTTTAGTGTCCCTTCAAGCAGTGTTAAGCAGGTTGATCGGGATTTCGGTTGACAGCCGGCGATATATGTATGCAATCGCCGATGATGATGATGATGATGGTTGTGGTTCGGTTAGGAAAGGACGCTAACTTCTGCAGCCCATGTAGGGAGCACGGCTAAGCGTCCGTGGGGGTGGGGGGAAAGGGAGTGAAAGAGATAGAGAGGAGAGAAAGGCCGTAGTGGAGGGCTCCGGAAATTTTGAACACGTGAGGTTCTGCACTGAGAACGCACAGTACACGGGCCTCTGGCATTTTCGCCTCCATCGAAAATGCGACCCCCGCGGCCGGGATCACCGAGGCATTAACCGTCGTTTCGATATAGGTGAGAGAGCTATATATGCGCACTCGTCCCAAGTCCACAAGGATGTTGATTTAACGACCTATTTAAATGATGTCGCGTCGGGATGTATATTTCGGTATCAAAGAGCAAGGATGAATCAGCGGTTGCCGTTCAGGCGCTTATTGCGCGAGCCCGTTCCACGTACAGAAGATCAAGGACTGTTATACAATATACGTATACAAACAGGCCATCATCTCTATGGCGCATAGTATGAAAGAGGCCAGTAACACGGGAAAGTGAAGAATGCCGTGGAAAAAAAAAAAAGGAGGTTATTTCGCCAGAAAAATAACATCAGCACATGTGGACAGCCATCAGCTGTCCACATGTGCTGATGTGGCCAGCGCTTCCCTGGAAGAGGGGCCACCGCCCGCGGTGATCCACGTAGTGTTTTGTGGCATTAAAGTTTGTTCTTCCTCCTCCTGAACATCCCTGTTGTTTGTGTTATAAGTTGCAGGAAAAATGTCGAGTCAATTTACCATTATTTATATATTCTTGTTATGTTCCAGGTGATGAGTCTTGACCACCAGAACCTCGCGGCCCGCTGCCTAGAGGGAACAATATGTACATAAGCGAAACAGCAGTTGGCCGAGGACCGAAATGGGTGCGACCTCCAACTTCGAGGGTTCCGCACATTTACGAGTATAGAAAGTTTGCAACTCTCCTGGCCGGACGTAGCGCGAAACGTAACAACCACACTCCCCTTTTTTTCCTGCCCATCAAAAACGCGGCGCCTCTTCAAACCAAACTTAGGAGCTCGTAAATATTAACGCCAGTTTGAACAAGAGTCCGGTTTCAGGACGAAGCGCAAAGGCTTCGTGTGGGAGCGGATGAGGGCACGCTGTGTATACAGACAGAATAACCAAAGTAGAAGGGGGGAGGAGGGGTCGGTATTGTTTTCGTTTTTTTAATGTGTGGGACGCGCGTAGCACTTGCAAGCACGCCAGTCATGCGGCTGTTGAAAGAGGAAGGTGTATTCGTGTTGCGTGCCAATGCTGATGTCATGCCGGACTTTCTCCTCGTTGGCTACATCCGGCCTTTGTTTTGCTTACGCGCAGCTCCCGGGACGCAGAAAAAGTGAAAGTGTTTCAGCGAAGCAATAAATGCTTGCCTATTTGGTATTTGCTCATGGAGAACTTGGGAGGGTTATCGTTCACTTCGCTGTGGCTAGAGCGAGATAGAGAGAGAGAAATCGAGGCATATACAGCCGAACGCCAGCAGCACCGCCAGCGGTAGTCAAACAATAGCCAACGTTTGTTAGCAGTACGTTAGGCTAGCCAACGTTATCCATCGGTAAGCCAGAAATTAGGCATGTTAGCAATCATACTTCGCTTCATTTTCCCCTAAAGTAGTTCGCAAGTGCGCTTCTCCGCACTGCACATTTGCCCAACTAATGACGGCACCTGCCGGCAGTAGTGCAGACGAAGTTCTAGATGCACATGTCTTTTGGCTTGTTCATGCCATCACGATTGGATATATATACATTCTGCATCTCATGGCGAAAGCAAAACAGCGCAGAATTGACTGCATCTCCATTAGTTCGGAGAATTGCATTGCAGGAAAGCTAGCTTTACAATCATGCACGACCAAATTTGTAGCGCGCAAGTTCCTCCAAAAGGACACGGTGACAAAAGGTCATGAAACCTAAAGGCACCGGCGCAACCAGACGACACAGAAGGAGAGACAAGGACACACGAGCGCGGTTTCAAGAATGTACCAACTCGCCCAACAAGAGGTTTTGACAAAAGGTCACTGCGTCTTTGTCTATTTTGTACGCCACAACTTTCACCATGGCTGCCTACGAAATTGCCTCAACTTCCAGTTCTGACGAAAAAGGTCGATTCACTTAAGCAACTGCACTGCAGGAAAGCTAACTTCCAAATCAAGAAAAGGGTCTATACACTTATCCAATTTCGGCCTTGAAAATGGCGATCTTCAGGAGAAAGCCCGCAACTGCTTCTGATACACACGTTACTTGGCGTATTAGAATGTTTCGCTTTAATACACGGCATCCCATAAAGAAGTCTCAATAAGGTAACCTACAAGCGAGCGCTGACACTGCGCACTCCCATTGCATGATGACCTGCCCGCGAAGTGGGCAACCACAGAAACACAAGCGCGCATGCCGCGCATACTATACGGATGGGCACACCTTTCACCTCTCCGTCGTGACGTCCACCACACCTCGACCGCAAAAAAGCACCACTCCCCACGACGAGCCATATAATACCGGCCGGCAAAAATAAGCCACGGAGAGAGCCTCGCCCACATCCGCCGTATGGATCGAGCTGCCTACCTGCCCCTCGGGGGGTGCAATAAATAAAAAAAGAAAAAACAACAACACCGGGCGGTCCTCGTTTATGCTAATCCGCACTGCGGCCACTTCACGCCGAGAGGCGCAACAACTTTCGCCGCGGCACCGACGGGCGGTCACGGCCGCCCCTATATATACGCACACCTTAAAAAGTTTCGATTTGAATATGTAACGCTAATATTTACTCTATATATTCTTCGGCCACACAGCTCTTCGGTCGCGTTAGCGAGGCTTCGAGAACCGGGGGCAATAGGAAAAAAAGAGGGGGGTGTGAGAAAGATAGAAATAAACCGAGGCAGGCTTAAGAAAAGACAAGGCGTGTGTCGAGACTAAAAACAAGAGATGTAAAAGATGACGGCGGGGCGGGCAGTTTCGCGCAGGTTCGCGTGCTATGGCTGCCGCTCTTCGGTTAGGGCCTTCATCCTCCTCTCCTCGGCGTGCGCGCGCATTAAGATAAAAAGGAGGGCGAGTCCCCGACGAGCATGCGCGTTCGATTAACTTTATGCGTCGGCCGCTCGGCCAGCTGCCGCATTTTGCGAAGCGAAACGCGTCTTAAACATATGGGCAGTCCCCTTGTAAAAGGAACCAAAACACAGGGGCGTAAATGGAAGCAAGAGGGATGGGGATGTCGGAGAGAGTACGAGGGGGGGAGGGAGGGGGGGGGCAACTCTAGAATACTGTCCATCGTTGTAGAGAGAGAGAGAGAGAGAGGAGAGAGAGAAATACGCAAGACGGCGAAGTTACCGAGATTGAGAGGAGATGCGTAGCAGCGGAAACAAAAGAATCATGGAAGATGAGGAAGGAGGGGAGAAGAGGAGAGGCGGCCTCCCATAGTAAGATGGAGCGGAGCGGCTCGCGCCGTCCGCTTTAACACTTTATTACGGACTCCACTCCCTCTCTCTTCACAGTGCCTCGTGCACGCGTTTGTTTATATAGAGGCAGGACCTTATGAAGCGTCGTCAGCACTACCGGCCGGCCGGCCGGCGCGGGGCCAGCGCTTTTTGATGAGGTCAAAACTTCCCCTCGAAGAGCCGAAGTCGTTGACGCGCTGCGCTCCGGTCATCTTCTTTTTCTTTTTTTTTTTTTCCGAAGGGGTTTGCTGAACCAAGCGTGCGCGATGCCGGCCGTGCTTTACGGCCTGGCTTGGCCATCACCACCACGCCCTCTTTTCTCTTTCTCTTTGCTCTTTTAATCCTTCAGGGGCTCGCCAGAGAAAGGCCGTAAACGAAAAATGCCCCAACGTCTGAGAGTGTATAGACTATGTGTATATACTATACAGATGCACGAGAAGGCCATCGAGCGTGTGCGCATATACAGATACGAGTATACGTATATAGATTAACGCAGGCGTAAATTGGTATAGAGAGACTTTTCCGGTTCGGGCCAGAGAAGATGGCTGTACAGATGAAAGGGCGCTATGTATAGCAGCCTCGAGATCAATGGTGCATGCAGATGCGAGTGCATGCAATGGACGAGGCAGGAATTGGTTACTCGGTGAATGCTGATCTTAAAAAATAAAAAAGAAAAAGAGAGCATACCATGCACGCCGTGGCGTGCGTCGTAAGTGTCTTTGTAGTGACGCTCAGGTCTGCTCGATTACAGCTGCAACATTCGTTGGTGCAAAGTCCACCAACTCGACTAAATTCAGTGTTCGTGCGTTTAGACGGGTGTGCAAGACTAAGGGAATTTTCTCTGTATACACTCGACAATGACGGTCTTCAACCGCCCTCGCAAACGGGCCCACGCAATAAGTTATACACGGCAAGTGTTACGAAAATGGCCAACTACTGCGAACTTTACATTTATAGCTAAAAGGACGTTCGCTGTTCTTTGAACGTCCGTTGTTCCTCCACTGTAATATCATCAGCAACAAGATTCTATACTTCCGAGATGCGGGTATGAAAGAAGCAAATGTGCGTGACACGTAAATCAAAAAGTAAAAATAAAAATAAGAGGCAGCGAGAGACTGTGCCATAATATTTTTCGTGTCGTGTTTGTTTTTTGTACTCGTGTTACAGCATATCTCATTTTGCACACAACCGCTGCGTGAAACGGGAAGGAAAAGGAACAAAAGGTCGGGAAAAGAACACACGTCCGTCTTTTTGCTCATCAAACAAAGGATCTACACCGACTATTATCAATCGCTTACGCACACACTCCCTTTTTCGTGCTTCCTCGGCGGTTTTTTTTTAGTTTTTTTTTTCAGCCTATACATGCAAGCAGGGGCAATCTACATGCTAAATATACTATCTTCATTTACGGGGTACTCTTCGTCCTCCCTTCCCTGTTTTTCCACATATAACCTTTCGTATTGCCCCCGTTCTCCCCTTCAAGAGCACATGTTCCAAACATTGTTCACGTTTCCTTCTTTTTCTCCCGTAAACACAATTAAGAAACCAAACACACCTGCGCTTTTTCACGCGTTACGTTTCTTCCACATTTAAACATTCTTGGAAACACAATCATGCGGCTCCTGCGCTCTGAGCGCCATTTCTTTCCAATCAGTCAGTTGATAAACCAATAATATCTATCTATCTATCTATCTATCTATCTATCTATCTATCTATCTATCTATCTATCTATCTATCTATCTATCTATCTATCTATCTATCTATCTATCTATCTATCTATCTATCTATCTATCTATCTATCTATCTATCTATCTATCCCACGTACTCTGGCATCCTTTGAGCCTACCTGGTATCCTTTCTATCTGGTATCTGGTATCCTTCAAACATACTCGTATTTTACCCGCACGTATGTCCACAAAGTAATCAATATATACCACTCTGATTACAGCTTTCTTGTCTGTGTAAACCTCTTTCGCTCTCTCTTCACTATCCTCCTGTCACCTTCATTCGTTGCTTCTAGTTCCTCCACCCCCTTCACAAAGACAAGGCGGCATGTATAATAGGGGGACAAGACAAAGAGAGATATGACGGACAAGACAAAGAAAGAAAAAGAAGAAAGAATCCAGGAAAAATAAGATACAAGGGCTCGACGCTTCTTCCTTTGATCCTATAGCGCGCGCTTAGCGATCATCGATCCACTGGGGCCATTATAAGCGAAGGATCTTGCTTCCTCGCTTTGCAGATTAAGTTGACATTATGCCGGGCACTTTCTTTCTCGCTCCCACTTGTTCTTTTCTTTTTTTTTTCTTTTTGAACTCGCTGTGCGAGAACACGCAATGGTAGAGGAAGCACCGGGGGGCAAAAAGAAAACCCTGCGTAAAAGAAAATCTTTCCGTTTCTCTTATACATCTTCCTTTCTTTGGTTATCCCGCTTGTACTATACCCCACCCCCCTCACTCTCATTTGTGTGCCTGCCTGTCTTGCTTGATCCCCGGCTGCCTATCGCCGTTGCCTAACATATGAGGCGCGGACATCGTTATCCGTTTAAAGATTGAAGACGGCCGCGCGCAGCAAAATGAAAAGCTAAAGAAATAAAGAAAACGAAGCTGCGTGTACTCTTTCGTCCTTGTTCTTTTTTTCGGTTATTCTCAAGCAGAGCGAGGATACTTCGCTTCTATCTTTCTTTGCTTGTCTTTGTTTCTCGCCGTTTTTCTTCTCATATCCGGGACATCGCAGCCTGCGCCGCGGAGCGGGACAGCTTCGCGGACAGCGCGAGAACACAAATATGGCCGCGGCTCGACCGACGGCTGCAGATCCAAGGGGCGAGTTTCTTCGCTGGAGAACGAGAAGGAAGGTCGAGGAAAGTCGCATGCTCTATAAGTGCGCAAACCAATGACAAACTTTTCCTCCAAATACAGTTTTTCTTTTTTTTGTACGCCGAACAACGTATGAAAGGGAAAATTAGTATCCACCCGTTCTGTAGCACAAGGCTACACGGAAATCCATACAAAACGGGTGAATGTTAATTTTCCCTTCCATAAAAACGTTACTCCACCTTGCGGGTTTCCGCAGAACTCATTTGCCATATATTCACGCCGAACAGCATAGTTTCCTTCATCTCCCCGTGAACTTTAGAATTGACTGCGAAACCCAAAGAACGCGAGCTAATGAGCAGACCCCAAATGCCTTGGAAGGAAGACGCACTCCTTGGAAGGGAGACGCATAGACAGCTCCGTTGCTCATATCGCGCGGATGGTGTCTTCATTGCACTACTGTACGATTGTGCAACAGAGCGTGAAGCCCGTAATTTTTACGAACTGTACGTACGACTACTGTATACCACGTTTGCTGGGTCTCCTCAGCGGCCGAGCCAAAATAATGATGAAACGCAGGTTTTTTTCAGAGCGTGCAAAAAGGCCGGTGGCTATTCAGCACGGCAATGCTTTGACGCTGGAATCTTTATGCCCTATACTTCAACATTAGCCATGCGGGTGCCGCTAATATGTAGCATGGTCATATTTAAGGCAACGAAATACTGGAAGGACTTCAAGTGTGACTTAGAAGAACATTCATGGCGGTGAATAGACCCAAATTATAAAGTTTGCAAGCTTTCTCGCTAATTTGAAAATACCGTAAGCTTCACCGCATCAAACTTGTGCATTGAGGCAGAGTACAACAAGCGAAGCGCAGGACGTCCTTCTGTCAGTTGTAACAGCGTCGCGTCACGCGACCGAGCGGCTTATACTATTTCTAAATCAAGTAAAACATTACTGGAGCACTAGCCTAATGCTTCGTGTTGGCGCTCCCTCACTGCTAGACACTGTATCTCGTTGGTTTCCAGTTATTACGAGAGTGTTGACAACCTACGGCAAATGAACAGCGGCCTGTGCCGTCACCACGATTATGATAGAAAGCTGCCGTGAATGCTCGTAGGCCACAGAAACCAATCGCCCAAAAAGTGGTAACAATTGTTGTGGCCTCATTGTGGAAAGAAAAATATTTCCGCACACTAAACGATAACACGAAACACGAAAAATACACAAGGACCAGCGCAAACTGGCAGCTTTCGCTGGTTCTTGTGTATTTTTCGTGTTGCCGTTCAGTGAGAGCAGTGAAGCCTAACCAACTAGTTCGACTTTTCGATCTGATAGCCGCGGCCTTGCATGCCAAAACCAGGAAATAATTATGAGGAACGCCATAGTAGAAGGCTGTGCAAATTTTCATAAGCCGAGGTCCTTTAACGTGCACACTGCAGACGTCCCACAGTTCACGGTCCTCCATTGCATTCTGCCTCCATCAAAATCAGACGGTCGAGGCCGGGATCGAGCCCGTGCCTTTCGAGCCTGTAGCCGAGGATCGTAGCCACTGTGTCGCCGCGGTGGCTAACAGTCGAAACCACAGATTAGTGCTCCTTATCAATGCCTTCTCTCGAAAATACAAAAAATTTCAAGTGTCTTGAGACGTAGACGAGCGCGACCGACGCGACTGCTGCATCCGATTCAGACGTCGTCGTCGTCGTCGTCGTTGTTGTTGTTGTTGCTGTTGTTGCAGGCGAAATTGGTGCGAAGTGTTCCAGAAGAAAACTGATCCTTCCGCGACGTTTCACGCATAAGGATCAGTAGCTATATAGCAGCCTGAAAGGTCTACCTTGTGTGTTACGAAGGTATACAGACCAGACAGGAGGACGACGCGGCCACGTCGCCGCCAAGGAGGCAGGCCGTTCGCTGAAGCGAGACGCCGCGGTCGCCGCCGGGCCTAATTGGGCTTCTCCGCTGTCCACGGCGCTGCCGCCACCAGGCGTTCAAGCGGCGCCTTCATCGCGCCTAATTGCGGCAGCGGTCGCGCCGCCTCCGAGAAACCACCTCCCTAATTTTTTTCTTTTATATACAGCCTGCTCTTCTTCGCCATCCTCTCTTACATACACACACGTCCGGCTTCTGTACACACACGAACGAGGCCCGTATTTCGGGCCAGTTCCGTGCAGCGCACTGTAGGCCTCTGTATATGCTGTTCGTATAAGCAAGCTGTGCCGCATGTCACGCTGAGTTGGCACTGCTTGTCAAACAAACTGGCATACAGTGCAACAAATTCACCCTACTCGATAGATCAAATTATACGGCGTCGCTGGATAACCTCTGTATACATTTATTTTATAAAACTCGATTTCCTACAAAAACATCGTGAATGTTTTCCTACAAAAACATTCATGGTTGGCTTTATGCGTGCTATACCTTTAGATGGTACAGGCACCTGCATACTTTTCTAAAAGTTATTTTTCTTATTCACGTGAAAAGAAAAGCGATGAAATAGGGAAGCATAATCCAGCTGGAAAAAGGTACAAGAAGATACGGTGTGTTCACAAATAATGAAAGACGAAAGACAAACTGAGAACAACGTAACCAATTGAATTCCGCTATGTACAATCAAAGTGCAAGCTGCATTCCGAGATCGCAGTCCCGAAACTTTCCTTTGCTACAAAAGATGAACTGCGCTGTACTATACGGAGTCCACCAAGCGAATGCATGCAGGTCGCACTGTCAACATGCTATAGAAGTTAAGTATCACAGTGCACAATTGTCTTTATCCTTCTTGTGTCCACTGTATAGTTAAGAGCAACGCAACTGCAGGAAAGTGGTCGCATAAACAATATAGAGCAACATAAAGCTTGTCGTTAGTATAAGTGTCACTTGCAATTTGAAGTTTTCGTCAGTTTCGCATTTGTCGCATACCTAACTTTTCGCCGTATGTATGCCTATATAGTACAACTATGGTGCGCTATACATTACAACAGACCTCCTGTCGGTACTGGCGAATGCACGAAATGGACTTTCAACGTTCAGGCAAGAAGAATGCGCAGTGCGCGCCTCACAATACTGTTTACTCTTGCTCAAAACGCGCAAAGTCAATGCACTTCGTGGCTCTATATAAAGCCCTGCCGTTTCAGTGCACAAATGAAATCAGCCAGCTTCTTCGGCAACCCACAAAGCATGGAGCTCTTTCACAGTGAACTGCACAAAGCGTTGACGTTCCTGTGTATCAAACACAGTAAGAAAAGATATCACTAGGCATCCCGACCGCGGCGGCTGCATTTCGATGGAGGCGAAATGTTGAGGCCCGTGTACTGCGCGACGTTGTCAGTGCACGTTAAAGAACCCCAGCTGGTAAAAATTTTCGGAGACCTCCACTATACTGCGTCTCTCAATCATATCGTGGTTTTGGGACCGCAAAGCCCCACATATTATTATTATAGAAGACTCCACTCGGCGATCGCTCGCGAGGTCATTCAACCCTAAAGGAGATAACAGAGAAATGCTTATAAAAACACGAATGAAATGAAAAAAAAGATTCCTTAGTCCCTCATTAAAACCTAGCAGCCAGGTTGCAAGCTCGTCAAACGCCACGATGCAGCACGAACGAGCACTTAACCACGTCAGTCGAGCGTGCACTTTTTCAAAAATAACTATACAGTGTGTATCAGGCAAGATGTAGTACATTTTGACTGTAATAAAGCGAGATGCGGGCGAGGAGTAATACATCTTGCCTTGCACGTCTTTTCCAGCCACTTATATTTCTCAAAGATTCGAGACTGCCTTTAAATAAAGTATATACTGAAGAAACTAGCAGTCCTTCCGCTTCACGGTCAACCCTTTGTCTCAGGCGTAATCCCACGTTTTCGCCTTATATTTGAACGTTTTTCCCGCTTCTCTCGCAGTCGCGAAGGTCTTCTCTTTCAAAGCGCGCGTGCGCGGGCAGCATCGATCAAAATTATCTTTAACACCCAGCCACGACGAAACTGTCGCAATCAGCGTCCAGCGAAATTCCGGTTGCCAGAATCTCTGCGGTGTGAAAAAAAGCCACGTTCCTCTCAAGTTGAATAGCGGCGTGCCAAAGGCGTCATTTTTTTTATCCCCCCCCCCCCTTCCACCTTTTCTCTCACACCCTCCCCCGGCCCCCCCACCCCCCCTTTTTTTTTTTCCTATTCAAGGTCGAAAGGTTTTCTTTCCTGAGGGAAACATGAAACCATCACCCTAATAATTGCCGAGGTTAACGCCCCTGAGGTGCGAGGCACTTTGGTTGGAAGTGCCAAGGCGTTTTAATTTAACGCTCGCCCCCTTTGTGCATCGCCTTTCATAAACGCTCCCTCCTTTGGACGCAGCTGCCTGCGATAGAGAAAAAAAGACAGCCCCGTCGAACCGAGTGAAAAAGAACGACAGTTTTATAGAAGGGAGGCAGCTATACAGGAATCACTGAAGGGTCACTGGCATCGAAGCCCACCAAGTCTCACCTTTTTGACGCTTGCTTGACGTTTACAGTTTAATGCTTAATGCTTACTTAATGTTTACAGCGCAGAAAAGCAACGGATTAAAAAGATAAGGGAAAGGGGGGTTATTACAAGATTAAAGGTTGCAAACAAGCGATGACAACAGCACTTCATCTGTTGTCATTCTTCTCCTTTCGTCCGTGTTCTTCTGCGCTGTGAATTTTCAACATCAATAGCCAACTCGAAGGGATGTAGACCTTACGTGCGCTCACGAAACCTGGATTAAGTCGTCCATTGTCCAAAACACTCTATGGTTATGAAGTAACAGTGCGGGTTTGTTGTGCAAGCTGCTTACAGGGCCGAACGCTCACGGTTTATATCCCCATAAACTATGGAGAAAGATATAGCTTTGTAGCGCCCAGCTTTCACGTTATGTAAGCACTGTTCGCGCAACATCTACTATATTGCCGACAGAATATACAAGGAACTGCTAGTTTATGGAGATGAGCGAAACCGCAGAACCTCCCTCTGGTTTTTTAGAATGGAGAGAGAGAGAGAGAGAGGAGGGTCTAATAAGCGACATGGTATAATACGCGACGAAGCTAACCTTGCGTGTAAAGAAATTCAGATCGAAAGGAGCAGAAAGCTTCAAAGGCAGCAGAGGACAGCTGCCATCATCACCGAAAGAAGACTGTGCGGACGACAAACAACACACGTTCAGAAAAAAAAACAAAGCAGTCTATAAGGCGAAGAGAAGGCGAGCGGAAGGAAGGAAGCCACCCGGGCTACTTCCCTGGACGCCACGACACTCGCGACGGTTATTAGTATTATTATCAAGTTATTACTACTATCACCAGGCGGCGCCGGAGGCGAGTGGCAGCGGTGACCGCACGCGGCTCACTTGGTTGCCTCCTCCGCCACGACAGCAGAACGCGCGACCCGTTGCCGGCGTGTCTCTCTCTCGGCCTGCGACAGATTACGCGCAGTGTTCCCCTCACCGACCCGCTCTCCTGTCGTGCCTGGAGCGCTCGCTCCCGGAGGGACGCAAATTACGGTGGCGACGTCGCTCGGCAGGGTGCGTGCATGCGTGCTCGGCGGTGGACTGTCGCCCAGCTGTCGCACATGCCTCGAAAGCTGGCTGCCTAACCTGGCATGCATCCTCTCGCGGTGTACCACGCTGACTCTCAGACCGAAACTTTAGCGCTGTCGACAAGACGACGGCAGACAAAGACGAGAGCTCGTCTTTGCATGCTGTCGTGCTTGTCGTCGTCTCTCTTTTCTTTTCTTTTTTTTTTTGCGCGCTAATTCACCCAGTGTCATGCAGTACCAAGTAGTAGTCTGAACTGCCACCCTTCCTGATATATAGACCTTGATGTCACTCTGAACGTGTCGAGCTCGCCAAGTAAAAAAAAAAAAGGAAAAAAAAAGGGGGGGGGGGGGACGCACGCACGTCATACAGGGAGCTGAATGAAAGCTGGCAGAACTCCGCGGTGTTGTTATTGTATGGAAAATGTAAAGATAGTGTGGGCGTTTATTAAGCACGTCGTCATCATCTGCATTTCATCATCATCATCACCATGCGTTTTCCGTATCTTCTTCATCGCTGGTGTGTGATCATCATCGTCTGTTTTGTGCCCATCGTGTTGGCATCATCGGGTGATCTGCCGAGCTACTCAGGGGAATAAACGTCGTCCAAACCGAGGCCTCATACGTGGTGGTGGTGCGGGGAGGTGAGGTGGTGGAGGTGCTGTTCTCTGCAACCCTTCTGCTAACTACTGCTGCGAGAAAGAACGGAACAGCTGCGGAAATTTCGACCGCCTGGGGTTCTTTGAATGTGCACTGACATCGCACAGTACACGGGCCTCAACATGTCGCCTCCATCGAAATGCAGCCGCCACGGCCGGAATTCGATCCCGCGACCTTCGGATCAGCAGACGAGTGCCAAAGACCGTATCCCGCGACCTTCGGATCAGCAGACGAGTGCCAAAGACCGTACACCACCGTGGCGCGGCGTCATAGTTTCTTGTGCCGGCGCTTTGATAAAACATGCACAATTATTTATCATTAAGAATTATAAGCATCGTGTACTAGGTCAGCCAGCGATAACACAGAGCCTGCTTCAGGTTAATCGATTGAGCCAATGTGGCTAGATTACAAAAAAGAAAAAAAAGAAACAAAGAAAAAACATAGGAGGTGGGGGGGGGGGGGGAGGGTTGACATCATACCCCAAAGCTTCTGCGCCAAATTCACAAACGAAATTTCTGCCTTTCAGGTTATCTTATAATAATTATTGCTGGTGTTTTATTTGCCAAAACCACGATATGAATATGAGGAGCGCCTCGTAATGGAGGGCTAGCAACGGAGTAATTTTGACCAATTGGGGTCCATTGATGTGCAGCTAAGTCTAAGTACACGGGTATTTTTTGCATTTAGCTCATTGAAATGCGACCGCCGTGGCCAGGATTCGGCCCCACGACCTCTGTCTAGCTTAGCAAGGCTTAGCAAGCCGGAGCGGGACCGCTAAGCTGAACTTAAATAGCGAGACTGCGTCGACCCCCTCCCTCCCATAAAAAGAAAGAACGTCTATAACCGGCTCCGATGTTTCGCTTTACCGTCCCTTCAAGCTTTAAATGCTTTATTTTTATTTTTGAAATTTTATTTTATTTCACAATCAGCCTCAGGCTATAGTGGGACCGCGGACCACGGGCGAATGCATAAGGCGGGCCTCAACTAGGAATAAAAGAAAAGAAAAAAAAAGAAAGAACAAAGACAAGAATGAGGGTGGGGGGAGGGGAGAGAGGATCGATTCCAACCCTCACATCTCGCGAGGCGCAGTCAATCCCCGTGTGATCCGCTTTATACAGTGATGGCGACGCCATTGGGGAACTAGGTTAGGGCCCGGGCAGATCACAATGGAAAGAACAAGAGGCAGGGACGGCCAAATCACGCTTCCGGCCTGTCGAACACGAAATCGTGTGCTGCGGTGCCACTGCGCGGAACCTGCACAGCCTCTTCCGTTCACGCGCGCTTCCTCATATAAGGATGGCAAAAAAAAAAAAAAAAAGCAGTATATAGAGAGACGAGAGAGAAAGAGAAAAGAAAGAACGAACGGGAAAAAGGGTCGTTTTCCCCTCGATTAAATCCGTGATTCAAGCGATGACTTCGAGTGCGAGATGCGAGTGTATATAGGAAAGGAGAGAGAGTCCAAATAAAGCCGGAACGAGCACCCAAGCGCGCGATTTATATAGAACATGAGCGGTGTGCGATCGACTCGTTTTTTGAGATATACTCATAACGAAGAAGTGGACCTGGCAGGACATGTCATGAGGAGGAAGGATAACAGATGGATAGTAAGAGCGACGGAGTGGATACCAAGAGAGGGAAAACGCAACAGAGGCATGCAAAAGGTTAGATGGAACGATGAAATTAAGAAGTTCGCGGGCATAAAGTGGAACCGACTCGGTCAGGATATAGGGTGGATTGGAAATCGTTGGGAGAGGCCTTCGTCCTGCAATGGACCTAAATAGGCTGATGATGATGATTCATAACGGTGCTACGGAGGCCCGGAAACGTGCTTATTAGCGTTCGGTGCAATGATGGAGCATAATACGCGCGTTATGTAGTATACGATCTTTTTATTTCATTCCCCCCTCTCTCTCCTTCGCTTTGCGAACAAGCTGTAGGGCACAAGCTATATAGAGCATTCACTTCGCAAGCTTGCTCACGCAGAGTTTGCGAGATGGCGATCGAAGAAACACGAAAGCCGCGCTCCTTTCTTCGTTAGTTTATTTGCGAGACAAACTAAGCATTAAGTATACTCCATTGCCAAATATGTACTTGCTCACACTCATACATGTACTCCACTGGCCCTGGTTGGTTATACGGACGGACGATTCACTACGCTTTAACTATATTCCATTCTTATCGTCTGTATATATATACTTGATCACAGTCATTCGAGTAACACAATGAAGAACAAAACAAAAAAGGAAACAGCAACAGTATTGAAAGACGACCTTCGTATTATATCGCCCACGTTTCCTCGCTTAGTCCCATTCGTATATCCGGCAATATAATCGATCTCTTCCCTCGACATTAGACAAAAGACGAAGGAAAATGTCCTCCGCGTGCACTGCAGTTCGAAGTTCTGGCGTCTGATATGCAAAGGAGAAGGAGACTATAGGTTTATTGTGAGAACTTCCTATAATGAACCGCGAACAAAACTGAGACCGAACAATCTCAGATGCGTGTAGATGCATCGTCGACACAGCTATATGTAGTGACGTCTAAAATACGAAGAACACAAGCGTTGCTTTCTCCTGTTCTTCAGAACATTAGCATACTATAACAGCGTGTGTCAATATACGCAGACCATGCAGTTCGTTCGAACATTTCGAGAAACGCAGCATGGGAATAAAATATAGACCGACAACTAACGATGACACGATATGACATTTGCGTCGTCTGCGCTCCTCCATTAGCATTTCTGCGTTCCTCGCTGCTTTCAACGCTGCATTGAATCGAAACGTCGAAGGACCGAACCCCGTCTTGCTCATTGACCCGAGCTATAAATATAGAGGACTTTAATAATTCAACAAGCGGGTGCCACGCGGTCCCCAGCTATTCGGGAACGAGAGCGAACCAAAGACAGAAAATGAAAACAATGACCACACATATAGTGCATCGAATAGGATGTAAGGTTTGTCATCAGCATCGTTCGCTTCCATTAACCTTTATAAAATCGAAATTGCACAGACCGTTCGACGACGGCGGCATGGCTAATTCGGAGACAATCTCCCTCGCTCCCCTTCTCTTGTTTGCTTTTCCGCGCAGAAATAACCGGAACAGCGAGGACCGAAGACGATTCCGAGTCATTCTTGCATGCTTCGACGCGGGCTGACACTGATCGAAAAATGTTTACCTTTGAATGAGTGAAAGCTGATCGCATGTGCCCGTGAACTGATATGGAGGTCTTTGAGATTAGTTCGTTAGGGTTTAATGTTACGTTTATACTTGATAAACCATAGTTTAATTCCACCGGATCTGTTAAGGTTCAGAACAGCCAATGTGATGTCATGGACGTTTCACAACTATGCGCTTGATATATTATCACTATATATAGTTCGCTCCTGCCTACACTGGTCATGTAAACTCATCTATATTGCTGCTTTAATGCAACGCAATGTTATCTTTAAAGCTCCTCAAATGGTATCCACATGCTTCGTGTGTGAGCATTCCGTGCTATCATCTCTTACGGCACGATAAATACATCACTTGTCCTCTTCTTTATTTTTCCTTTCATCGTTCTTTTTCTTCCCCCTCCCCCAGCACAGGGTACCTACCTTAGTACTACCCGATTAATCGCGTTCCCACTCCCTTACATCTATCTATCTATCTATCTATCTATCTATCTATCTATCTATCTATCTATCTATCTATCTATCTATCTATCTATCTATCTATCTAATAATATGTCTGTCTGTCTGTCTGTCTGTCTGTCTCCATAGGCCCCGATCCAGCGCCGCCGATGGCGCTTCTTCCGGCCAATTTGAATGCGTGGAATATATTTCAAAAAGCGGCCGGCGTAGGGTGCAACGGCCGAAA
The DNA here is from genome assembly GCA_013339685.2 of Hyalomma asiaticum. Taxonomy (NCBI): domain Eukaryota; kingdom Metazoa; phylum Arthropoda; class Arachnida; order Ixodida; family Ixodidae; genus Hyalomma; species Hyalomma asiaticum. Next base: position 46,056,348 of record CM023484.1, read on the forward strand.
CGCCTCTCCTTCCCGTTGTGCGCAGCTCACCTGGCCGGCAAACAGGTAAGTAGGCGGGCTGATCACATGCACCGCCAAGGCCGAGGCCACCACCCTCCGAAGGGGGGGCCGGTTTCCGCCCTGGGACGGCCCCTCTAGCCGCAGGGGGGCGCCTCAGGTGCGGCGCCAGAGAAGAAGCAGGGAAGTGCTCGCGGTGTGCGCGCCGACCCGCATCGTCCTCCACCGCCCTCAAAGACAGAAAAAGAAAGAACGCAAGACTGCCCCAACCACACCCCCTTCTTACGTATAGCGACGAGACTCGAAAACAGCGAGGAGGAACCACCGGGAACTGAAGATGTAGCGTGCGCGGGACACTATATATATGTAGGGGCTGACCGCAACCGGTCGGTCAACCGCCTTATTAGTAACCGAGGAAAGAGACAAGACGAATTACATTAGGAGATATCCTCCCTTTCTCGTTCGCCCCACTCGTGAAATACGAGATGGCGAAACGACGGGAGATACTGAAAAGCCGTAACTTGAACCCCATCCCTTCCGTCTTGCGTATGTATTCTGTACTTGTACTTTTTTTTTCTCCAGGATTACCAAGCCGATCGTCGAGGAGCCAGCTTCGTGCGAAATATGACCACAGTTACAGCAGGAACCCTCCAATCGATATATGGGGTAGCTCTAACGAAGACGTACAAAATGGTCAATTTTTTTTTCTTTTTCGCTATCACGAGTCAAAAAATAATAAAATAATAACAAAGCGTCAACGACCAGCTGACCCGGCCACCACGACGTTGCAGTATAAGTCGTTTTTGTAAGGGCTTCACATATATCGACACACGGATAGCGAAAAAGCCCGTGAAATAGGGCGCTGAAGTCCGCACCAATAGTGCCGGAATGTCCACACACCATATGTGCAAAAAGCAGCTGTAAAAGCATTTATCGTCGACAACAAAGATGGCGGCTGCTGAACCCATTTATCGACCTCCGAGACCACGCTTACGAGCCACAATGCTCGACGTCGCTTACCTCGTACTTGGGAGCCTTGTAGCTTAATGGAATCCAAGTGCCGTCACGTAACGTTTTTTTCTATGGCCAAGCCGAAGCCAATCGCGGATCATTCGGACGCACGGTAATTAATGGCACAGGCGAGAAACCGTTAACGTTACCGCTATATAGTCCTGCGCTGAGGTGTGCAGCGCGGCAAAGTGCGCGACGAGCATGACGATTTCCGCGAAATTGTGTGCAGTGTTTCCGCAGCAAGGGGCAAGAGGAAATCGCATCCCCTGGTTTGCGCCTGCTTCCCTTCCCGCCATAAATATTCAGAAGCGATAGAAATGCACGCTTCAGAGGCGTTGAAGTTCCAGGCTTTAAATTCCAGGCTAAGTGTCACAATTACAACGTGAATATCGCCACCCCCTATAGGCACTGCCGCCGAATCTGCCGGTTGCATGAAAGCTGTGCCGCTGAACGCGCCTAAAATTTGTGCGAACCATTTAAAACATGAAGTGAAAAGGATTCTTTCGTATAAATCTGCAGCAAATTCCTCAGACACCGCACTGATAGCCGCCCAGAAGAAATGTGTTGCATTGCGGTGGATTGGTTTGGATTATAGGTTAAGCTATACACATATGCTGTGTTCACGGCGGTATAGTTTTCCTTTCCCAGCACAACAAATCGTATAAGGCCATTCGTTTCTTGCATTTCGTTTCTTCCAATCTATAGATAACGTAAGTGCACTGACATACGTTTGAGAGATTTTCGCAGTTTGTGTTTGTTGGGGCACATTTATTACTTTTTCTTAGGAGACGCGATGGAACGCTTCAGCGAAATACTGGTGAACGCATCGCAACACGTTATTAAAAAAGAAAAATGAGAGAGACAGACCTTTCCGTGACACCCCGAAAACGCGCTAAAATAATCCACAAGCGAAGCAGGCTGGTCCGATCACAGTGCACATGCACAAGTCACAACCTTGTATGGTGACATCGAAGGACGGGACCAAGTGAGACCCAGGCTTACCTGCGAGAGAAAGAATGAAACATTTTACAATCTGACACTCTTTTGTCGCTGCGTTACACTTAGTACATAGAAAGTAGCTATAGAACAGGCTTTAATGAATATCTAGCAACATATTATCAACTGTGTTCTAAGAAACAGCGCAAAAAAAAAAAAAAAACGAGAGGTACTCAGCACCTGGCCGGAAGTCGCGTGGGAGCTGCAGGGCGCGTTTGTAAACAGGGAAAAGGTCATTCAGGCTGAAGACAAAAACCATCGTGACGTGCTCGCCAATTATTTGATTTGTGAATCTGGCTCCAACATCTGGTTATCGCTTACCTGAGCATTCACATATCGCTCTAGTTAAGTTACATTGATCGTACATGAACTCATCGTTTATCTGAATTGTGTCATCAAGTGCTGTACTTCGGTTATCGACCAGACCTAAATAGATCATCATAACCTGCTCAAATGGCCGTGCAAGAAATATTTTTTTTTTTCGGAATGCGTTATACGCCGCTCAAAAGCAGGGGGAGACGAGGAGTGCAGGTTGAAAGGAGGCGGAGACGAGGTACACGTGGCGCTCGGAAAACATCGGGGCCGGTGTCCTTACATCGAAAAAAAAAAAAAAAAGCATAACTTTTTATGTTTTGCTCAAAGCCGCAACGTGAACTTCCGTAAGCGTATTGCCATGGACATGTCAACGTGAGCTGTGCCGCGCACTTCACACAAGGAGGTTTAATCTTTTTTTTTTTACACCTCCTTGACTTCACAGCTGCGCCACCGCCCATGCACAAACATGGCTACTGCAGAACTGTGCGGTCCCAGTGTTACGACATTGCGAACATTGATGAGAACGTTTGACTAGAGTTTATTGCAGTGTTTACTTTAAAAATGGGCAAGGGCGGGTCGAGCGCCAGAAAGGAAAGAAGCGCGCGAGCAAATGCCCCTCGGGAAGTCATGATGGTAATAGTTCTCTGCGTATACAACGGACCACCGGATTTTCCTTTCGCTTGTAAAACTTCGCTTCTGCGGCCTCCATCCCTAGGCTATAGGCCTGGTGAATACGCATCTGAGCGTTCTTTCTGCCGTACGACTGCTAAAATTGCATGCAGGGGGACATAATAAAGGTGAACTCCCAAAATCATCACCAACTGGTCTTCATGAAAGATGCGCGAAGGTTCGAAAACGAACTAAATGTCGATCGCACCAATAGCAGATGGAAATTAGATCTATTCACGCAAGGAACTACAGTACCCACGTTTTGAACACGCACTCTGCGAAGCGCAGTAGGGTGCGTCCTTTCTCTTGCTTCATCGACGCTGTAAGCACGTATACGCTACATCAGCACCACACTGCGTTCCGTACCAACGCAGGCGGGATGTGATGCCGAGCAGATAAGGTGCTCTAACGTACTGTCGCGACAGAGGCGGGGTGCCGGGAAGCACTTTCATCCTATCGACGACATCGTGTGAACAGCCCGAACTGACAGACGCGAGCGGACGAGAACGACCCGTCGTGCGCGCATACACACCTTGCAGACTCGGTGCAGTAGTAGCTTCGTGCACCACAATGGTGGTCACGGCGTCGACCCGTCGGCGAGAATGCGGAGCCGGGCCCACACAGCGACACAGCAAACAAACTTGTTTCTAGCCCGCGCACCGAGAGAGAGAACCCCTTGTCGACAAGCAGCCAAAGTGGCCGTCTACAGACAAGGCGACAAAGACGTCTGCAAGGCGTCTTCTGCGCTCTCCGGTGGGGTGTGGTGGTACGGGTTAAAAAAGAAAAAAAAAATAACGGGCATGCAAAAGCACCGCAGACACGTTCCTATGCAGTAAAGCATATAACAGCGTGTTGCCGTCGTGTCCGCTTACACAGCGGGCACGTCACTAAAGAGGCAACGAACGAAGGTGCTAATCCCCTCGGCTACTCCGTGCCTATGGCTCTGCTCCGTGCAAGAGGACACCGGCGCGGACGACTAGCTGTGGTTCTCGGGCGTCCCAAGCAACACTACCCTGGAGCGAGTGTTGGCAGTGGGAGGGAATGCCGAAGAAGGGGTTGTATTTTTTTTCATCCAGAGCCGCTTCCTTCTTTGCCTCGTTCGCTGCGCCCCTTGTTTGCTTTTCTCGACTATACACACACATGTGCCCAAGTAGTCCAGGGACAAGCCCTCCTGAGGGGCTTCCTTTCTTCTTCCGCGTTTGTCGCATGGCAACAATGACAAATGGGGGCCACTCACGAGAGGTCCTTATGGTATATGGCTTGGTCACCTCTGTCGTGGAAAGAGATGGAGAAAAAAGTGATTGTGAGGAGGGAGATGCGCTACTTTGTGCGGCTCCTTCAAAAGCACGTCCCAGCATGAGCTGTGTAGTGGAGAATAGCGAAAGAACCAGCCCCGAAAGGGGGGCCGTCTGAACCAATGTTACTAGAATTCTAGTAACGTTGGTCTGAACTGTACAGAATGCGATACATCGCCGCGTGCAAGGAAAAATAACGCACTTACCGATGAAAAAAAAAAAGAAAAGGAGATTATAAAAAGAGAACAGTTAAAAGACGGGTGCGGGAGAAGGCCATAGACGATCAAAACACGGATAAGAAGGCTGCGGGGAAAGAAGAGGAGCTTGCATTGCGGGATGTAGAACCGTGGCTGCTGTATGGCAGAACGATAAAAGCAGACCAGAGTTTAGGGTTCATACGGGAAAAGCGATAGAGAGAGAGAGAGAGAGAAATAGGAAAGATAAAGAGGGGAAGTTGCGTTGGTGTAAGACTGGCGAGTCGACATTAGTCGAGATAAGGAATCGCACGGGAAGCGGAAGGGACGAGACGGTATACGGCAAAGAGCAAAAAACCGATATGCGAAAGGAAAAGAGAGGGAAGAGAGAGAGATAACGGGAAATAAAGGAAAATCGCTGGACAGAAAGGTACCGCAAAGACGTAGTAGAGAGTGCATCGTGGGACACAGTGCGGGAAGAGATAAGGGGTGTCAATAAAACGCGACGACCTCCGAGCCGAAACGCGACGAAGAGAGCTGGAAAGGTGACGAGAGAGCGAGAGGCGGCGATGGAATGCACTCAGGGGACCCGCGGTACAGCGGGATGAAATCCAGACGCCACATAAAGGCAGCGAAAGAAAAAGGAGACAAGGGGAGACAGAGTAAGGAAAGAGAGGAAGAAAAAGAAAGAGAGAGAGAGAGTGAGCGGTGGGTGAATCGTTCCGGGGAAAGGCAATCGGGATTTGTGTCGGCTTGCACGCTCGACCGCGTAAAGAAGGCGAAGACGCCGTCGCCTCGCTGCTCCCGAAGTGTAAAATGTAATAAAAAAGAGAAAAAAGAAAGATAAGAACAACACGCTTTCGAGCCATCGGTCGGTCGGGACCGTTCGCGCCTGTGGCGCTGACGCCGGTTGCTGCCGGCGTTAAGAGTGTCGTGCTTTGCGCGCTGTTCGGCGCGCTTCGCGGGGAGGCTTCGCATTGCGTATTTATCTTCCTGCAACACCACATCTTAGATTGTGTCGTGCGCTTTTCCGCTTGTCTCCTTGTTTCCCCCCACCAAGTCTCTCCCGGGCAAACCCGTGAGAACCGAGGGAGGTTTTACCGCTTCTGCAGAACCCCGTTTGGTCCCTTACCAACGTTTGCCTTTTTGATCCTTCCAGCTTCTCTAGGAGCCGTTAGAACTTTTTTTCGTTTCTTTGTTTCGTTGAGTCGAGCGAGATTCAAGCTACACTTGAATGATTTCGTGTTTCTTTCTTCCTTTCTTTTCCCGATCGCGTTTTCAGTCCAAAGCATCGATGTTGTCTCAACCTCCTGGGTTCTTCTTTGTCCTTCCTGTGCTTGTCGTCACTTTGGGTATCGAACACCCGAGATACGCACTGGGTGACACAGCGCTCCAAGCGAAGGAAAGTAAAAAGAGGAAACACGGTCTGAGGGGGTCAAAAGTAGGACACCGTGTTTCGCCGAACTGTTGACGTAGCTGTACATGACAGTTCAAGCTGACAGGCAATGTCACTCACTCGAAAGTGTGTGAGGAAACCAACAAATAACGCGCGTCTGAGCTTTAGAAAAAAAAAAAAGTTTTAAAAAGCTTTCGCTAGCGCTATCGGGAAGAGTGGTGAATCGAGAGCAAATTCCGTTGCTTTCAAATTTAATTTCTCTTCATGTCTGTATGGTGTGAACGCGACTGACACCAACAGACAGCAAAACAATACACGAGTATAGAAAGTGGAACGGCAACCAAGCATGGCTGCCGATGCTCGTGTTCTATATCTATGGTGAGGGCATCTTATCGAGATTCGTCAAGTTTTACGAGAAATTATCGCAGGTAAACAGCTTACAGCTATCTTATAGATAGATAGATAGATAGATAGATAGATAGATAGATAGATAGATAGATAGATAGATAGATAGATAGATAGATAGATAGATAGATAGATAGATAGATAGATAGATGTGGTCAAGGTGAGACAAGTACGCTATTCTTAAAAGCCAAATATAGTTTGGAGCATGGCTCAGTGTAGTGGGAGCGAGAAGAGCGCGCAACGGAGAAGCCACCTTCTTGAGACGCCCATATACGACAGGTCAAGGCGGTCAAGGCATCTCCCTCCCCACTAAATATCCCGGAGGGCGCCGTTCCCCCCCCCCCCCCTTTTTTTTTTTCTTTAGGTAAGATTCTGCGCACACCCTGTAACGAACCGAGTACCTTCCACATTAGACGCGAGATGCTCCCACATAGTACATTGTACGTACAGAACTCTAAACTGTCCAAACGCAATCACAGAGTGCTTGGAAGACATCGCCTTCAAAGAAGTGCAGGCGAAGAAAAAACGAAATCGAATGTTACCGCGTCCCTATATATGCGGTATGCTGCGGGTGCTTTCCCGCTCGACAACTCCAACTCACGTGGGAAACTGTAGGCCGCAGTCACTCAACGCGACATCAACTATACGTCCAAAAAAGAAAAAAAAAAGGAAGGTTGCATTGAAAGAGAAAGCGAAAAAAAAAAAGAAGAAAAATGAGGTGTGTCGTTTGTGCGCAATATATGTGGCGCGCCTTGTCCGGAGCAAAAAGGCGCTATGCCGCGCGCGGCGCGGTCTCGCAGCGGTGTGTGAAACGCTGCTCCGAGAGGTAGCCGGAACGAAAAAAAAAAAAAAAAAAGTAAAAAGAAGAAGAAGAAGAAGAAGAAGAAGAACGCGGCCCCGACTGTGGCGAGCAAAAGCAAATGTGTGCTCAGTCCGTCGACGAGTATACCGCGTGTCAACACGTCGACATCGTCCACGACGCCGCCGTCGCCGCCTTTGAGGAAGCCGTGCCGAGAGAGCACGCGTTCTACCTTCCCTCTCGCGCGCTCTTCGTGTATAACTTCGTTCTTGTACACCCGCGTGTACATACTACGCGTACTGTATTTTCTTTCAACGCTGCCCCCTTCAAAAAGGACAGGGGATACAAGCGTGGACCTCTGTCCTTCGCTACGCGTTCTATTTTTTTTTCTTTACTATTTCATGACGTTTTACGCTCTCACTCAAGGCCTCTGTGCCTCAACGAGAGATCTTCCCTTTGTATCCTTTATCTTTTCTTTTTGTCTGAATTGAGTTCGGTGGTGTTTGAAGAACCTTCACTTCCTTTATTTTTCATCCTCAACGCTATGCGTACAAGCCGCGCTTGCGGTTCAGACGTGGAGTGGGTTTACTGTCCATGTAATGCAGTTGTATCTAAAGCGTGCACGTACATATATATACACGCGAGTCTACGTATGTACGTGATTCGCTTCGTGAGCTTGGCTCAGCGGCCTCTACGTATACTTGAGGTCTGTCGCTACTAAGTAACACGCGAGACACTTGAAAGGGTTTGTACGCTGCGCAGCTCTCAGCACCGGGGTCACGTGTGGTTCCGGAACCGGTAATTGTGTACAGGCCAGCTGTACAATAGCGCGTAGGACAAGCAACGACATTTGAGTGCTGTAATCAAGGCTATGTATATTCTACAACTTATTTTTTATATATAATTATGCAATTGTTGGGTTAATCTGGAAGGGTTGGTTCATCCGCCGTCCGACGACGTCTCAATGTAAGATTACGTGATGACGTCATCACGACGTCGTTGATAACAATTTATATATGATTGATGTCATTGATATAGATGTTGACACACACGCACACACACACACGCCCCGCCACGGTGGTCTAGTGGCTATACAGTACTCGGCTGCTGATCCGAGGGACGCGGGATCGAATCCCGGCCGCGGCGGCTGCATTTCGATGGAGGCGAAATGTTGAGGCCCGTGTGCTGTGCGATGTCAGTGCACGTTAAAGAACCCCAGGTGGTCGAAATTTCCGGAGCCCTCCACTACGGCGTCTCTCATAATCAAAACTGGTTTTGGGACGTAAAACCCCACAAAACAACAAATCAAAAACACACACACATACACGCACGCACGCACACCTTTTGTTGTTACGAATAGAGGCTTCCCTTCAGCGTAATAACAATGGCACATCAACGTGTATCGAATAGCTATATCATAGAACGTAAAGGCTAACGAAGATAGATTTTCCGGCGCGATGCGTAGGACACAGTCCGCGCGCGTGTCATATTCAATTTAAGCGGCAACACTCAATATATTTGCGTCGTGAGCAGTTGCCCTGTATACATACGTGCCAAAAACAATTTGCGCCCTCGTCTAACAAACTCTCGTTTGCTGTCGTTTGTGAACACGCCCATCTGGCGAGTTTTGCCGCGCCTTTCGTAAAGGCTGGGTTGAAAAATGGAGCGCCCCGAAACATTGTATATAGACTGGAGTTGGATATATGAGGGCAGGTCATGTTAAAAAGAAAGCGCCATCGAACACAGCGCGGGAGTCTTTCCAGCATGTCTTTATTAAATTAAGTTGAATGCAACTTTCACATCTCCCTAAACGCTGTCTGGGATATGAGTGAGCCTTACAGTGGCGCCTTAATGAATAGATCTCATTTGTGAAAACGTGGCTGAATACCTAGGAAGAAGCTGCACAAACGCAGCTTGGCGGCCCTATATACATAAGGGCACGTCGGGATATAACATTGATTAACAGTAAGAAAAAGTACAATGCATTTTACATGGCACACACGGGGAAACACAAATATACATAACATTGATGCGGGTATTATTAAAAACCGACACTTTTGGTACTATCTATCTATCTATCTATCTATCTATCTATCTATCTATCTATCTATCTATCTATCTATCTATCTATCTATCTCGCCAAGGTGGTCTAATGGCTAGATTATACGTTAACCTAAGTGAACGCCGGTGACGTATAGCTGATTTTACAATCTGCGGGCAAGCATTACGAAGCTACACGGTTGTCATTCGTAAACTTAAATTTCTAAATTTAACCTGAAGAAACCTGAATTTCGGAATCGCCCTACAAAAAAAAAAAAAAAGAGAGAGAGAGAGAGAGAGAGAGAGAGAGAGAGAGAGAGAGAGAGAGAGAGAGAGAGAGAGAGAGAACATACGTTCCCCCCCCCCCCATTGATCGCCTTCAAAAATAGCCCCATTTTTTGCACCTCGTAGCTGAGAAAATACAAAACCCGAAAACGCACGACCTACACACACACACACACACACACACACACATGCAACAGGAAGGCGTGGACACGTCACAGGTACGCCACTCCACTTTTGGAAATTCAGAATCAACACATCACATGCCCCTTGTATATATAGAAACGGAACGGTATACAATCGTGTCTGACATAACCTGCCAATCTTACAGCTCACACGACAATCCACTCTGGAGTTTTTCGGCCATCGTGTGAGTGAAGATCTCTCGTAATCGCGTGAAAGGGGGCAGCACTCCATTTCGGCGGCACTTTCAGGGTCGACAGCACACAGAATATACGCAGATAAACTGAGTGTCCCCCGCGTTGTCCGGGTGGTTAGCCGAGTGCGAACTACGCGTGTTTATATCGCCTTCGCTCACGCCATTGTTTCCGAGGCACGTTAACGCGCCGGTAAAATTACGGCACGCACGAAACCAACCAATGCCGTGAGAATGTGTCGTTAGAAACTTAACTGGCCGTCTCTCAAAACGTGCTTAGTTAACGCCCTCGCCCCCTGTACTGCTTGATGGCGTGGTTAAGTTCGCTTCCACGCCTTCGCGTCATCGCCGGCTGTGTGTGCATATACGCAACTGAGCATATCTTATGACTCTTTAGTCTGCTCACTCGTGACGCACACAGTGTGCTTCCGGAGAAGTCTCGTGTATTTGTAAGAAAGAAAGAAAGAAAGAAAGAAAGAAAGAAAGAAGAAAGAAAGAAAGAAAGAAAGAAAGAAAGGGACATGAAGCTCGTTATTCCATCTTGAAGCGTCGTTAGAGAGTTTGTTGACAGCAGAAGGGCGGGTGTTTTATTATTTTTTTTTACCTGACGTCATACTAGACAGCTGAAGGGGGAATACGAAAGTAATGTGTGGTTAATGTGTTGCTATAGAGCGTAATCCGAATCAAGATGACGAAGACACGTAAACACGAAACGCATATACAGACGTTACTGCGCTCCAAGGTGTTGTGGTGTCATCCATTCCTGTGTCATAATATTACAACAGTTTTTACATTAGTAATAATAATAATAAGGCAGACAACTTATTTTGCGCACAGCGATGGAACGAAGACGACGTTGGTCATAACAGCGGATAGCCCGCAATAGCCACAACTCCCAGAAAACTGGACGCCTAAACACTATCAGAAGAAAGAAGAGGCACTATAGAAAAGAGCGTCTATAGGCGTCTAGTTTTCGGAAGGTTACGCACGAACTAGCCCAGGAACAAGTTTTGCTAAGTATACAGCCTCAGGAATCATCTAGCGATACTTGAGAAACTTGAAATCCAGCACTCTATATATATTAAACTTTAGTCACCTCTTAGCCAACGTTAGGCAGTGCTAACGGGCGCACGTGGTATGCAGGTAAACATCGACGACTGAAGTCACGTGACTTAGTGAGCCGTTTTGTTTCCTTCATGTGCTCTGGGAATGTGCCTGTATTTTTCTTCAGCATAGTCGTTCTACAGGAGGCGAGTGAAAGAGGTCAACAGCGACAGTATGCAGCTCTTCGTGCATATATCTCATGACTTCGACCTAACAGAGCCTTTGATGAAAGCGTTTCACACCTAGGGCTTATGGATCGGTGAGCGTTTCATTGAAACTATCGGGACACAAGACGTTGGTCAAAGGTGAACGTTAATAAGTTTGGCTTGTTAGTATGCCGTACTGCAGGCAAAGGTATACATTGCAGCCGACCGAAGACATAAAGGGACACAAATCGCCCACACACATACACCAGCCAGACACGCACATCATTATCATCATCACGATGCCATCTCGCATTGAGAGACTATATTTTATGGTATACGTGGTAGACAGACCTGCTAGAGGCACTGCACATACATGTCTTCTGTATGCAGTCCTGGTACATGAAGCAATCGCTGCAGTATGCGCCTTAGAATTAAGCAGTGTTGTACGGAACGTCGTTCCAAGGAACGACGTTCCTGGAACGAGTTCCTTTTGGGAGGAACGAAGGAACGCCATCGTTCCATTTAGGATTGGTGGAACTGTAACGAGAACGCGTTACATTCAAGAAGGAACGGCAAAGGGAACGGCGTTCCTTCCATCCACGTTCCACTCCATGACGATCGCATGTACGCAGCACATCATGCAGGGCGGATAGGCTGGGCTACAACAAGCCCTCCCTGAAGTCCCCGTTTTCCTGCCGCCACCATCGCTCCCTCATAGAAAATGACGCATGGAAACGCCATTGTATTGCGGTTTCGATGATTCGACGGGGTTGACGCTTCCCCTTCACTGTGGCTGCACGACGTCAGGGTATCCCTCTACTCTTTGGCGGTGGCCGCTTACTATGGCCGCTGGACAAGTAGTTTCCCGCTGTCAGACAGCCCTGTATGGGTGTACGGCAACGCGGGAGGTATTGCGTGCAACAGCGAAGTTCCTTTCGTCCCTTATGATCCCGCCGCCATGGCTCCCTCCCAACTAAAACACTGTCAACGCCTGCTTTACTCTATCGCCTCTCCGCGCATTAGTTCTGAGAAGGCGGTTTCGGCCACGGTTATCAATACTTGTAAGAGACACCCTGTGCTTCTATCTCTTCGAGGTATTTTAGTTGAATATAACTGGCCGCACCTTAATTTAGCGTCAACAGCCCTATGCCCTCGGCAAAAAGCAGGAATGAAAGGATTTTCGAAAGGATATACACACGCTCTAACGCGAACGTGTGCGGAACATGCTTACGTGTGTGCGGGCGTGTTTGCAATGCTGAGCGAAGTTGACATCGCTCTAACACGGACATGTTTAATTATGTTCGGCAATGCCCAGTTTGTTTCTAATAAAAACTATTGTTTCATTGCTATCAATACTACGCAACTAAAGGGTTAGCTGCACAGGCATAACCAAAAATTTCAACGCGCCGCACCCCGTCCACTTTACTGTACAGCCTCATTTGCTGTATACCAATGTCCTGTCAACTATGCTTGTGTGGTGTGCGTCAATTTTGGTTGGCGTCCCTTCAAATTATGCATGTGAGGCTATTTATTTTCTTATTTAATTCCTGCACCACAACAGCATTTCACCCTTGCCTTAATGTCCGTGTGCCTACGAATTTAAGAGGCAAATAATGCTTCTTCATAATGCCACGAAAGAAAGAACAAAACAGTCCCGCGTTATTTAGTCCGGCGGTAAACACAGAAAATAGCAATATTAAAATTCCTCACACCGACATAGATTCAACGCAGCTATAATTAACAACAAAAGTACAGTGTTATATATCACAAACACTTTAAAGTGATGAGAAATAAGTAAAATCAAACTATCCAGAACTGCTAGTTAGTTTATTAAAATGCTACAAAGGCCACCAATTTTGAGCAAAGTCATTTAGGATCGGGAATGCTAACGACATCGGGGAATCTTGTTCCAGTATTTTCGCGCAATGCCATATGAGTCAGGCAGAAACCTTTCTATACTATCCTAATTCACAGAGGTCTATTACTAGCCTTTAGTGTCAGACGCATCGCTGTTACATGCGCTTGTGCATGTGTGTAACTACATATATATTTGCTCATTGGAGACGCAGTATCCTGGCTATAAATCTGAAGACTGAAGTGGAAATTATCGCACTTGTAAAAGACTAGCGCCAAAGTTGCAGGGGCGTTGTCCGTAGTATGTTCGGTGCTCCTTCAATATATTTGCCTAGGAGCCTTTCCTTGGATATTTCATTGTTTCCAGATAATATGCCGCCGATAACGTTCAAATTCCTGATGTATACATAGGCCGATGTGAGATTTAATATGCTCACTTTATTATGCCTCACGATTAATTTTAAATGTTAGAAATCAAGTGTAACGTTAATGTAACGACACGTTCCAATTCCGGAAATGTAACTGGAACGCGTTCCTTTCTGATTGAAGGAACTTGTAACGGGAACTCATTACAAAATTGTGAAGGAACGAGGAACGAGTTTTCGTTCCTGTTATGGAGGAACGTGTACAACACTGGAATTAAGTCGTCCCCACTTTTGCTGAACCCGCATTCAAGTTTCCACGGAACCGCGGCTGAACGTGAAGGCCAGTGCTGCACTTGCGAATTGCTTCAGCTCTCGAGTCGCACAGTTACAAGCCATGCCTATCTCGTTCATTGCACCACGGGCAATAAGACACACGTGGTCTTCTTCAAGGCCCCGCAAAGTAGACGGGCGCCTCCGGATAGGCCGCGAAGGAAGCCATGCTCACGGCAGCGAACCTCGATCGCTTTGCCGGCGAGTGTATACCATGCACAGCCCACAGCCAGAATTTTACAGTATGCGCTGCAGGCAACAGACTGGCGCTTATCCGACCCCGGCATCGGAGCTCTTCGCGCCAGGAGCGGAGACGATCGTAAAAAATTGTCTCCTCGTTGGAACGCGGGATGGGCCAAGGACGACCGCGGTCATTTACTTTTTTTCTTTCTTATTTTATTTATTTATTTGGCCTTCCCAGCACGGCTCATTGTAACGTTTGGCCAGTGGGTTCGACAGCGGACGGCCTAAAAGTCGTGGGCAGTAGACGCCGCCATGATCGAGGTAACTCGATACAAACGAGAGGAGGACAGTGGATACGCTTGAACGGCTCCCGTATATAGTTAACCGATAGAGCGGAGTCTTGTGCCTCGTTCCTTTCTCTGTCTTCGCCCACGTGGCTCGTGGGAGTAAACTATATCGTTACGCAGCGGTGCGCAACGGTAGCCACAAGACACAGCGCACGAGACACGGGACGAAGCGACGTCCTGAAGTACGCTAACCAAGTGCAACGACGCCTAATGGGCGACTGGTGATGTATAGATCCGGCTACTCAGAGCCTGAGGGAACTCTGATGGGCAATTGTTTAGCTCCACGGGAATGACGAGGACTACGGAAATGTAGTGCTATATCTAACCACAGCCCTTGTGGTGCTTATTAATTTATTACGCTTTATATGTGCGTGTAATGATTTATGGGATTTAACGTCCCAAAACCAGCTGTGATTATATGAGAGACGCCGTAGTGAAGGTCTCCGGAAATTTCCACCACCTGGGGTTCTTTAACGTGCACTGACATCGCACAACACACGGGTTATATGTGCCTGTACTAGGACAATTTTAGAAGCATGAACTATGTTTGTGTACTAGAAGCGCGATGGGCGTCTAGTACACAAATACGCCTATTTCGTAGAGCGTAGCACTGCACAGCAGCTATCCCGCGGAACTGTACCACGTGCTTGTTCCTGTACCTTTTAGTGGGTAATTACCTAATGTTGCTGTCCGCGGAAACGTAAATAGCGAACCAAGCGAATCAACTGGAAGTTCAAGTGAACAGGTAAGCTTGCAAACCATTATACAGGGAGCCTTTATTATATATATATATATAGTTCGCCCGTCTTGAGGAAAGTGCCGTACCTTATCTCAGTCGTTTCTTCTTTGCCACCGCTCCCAGTACATATGCATACACAAGGATGCATACACGCATGCATTATATAGTGGAAAGCACCTGCAGGGCAAAATACAGCGGCAAGCTCGCGAGCGTAGCTCAGAAATTTGGATGCCCATAGGCGAATCGTGCATACCTATCGGCCGAACCACGACCGGCTGCGACTGCCAAGATCGTTTCGAGCGTAATTAAATAAATAGGACCGAAGAAAGGCCGCGCACCGCGAAGTATTATGTAGGCTACAGATAAAGTGATGGAATTCGTGAAGGACATTGATGAGCGGAGAAATAAAGAGGACGCGCATGAGAGCACTTAACGAGACGACAGATAGCGCATATATGTGGCCTCGTGCTAGCTTCCCGAACAAGGGGGCCACAACTTGGGTTGAAAAAAAAAAAAAAGGGGGGGGGGGGAGGGTACCATAAACCGCGACGCAAAACAAATACGTGCAAGTGGAACACCGTACATAAGCGAACGTAACACGTGATTGGGAAAAAAGAAAAAAAAATAAATATAAGGACCGTGTGGTACAGGGGAGGGGCGAGAGCGAAGCTTATACGGGAGCCAAAAAGGAAAGCTAGTCTTTAGCCAAGACAGCTATAGCCATAGCTAGCCGGCCGTTCGTGAGTAGGAGGAGGCAGGGAGAGGGCGCCTAAGGACGCGAGAGACGGTTTGTCGGCGCCACATACACACACGCGGTACCGTGCGAAAAAGATGGAAGGGATCAATTTGGTGCGGCGCGGAAGGCGATAGGGAGATAAGAGAAGAGGGGGTCCTCCATATATACAGGAGAAGACCCTCGGCCGGTATGACAGGCAGAAAAGGAATGGCGGACACGTATGGCACGGCGCGGACAGCGCTTGTGGGACACGACCTCGGCAAGTGCGCGGTCCTCTCCCTCCCCCCCACCACCTTCCTCGGGCGGCTGTATACAGCCCGGGGGCAGCGTGATGGATGCTCGCGCTGAGTCTCTCTTGTATGTCGCCGTTGCATTTTTCCGTGTCGCCTTCCTTTGTGTCGCCGCCGAAAGATGTCACCTCGGGCCGGATGAGGAGGACACGAGCTTCTTCAAGCGTTCCCGAGTTTTGCGTCTACTGTGCTCGTCCCTATCGACACTTGCACGCGTCTCCCATCCTTCCGGAAGGGGGAGGCCAAGAGCTGAGCACTTACATAGACGAGATGTAGATGCTGCGATCACAAGTGCAGTTAGACATTATTGCGATTCATTGCTATCTCTCCTTGTGATCTCTCTCTCTATCCCTAGCTCTTGCTTGCTCCATAGGTCGCTGTGTCCGGAACCACGTGACCTCAATCCTTGTGTATATATATTCCGCCGATGTACGTTTGTTTGCATGAATGAATGAATAAAGCTATTTTGACTTCCGCTTGATATTGATAGTCGGCGCGCCATCCTCACCATTCTTCGTTTCACGGTCTCCTTTCTTTGCGCTGTTTAAAAGTTATCTTCTTCCTCAGGTGCCTCACCACTAGGCTGGTGTGCACATCAGGACACAACACACCAGGTTAGAGTGCATATCAGGACACACCAGTGTGTATTCGGATAAGAACGCCAGAACATGTCACAACACTGCAAACTCACTGTAATAACCGTGTAAGATCCAAAAGGAGCAAGTCGTCGTGGATACAGAGGTCGCCGTAATCTAATCGATAAGAGCTATATGCAGCGGGTGGTTCACCTGTCGGGTGTGTCGTTATCATTCTCCATCGCTTCCACAACTCTGCGGCAGGTGGCGCTAGTCGTGACGACTGAACAAAGCGCGCGAAATCGGCGCCAGTGGGCTTCCACCGCTTCTTGCAAACTGTTGGTCACGCCTGTCCTCGTCTACCCGCGCAAATAAGCGAGTTGCGCAAAATCCAAAGTTCGACGTATACCGTTAGAAAATTAAGCCTCGGGCAGTTTCCTCGTTATGCTGAAGTCGTGCATGATGAGCACTGAGAGCCTCGCTGACGCGGTTGCTATATATATATATATATATATATATATATACCTGGAATTCTTCCGTAGGCGAACGGAATTGCCGACGTCAGAAGCACGTGACGCACTTTTTTTTTCTTTTTTGAGTCATACAGTAAGGAAGACAGGTATCTTGAAAAAGTGGCGTTATTTTCTGCGGTCCGTAAGGGAGCTCAGTAAGGGATGTAAAGGAACAAAAGAGAAGGAGAAGAAATGAGTTTTGAACCAACGCGCGTAGCGGACGTCAGCACAGCCGCGACCTCCATATAGACTCAAAGCGATGCCGCTGAAGGCCGCTCGCAACGGCAGCCCAAAGAACGAAGGAGATTTGGAGGAGGTGAGCCCTCGCTCTCCCTTCGAATCCTGCGGACGCGTAGCGTAGCCTGTAAGAAAGTGTCCCATCAAGTGGCAGCAGCAGCCGCAGCAGTCCGAACCGGTGAAGCCATAAAAGCCGAGTGAATGTTTACTACCTCCTGCTGGGAAGGGCCGTCGAGGAGTGGAGAAGAGGAGGGGGGGTTTCTCTTTCTACTCTAAAGCAAACACTGAACCGCGCCGCGAGCAGATATACGAGAGGAACAGATAAAAAGCCCGAAGCGAGGAAAGAAATAGAGTAATTCGGTGGTAATGGCGCCGACGCTGCTGCATTTTCTCGCTTTGCAAACAAAACAAAACACCAACAGATATTGAAGAGCGCCGTTCAATTCCTCAGGCAAGGAATGGAACGCACAAGCTGCAGGTTTCGCTTCCTATGCATCGCATGCATTGATGACAGCGTTTGACCCCTATATCTTTTGCGTTTTATTGACCTGTCTTGTGCTAATATCCGCATGTATACATAAACACATCATTGTCCGCGTGTAAGCACAATAGTATCTTCGTTGCCAACGTGTGGTCAATGTCACTAAATATATACACAAGGTTCAGCAACGCGTTCAATGAGACTAAACCGGCCTGTGAGAAAGGGCGTCATGCTAGAGGAGCAATAGGTGTCGCTGGTTTGTTCACCCGCCACATACGGCGGGCCGTTGAACATTTCCCAAGGATTGAGCCATTAGGCTCGAGATCACGTGACACATACAGTGCCGAACGACCCAGTCAGTGCACACCGGAGTAAGGGGGTCTAGAAAAAACATACAAAAAAAGAAAGAAAGGAAGGAAGTAAGAAACACCGCGTGAAAAATGTAAAAGGAACGAAACAATGGCTGCAAAATGGGGCGGGGCGCCCATCTCCTCCTCCTCCCCCCCTCCCATCTTAAAAGTACGCTATCAAGTTCAGGTTGCAACTCAAGCGAGACCAAGCCGGCGGTCGGCCATCTAAACCTGCCGAGCGCACGCGACACACGTCGAATTCGCACGCGCGTGCGAGTTGCTCTGCGCAGGAAGTCGCAGATGGTCGCGTCTCACGCAAATGAGAACCCCACGGCAGCAGCCGCGAGTTGTTCGGATTAGCGCCCGCAAACTCCCGCGCTCCCCTTGTGATAAAGGGGGCTATCATTTGCAAGGTGCAAGTGCGGGAAGAAACGGAGACGGTCTTTATATAATGCACGCACATGCGTTCCTCCGTCTCTTTCTCTCTCTTTCTTTTTTTTTTTAACTTTATTCGGGTGACGGTGAAGGAGTGAAGCGAGGCGCTGCTAACTCGTCGAGATTCAAAACGACATGCGTTGAGAGGACTTGTTCAAAGAGAAACTGAACTCAACATTTATGTTATTATCTCTGAGGGGGGACAGAGGGAAAGCTTCACTGGAATAAAACTCGTCGCATAGCAACGGAAATGAGAAATGAGAAAGACGCCTGTAAGGAGCTTGAAAACCTGGTACTATAGCAACCTGAACAAAGCATCTGTTGCAGCGTATAGTGTCTTCAAGGGCCTAAACTACACTCTTTCATATCACTCAGATTCGTCGTTTTGCAAAAAAGAAGAAAGCGGTGTGTTCAAAACATCGTAAGCTGCTGTTCGTAGAGCCCGATAAGTGGAGAAAGAAAGAGTTTCTGAGCAAAATACTCCCCGCTCCGGTTCTACACGGCTCCACCTTGGGTGGAGTAAAATAGCAGGCGCTTTATATGGGCAAACTTTTCACCGTGAGAGTGCTTGGCACTGCTGCAAGCCTTGTGACGTTATACCCAGTTGTTTCTTACTTGCCATCGTTCACGTGTTTTTTTGTTGTTTTTTTTTCGGTTGCGTCTCCTCTGTTTCCCCGAGACAGTCGATATCCAAAGCGACACAAAACCACGCGTGCGCGGTGCGATATACCTCTTGACGACTTAACGAGCGAAGACCACCGCCGGGGTCGATTTGTATGCGACGTGACGATCGTGCGCCGTCCGTCCGCTTTCACGACCCGTACTCGCGGGACGCGAGTGCGGCGTTTAGGATACACGACGCGCAGCACGCGGGCAGGCATCAGGACTGAGACAGGGGACCACACAGTTTAACAGAACCAGAAAAAAGGAGAAGAATCTGAAGAATAACATAAAGCAGAGAAGATGGGCGCGTAATAAAGAATGTACAAAAAAAGGAAAGAAAGAGAGAAAGAAAGATCGTCAGCCATGCGGCTAGCAGGTGAAGTGCCCTCTCAAAAGGGGATGGATTCCGACGGAGTCGTAAAAAGACAAGTTGGGAGGACGAGGACGCTCGTTTGCCGGCGGCACCGTGCACTGTCGTCGCCCCGCGGCGCCGACGGGCCCTGCGAGCGTCTAGGAATTTGCCGAGGACGAAGAAGCGACGACAGCTGAAGCGTCCTTCCATGGCACTGCTCGCAGCCGCCGCCGGCAGGAGAGCACAGTGGCCGCCCGAGTTTTCGCTTTTTCAACGCGTCCTCTCGGTAACCGCCAGAGGTCGATGGACACAGGCGATTCGAATGAGAAAACCTTAAAGAAAAAAAAATGAAAAAGCGGGGAGGGGCGGCATGCGAAAGGGGTTCAGTGATGCGGCACGCCGCCTTGCGACAGGAATGCTCCGGCATTCCCCGCCAGGTTTACTATAATAATTCGTGTTATACACTAGTGCGGGATCCTGGATGATGATGATGGTGGCGGTGGTAGTGGTTGTGGTGATGATGATTTCGGTTAAGCAAAGGACGCTAATTTCTGCAGCCCGTGTCCGGAGTACGGCTAAGCGTCCGTGGGGAAGAGGAAAGGGACTGAAGGAGTTAGAAAGAAGAGAAAGAGCCGTAGTGGAGGGCTCAGGAAATTTTGACCGCCTGGTGTTCTTCAACGTGGAACGACGGAAAATTTATCGAGCTGGTGCTGCGTTTGTACGAAAGCGTAAGGATCGGTCTCGAAGAAGTTCGGACGGCCGCGTGAAGACGCAGGCGTCCTGATTGATTCACTTCTGGAGTAACGCCCCGAAACCACGATATGATTATGAGAGACGCCGTGATGGAAGGCTCCAGAAATTTCTACCACCCGGGGTTCTTTATTGACCTGCATTGACACCGCACAGCACACGGGCCTCAACATTTCGCCTCCATCGAAATGCAGCCGCCGCAGCCGGGATTCGATCCCGCTACATTCGGATCAGCAGCTGCAGACCACCATGGCGGGGCGCAAGTTTCCTTCAGTCTGCGACCTCGAGCGAAGTCGTGCCGGATGCCACGGGTCTAAAGCACAATGTAAGCATGCGCGCACTGCCCTGACGAAGACACGTTCATCTCCCTGTTGTAAGCCTCTCTTCTTCAATTAGATGCGGAATAGAGAATGTTAGAATAGCGAATCATACGGAGAATACAGAAGCAAGAACAACCAAGCACAACTGTCTCGGTTAACACGACAAAAAATGTGAAGTTTCGAGAAACGAGGACTTTCTTCTTCCAAATGATCCGAGACGAACATGCACTGGGACGACGTGTAACGTGAGTTACAAGGGCAGATCGCACAGGAAGCGCGGGCGACCGAGTCTCTCGCGAAAGAACGCGTCGCACGAGTGAGTGAAGGCGAGTGAGCCGAAACGGGGACACGGCATCCCAAGACGAAACATTGTGTACAGTGATGGACAAGAAAAGCGAGCAAAGAAAGAAAGAAAGAAAAAAATGGAAGCATTATAGCCGACTCTGTGCACTAAACGGCGCAGTAGAAGCTTTTTTAGGACCGGAAGAATCGCTGCGTACTCCCATCTCCCCACTTTTTTTTTTTTTTTTAGTAGGCCAGACGGCGCAGGCGTGAGCATGGTGTCCCGAGCAAGGGGAGCTGACCCGGAAAGGAGTCACGGGCAATTTGGGAGGAAAAGATAAGAATCGGGTGCTGAAGCAGATGGGGAAATGAAAAGAAATATATGCCGCCGTGTTCGTGAGAAAGGAAAGACTGCATCGTTATCTCTTCTTTTTTTCTTTTTCTTTTCTTTTTCTCCTAAGTGTGTGCATGTGTGTCGGCCCGAGGTTCTCCCATCAACATTCTCGCGTGGACTACTGAAAGACTAACAGTTGTTCGTTGGGTGTCATCCCCTACTTGTATTTTCGAAAATAGATCTCGCACAATTTTCTTTACTGAGCTTCGCCTCCACTGCTTTGAGTTTTGGCTTCATCTTCGATACAAATCTCTTGGCCCGTCCCGCAGAGACAAAGCTCGAGCTTTCACTGATTGTTAAGACTTTCTCGGAAGCGCCCCGCGAAATAGGAAAACACGCTATGGGAAAGATATATTTATACAAAATGAACGAGGGATGAGCGGATGCGGACGTGGATGTCCTTTACCGGAATATATATATATATATATATATATATATATATATATATATATATATATATATATATATATATATATATATATATATATATATATATATATATATATATATATATTAGGAAATGGTGAGCTGACCGGAGTCTACTTTCCCACGCTTGGGAATTCCCGCTCGCTCGAAATGCCCGGAGAAAGAGAAAACGAACTGCAGAAAAAAAAAGATAAGAAAACGGCCACACGTGTTGTACAAAATGGACCTCAACGAGGCGGCCCTATTCCGGAAATACAGTTCACCATTACGTACTTGCCTGCTTCCGCGATAGACACGAGGTACTTGTAAGCGATGCTGATATATCGTAATCACTGATATCTGTCCCGACTCGCTGGCTGTCATCAACAAGGACACTGTTATTCTGCGGCCAAAATGAAGTATAGAGACGGGAGCCACAGCGAAAGAAGCACAGGAACCGTCGTAATAAAGCTGTCACATACAAAGAGGAACAGGAAAAACAAAAAAAAAAAGCCTAAAAGGCGAGTGAAATGCGGAAGCAATGACAATGCTTAGATGGAGCACAGACAAAACTCCTCTTCCTCATCCTGAGCAAAGAAGTACACCTGCAATCATCAGGCGACGTCGTCAAGCCAATGGCGACTGCGACGACCGCGTATAATGGCGACAGAGAGACGTCTGCGTCGAAATGGAATCGCATTACACGGATACACAATAACTGTGTTTACTCACAGCAACGATTCCGCCAGGATGAACGCCGCAACGGGCCGCATAGCCGGGCGTGGCGATGTACCCCGCGCGCCGGTGCCGCTTTATCCGGCCCTCTTATGACGAGGGGCAGACAACCGCAGCGTTATTACGACGTCATTTTAAGAATCGCGCTATGACACACATTCAACGCAGCCCCACGTCGTAACGCGCCTATAATTCACTTCCCCTCCCTCCCTTGGCCGATCATCACGTGATGCGGTCGTCACAGCATGAAGGCGCTATAACTCACTGAAACGACACGCACGCACGCACGCACGCACACACACACACACACACACACACACACACACACACACACAGAGAGAGAGAGAGAGAGAGAGAGAGAGAGAAGAAAACGCGATTCAGTCATGCTCAAGACCACAGTGAGCATCACATGGGATGCCTGTAAGAAGATCTCGTCTTTCCGCTGTGGACGGGCCTTCGTCACACGCAAGAAAACACGTACACAGTCCACGCGAAGTGGCAAAAGAAAAACAAATCCCAGCCAAGGCAAGGAAGTTTGCTGAGCGTTGCTTCAGAGAGAGAAGAACGCGTCCATTCGTGTGGAAATTGCGGCGGCGCCATTTTCTCCATCCTCGGCCGGGTCTCCTATTTCCACGGAGCATCCGCGGGGGGACCCCGAACTGCTCCTAGAGAGAGAGAGCCACTCAGTGCGTCGTCGTTATTGTTATGTCCGTCGCCAATGGTCACGGCGACCATGTGCCTGCCGCTCCGCTATGCAGAAAGATGCGCCAAATGGGTAGGCGGTACTCGGAGAAGAAGCATGCGCACACAGTTTGGCATATATAAGCCTTGCGGCGGCAATTGGCGGCTCGGGGGAACGAGAAGTCTCCTTTCCTTTCTTGTTCCTCGCTTTTCTTTTTGTGCCCGTCACTGGGAGGCTCGCAAATTATAATCGTTATATACAGACCGGGCGCAGGGCCGAAATTTCGCCGCCGTGGCCACACGAAGCTTCGCTTCTTCAACGAAAAGAAAAAGATGGTTTAGACGTGTGCGCAGGGCGGTGGTTGTGGTGATGGTATAGTGGTGGTTATACAGCGTTCCCGGGTTAGACAATGGCCCATTGTTAGGCGATGATAGCGATGAAAGCCGTCGGCGCGGACTAAATGACGACGATTCCCATGGGGATGGTATGTGCAAGCGTATGTATATGCAGCCTCCGATAAGAAACAAATCCGAAAGCGGGGAGAAATGGCACGTTCGCTGGAAATGGTGCTGAGATTTAGTGCATTCAAGTGAAGATTATACGGTGCACGAGTAACTTAAAAACAGACAATCTTCAAAAACAATTTTGTATGGCCTTCCCTATAGTTTGAACAGAGGCGAAAGCTGAGACTTTTATACGAGATATTATTACGGAGTTTCAGTGACGCTGAAGAAGAACCCTATATCTGTTTGAAAAAACAGAAAAAAAAAGAGAAATAGAGCAGGTACAACGCAGACAAGTGACTATTGTACACGATCATGCGGAAGATACGGGAACATTGCATGCATGGAACAAAATTTTCGATGTGGCGAGTCGTCTCGATATAAGAGAACGGAACGAATTCCGCAAGAACAGGCAAGGCGTTGAGTCAGCGAGTTGTATTCAGAACGTCGCGAGCTGTCGTGCAGGTTTGAACCACATCAGTAAGTCACAACGCGTCTGGACTACAGTAGTCCGCCCATGGTTCGTGGGATATATGCGAGAACATTGATTATTTATCATGTGTCCGTGTTATATGCGATAATTGTATCTTCAAGAACGAGCAGGACATGTCACGCTGCAGCAGAAACTCACTGTTTACTGTCGCCTCTGGACAGCGAACGACATCCCCTTTCAGACAATTAATCATAAAATCGATTGTGCAACACCGCGTCTCCACCATGCATCAACGCGGTCTCCTGCGTGACTACAGAGACATCTGTACTGTTCTTCGGCCTACGCAGACACGTGAAAACAGATGGTTACGTTTTTTTTTATTTTCTTTTCTATTTTTCTCACTATCTCTCCCTTTATTGTTTTAGGAGCGCGGATCGAAAGCTTCCACTTCCGCGATTATAACGCAAAGCTAGCACACCGGCAAGAGAACTAGAGCGAGCGAGCTCGCAGAAGCTTATATGGAAAAGCTTACAAAGTATATAACTGAACGAGAACGGAAATCTGGGCGAGTTGGTGATAATTCATATTGACCAGCTTACAGCGCAAACGGGGACGAAGACGAAGGAAAGACAAGGTGACAACACAGCGCTCGTGTTGTCACCTTGTCTTTCCTTCGTCTTCGTCCCCGTTTGCGCTGTAAGCTGGTCAATATGAAAGTATATAACGTTCGACTCCGCAATGTACTGTACAATTGTAATTGAATGTCGTGCGGAAAGTTGTTACGACGCATAAGCAGACATTTGTAACAGTATAATGCATCCCCTGAAATGTCGACGGGGGAAGATTTTCCCGATGAACCTTCGCTGTAGCTTTTACGACTTGGTTTATTCCGATTACGTAACGATCGTTCCCCCGGATTAAGCGCTTCTGGGAACGACAGCATCAGCCCGAGTTGAACGCCGTCGTCCACCGGCCGCAGGTTACGTAACGGTATTAGCCGCGAAAGCTCTTCTCACAAAAAAAGAAAAACAAAAGGGATTTGTTGCGCAACAACCCCGTCTCGAGAAAAACACAGGTGTAGGCAAGAAAGGAAGACATGCAACCTCTAACCCCTCCCCCCACCTCCCCTACGCTTCCGATCCCCTTCATCTAGCGGAAGAATTAGGCGCGCTCCACGAGACAATTGAAACTGCAGCGCAGAGAGCAAGAAAGCTTGCAGAGAGAGCGCCATGGGTGCAAGAAGTATCTGAAGAGCAGTACTACGAAAAACCGAGAGTTCAGTCGAGCGGAGGACGGCAGGAGGATTCGAACAAAGAGGATTACGTGGAGGGTGAAAGTGATTATATAGCTCTATATAGATATCGGGGAAGGACGGGCGTCTCCTGAAAGCGGGCTTGGGCTCGCACGCTTCCGCGCTTCCGAGCGTCGCGGTCGCCTTTGCACAGCTGGCGCACAAAGAAAAAGAAAGCGAGGAAGACTCAAGATCGGTGGGTTTGACGATCGATACCGAGAGTTTAACCCTATCCTGCTGGCGCCGACGTCTATCGAAGCGGCAGCGTGGCAGCGTGGCGCCGGCACCTTTATCTCAGTCGCGGGGCTTCTTACATATATATGCTAAATAAATGTGACGCTGAGATCGGCTGTCGAGAGATAGCGTGCACGCATTTGTCTATACGCTTCTTCCTTCTCTACAGGCGCTCTCAAGGCTTCGTTTGACCATTACCAAGCAGTCATATTGGTCAGGTGGTGTCTATAACATGGCAGCCACGTACGTCTCATTTTCCCGGGTCCTGCTACTGAATTCTGCGCTTGCAGTGTCCAATCACGCACCCCCCACGCTGAGATCTGTGGCTCTCTATAATTGTTACTCAGAGGAAGCGAGTTTGCACACCGTGTATGTCCTAAGTTATGATGGTTAGGAGAACGTTCATGCATTGCGGAAGCGCGAAAGGCAAGGAGACACGTACAGAGAGGACAAGCGGTGCCTTGTCGGCTTATGTGTCCGTTGTTTCAATATTCTGCACTGTCAAGCTATAATGATCAACTAATCCGTATTTGTTCGGTGACTAAATGAAAACAAACACTGCGGGCTTGCGCTCATTGCGAATGGTTACATCCTGAAGGCGAGTTATATTGTGTCGAGCATGAAAATTCGGCGAATAAGCTACAGAGTCCGTTCGAAGCCAGAGGAACTTCTAGGCAAACTTCGCGAATTCAGATGTGACATACATATAAATATTCCATTGAATTACCTGATTTCGTCACTCCATCAGGCAGAGTATGATGATGGCGATTATAATGTATAAGCATTATCATCAATCCGATGGTGGCTGAAACACCCTGATTGCCACTCTTGTATAGTTTATAGGCAAGATGGGGCTATGTCTTTACCCTACAGCGTTTAATGTAAAAAAGCTGCATCGGATAACGTAAAAAGATACCCGTGCACAAAAGTGCACCTCATGCAAAACACGATTCTCAGGGCCGACTGTAGACCTTCTTGATGTTATTATGAATGCGGAGTGAAAATATGGCGCTTTCTTCTGCAACTTTCCACGGAGCACGGCTCAGCCAGCTCAGCGCCCAATGGAGTCTCTGCGCTTATCTCTGCGCCTGCACAGCGCTATGTCCCTCTCTCGTTCCATTTCCTTTGCCCGCAGCGTGGGGTAGTAAACCGCACTCTGCTCAAACAGGTTAACATCCCTGACTTTCCCTCTCTCCCTCCCTGCCTCTCTCTCTCTCTCTCTCTCTCTCTCTCTCTCTATGCGACCTCTGGTGATATGCGCAGGCAGAAGCCACGCTCTACCACGGCCGGGCTAGACTGCAAGCGAGCGCGCGCGCAGTCTAGCCCGGCCGTGGCTCTACACGAACGAGCTTCGATCATGCCTCCGAAAACCACTCCGTTGTTATTAGGGGGGGCAGCCCGCGCCGGCATGGCAAGGCGCGCAATTTGCGACCTGCGCCGGCTGGTCCATCCCTTTCCCCCTCACGTTCTCCGAGCTGCGGTCTCCTCCAAGTGTCGCAACAGACCACTCTTGCTCGCGCATTTGGCGCGGTCTGTGCGTATACGAAGCACAGCCTGCCCGCCGGCCTTTCTTCTTGTATTGTTTTTCGGCCTCGACACTAACGAGGTACACGTGCTCGCTTGACCACGACAAACTATATAGAAATGGCAGGTGCGCATCGCAGTGTGCAGCCATAGAGAGAGAGGAGGAATTGGCGTCTGCGATGAGAACTGGTATATAGGGTTGCTGCGTTATTACCTAAGCCGTACACAGTGAATCGCCGTCGCTGTTTGCTATCTGCCGTCTCCTCCTGTTTTATCGCTGGGCACTAAACGGCGACTATTATACGACCTCGTACCCCGAGCGCGTTGTCTATGAAGACGTCAGGCGCGTCAACGGTGAATGTCGACTACGTTCGCCAGAGTGCAGCTCGTACAGATCTGTAACCCATGCGTTAGTATTCTTGTCACGTATGCGCATACGGTCTATATCTAAGCCTTGGCTGTCTTCAAGCATATGGAAACACTCAGTCGTTAAATGTTTTATCTGAAATCGTTTGATGCGTTGCGTATCTTTCTAGCTGTACAACTACGCTGCCCCATCATTTTTAATCATCTCGACTCACGCCTACGTCAACACTCCTGCATTTCCTTCCTAGAACTCTCTCCTCTCCTCTCCTCTGTCCCTCTCTCCAAGAACATGGCTGGTAATAAAGAGTAAGCGTAATTTCCTTACACATAAATTCTAAGTAAAAGTTATAAAGCGTAACCAATCGTGACATGTATCATTATTATCGCAGGCAGCCGACCAAGGGCAGGTGAAACATAGGAACGTAAAAACGCTTTGCGTTCGGCTGCACTTTATGTACATTCTTTCTCTACTTTCTCTCTATCTGTCTCTATGGGAAAACGTGAACTACAGAGCAAGCTTCGGTGAAACTGCGACACGCGACAAGCTGCACTGCCCGAGGACATGTACACGCCGCCATATGCGCTATACACACTCCGACTACCCGTGCGATGTAGTTTATATCGACCGGCCGCTTGTCATCGGGGTTGAATACGTTGTCAAGCCAAACCGCCCGTAGACGCGGCCATTATATACCTAAAGCGTGCGCTATCTCCAGAGCGTGTACGTTCTCCAGCGTATACACGCACAGTTCCCGTGCCTTTCCGAGCTTCTTTCCCCCGTCGTGCTCCACCGAAAGCCCGCGATCGTTTGAGGGGCAAAAGCAAACGCACGCGCCGAAGCGATAAACTCCACGAAAACAATTTGCGTTGACGACAGAGAGCGGAAAGAGGAGGGAGAAAGAGAGCAAAGCCGCCATCTCAGTAAATGTAAAAAAAGCTCGATGGGGTATACACACCGCGAAAGGTTTTGCGTGCATGGTGTGTTCGAGGGAAAAAAAAAAAAGAAATACGAGCAAGCCACCGAGCAAACGAGTACGGCGCACCGATCGTTATTCGCAGAGCACGTCTTGCACCTGCTCGACACCGATAGTCCCCCGCCGAAGCCCAACTGCGGTTAATTGAAGCGGCCCCCTCTTCACGAAATCGAAACACGGGAACAAACAAAAGAGCGTATAGGGAAACGACGTAATGGGAGGCAAGGATGTATGTCTAGGGGACGCCCGAGGCAAACGCGCCAAGCGTGGATCGAACGAACAGTGTCTGTCTACGATCTGGCGAAAACTTAATGGCTGACCACAAAAGTGAGAGCGGAAGAAAGGATATATTCAGTTAGGTGGGCCACGCAACCTTGCCTGATAAGAAAGCTTATCAGGCAAGAGTCTTAAAAGGGGAGCGATATACCGCAGGCAGCACTAAACGATTATTATGATTCTTACCGGTATATCCACTTTAACACGAGACTCGAGCATGCTCATGTCTCTTCCTAATCAGTTCTGGATACGGGAGTACATTATACGATGTGCTTCGCCTCTAACGACAGCGGCTCTATAAATGTCTCCCATGATTTTTGTCCATTGATGTTCCAAAAGCCTGTCGCCCATGTCAACTGCTGACCATGAGCATGCTGAAAGACCTTCCAAGGGTATAGTTGTGGATGGTTGGTTGAGTAGCCTGAGATTCCTATCTTGATATATTATATCCCGTCCTCCCTAAGTAGTCGTCAAGCGAGCGCTGTGCCCCTCTCGGTGACATGCTGCCTACTTTATCCTTCTTTATCCAGTACAATGCACCGAGTAAGGGTTCCTTTTTTTTTTTTTTTTCACTGAAGACGCATGCCTTATACCGTTGTGAATATCCCTGCCCCAGTGTGTTTATTCCCACATGCAATCAGCTCTGGATTCAAAACAAGGCAACGTTCCCAGCCTTATCATAAGGACACGCACGGTAGCACGAATGCACGCATTTCTAAAAAAAAAAAAATTCTTTTTCCATTCCAGGGCGTAATTTTGAGTTAGCGTTAACGACGACATATACGAGGCACAAACGCCGACACGGCCCGCCCGGAGGAAGCACGAGTGATCGTTAAAAACGTAGGGAGGCGATCCTCCAGCGTATAGCGTGCAGTTGTGCGCGCCACGCCGGAGGAGAAAGGAGCATAATCTCGGAGAATCGCGATCGCTGCGGGAGCGGCCGAGACACTCCGGGGAGTGCTGGAAGCGCGGAGAGGGGGTTTCTGGCGGGAGCGTTACGTACAGTGAGAGAGCGTGAGGGTGAGTAGGGAGGAATAAAAAGAGGAAGTGAGGTTGCGCGCTTTAATTACGACACGGATCGAAATCACCCTCGAGGGAGTGCTGAGGGGCGTCTGGCTCCGCGCGCCACGCCGAGCACGTGCTATGTATGGCGCGCGCGCGCGCGCTCCGAGGCTCAAGCTCGGCTCACTTCGCGGATACGGGGGGCGCGGCGGCTGCCTGCGGTCGCGACTCTGTGCCGTAGAAAATAGAGAGTTTTAGCAGTGCTGGTTACCGTACGGTAATACCGTACCGTCGTGGTCCACACGCAGAAAATTGAGCTTGTGAGAACCTTACCAGCAAGTTTTATCATCTGATGACGTTACGGTACTCCCCTAGCAACTAGTGCAGGTGTTTCCGACTAAAATAGCGACGCGCCGACCACGACCGTACGGCATTACCGTACTTACCGTACGGCATTACCGTACGGTAACCAGCACTGCTAAAACTCTCTAATGTAGAGTAGACGCTTGCGTCGAGCTGCAAGGAACACTGGGCAGGAGCAAGAGCTTGGTTAGGGCTATAGTTGGTTCATACTCCGAAACGTGGAAAGGGGTGGGACGAGGAAAACAGGACAGTCGGTTGTCCTGTTGTTTTTGTTCCTGTCTGTCCGTGGTGTGGCGAAAAGCCAGCTTTGTCGCACATTACGCTAACATGCACGAGCAGACCACCACGCCCAAGCGAACACACTATAGACATTCATAGAACAAGGATTTCAAAGGCAGCGGTCGACGAACAGGACAGGCACAGCTGGCCTTCCTGGACCAAGCCCAGCGAGCCGCTCAAGACAGTGGGGTCCCGGAACAAGGGCTCCAAACACAATATTTTTTTTTTCTGTTTGCCTTTATTAAGTTTTACTCTCTCTATTTCTCCTCGTTCCAGTCACGGTGTTTTTTCCTCGTCTTGAAGTACTGCGACGGAAACCGCGGAGCTTGCTTCAGTCTTCAGGCGTCACGGGTAGGGGACTTGTCTTTCCATATACGTAGACACTGACCTGTATGCCTGATGTGTTGTTATCAAAGACTGCGTGGAGTCAAAGAGCTAGTGAAACCCAGGAAAGCGTAGGTGGCGTTATCTCTATAGTCTGACGGGGGAGAAGTGTAATGAGAGGGAAAGAAAAAGTAAACAACTTTCTGTAGGTGCGTAACGAACTCACGACCTCCTCAGCCGCGTGCAGTTCACTACAAATTTCGACGAGACCGCAGCGCCCCGCCACGGTGGTCTAGTGGCTATGGCACTCGGCTGCAGATCCAAAGGTCGCGGGATCGAATCCCGGCCGCGGCGGCTGCATTTCGATGGAGGCGAAATGTTGAGGCCCGTGTGCAGTGCGATGTCTGTGCACGTTAAAGAACCCCAGGTGGTCGAAATTTCCGGAGCCCTCCACTACGGCGTCTCTCATAATCAGAACTGGTTTTGGGACGTTAAACCCCACAAAACAACAACGAGACCGCGGCGACTCGAGTTCCATAAGCGTGAAACATTATAACTTGAAATTACCGGGCGATAATGAAGCGCGAATAATCAATTTTTGTTGTTAATTTGTGTTACGTGATTTACAGGACCCCATTAATTCAACAAAGGGAGGAAAAGGTACAAATTAAGATTTTTTTTTGTTTTTGCTCGTTTCTTTCGTCTGAACAGTACAGAGGCAGCTGGGTCCTGAATACAGAAACGTTTTTGCCTCCTCAAGCAATATTGACTGACGCCATCGGCACACCGTGCACGCACAGCCTGCCACAACGAACTCAACCACAAAGTACTGGACAGAAAAAGTCCTGTTATCAGAGGTGCGAGAAATAAAGGCACGCCACAGCACCCTGGAACGACAAATAAATAAGACCTCAAGGTGCGACAGAAGGTTAAATCTGCATCAGCCAAGACCATTTTTTGAAACAGCCGGCTGCACCGTGATGCATGGAAGCCACGGACGAAAGACAACGACAGGAGAGTGGGTAGAGATGATAGCAGGAAAGGGAGGGGGCCGAGATCAATACGGCGGCGGCGTATCATCCCTAAGCCATGCCACCCTCGGTCGCTTATGCCTGTGCGTAGTGTTCGGCCTCACAGGACTCGCGGGGCTGGCAAGCTGCGCGGGTCGCTTCCAACAGCGGCGTCATCCGTTGTGAGCTGTCAGCTCACGCAGGCCGGTACAGCGTTAACCTTCCCTTTCCCTCTCATTTTCGCGCGTGTTTCCTAGAGCTATGTAGGAGCGTTGCATATAAACACCCGAATGAGCGGGATCGTTACGCCCTGTATTTTACGCACGATTAAGTTTCTGTTCATAGTAGTGCCGCTACCAACACCACGGGCAAAGAAATAAGCAGGGGTCAAACCACGGCACACTTTCAAATGAACTTTATCGCACACATAACTACATATATAACCATAACCACACATAACCACACATATAAGTGTGGTTATGTGTGGTTATGGTTATATATGTGGTTATAACGACCCATGTCAGTAGCGCAATAAGTAAGATGAATATATACCAACTAGCACAATTTTATGTTTTATTGTAACTTTCTGTTCTTGAAGTGACTGATGAGCAAACACGCACGTGTATACGAAAACATAATACCGCGCGCGTAATTATAGGCCGGCTCAGTAATCCAAGCGAAACCACGCGAGTTCACGGGGAGATTATTTGAAATAATCTACTGTGGCTGGACAAGAAGAAGCAAGTCAGCCTGGAATGAGTTTGTTTCGATCAGCGTACTGGTGAAGTAAATAATAATAATAATAATAATAATAATAATAATAATAATAATTTCCCATCAGCACGATAAATGATGGAGGGGGCGGGAATAAAAGCTATGGATGTGGATGGCTACGGCTACGGATCACCTCGACTACGGTTGCCGCGACATAAGTGCTTTAGCGAACAAAATTTAATATTTCATAGCAAAATCCGCCGGAAAAGTTGCTAAGCACGGTTTATAACTAAAACCTACACACACGATAGCTCAGATTGTAATTTTATTTTGTGAGAAAATATAATTATGTTACAAGGAAACTCGAATTGATTCCAATAATTTAAGGCGATGCGAACAGCTAGGGTCCACTGGTTCCACTTTTAAGGGCCTCGCATCACAAAGCATTTCAACACCAAAACCCCCAAGACACACAGAGCGCGCGGACGCCAGCTCTGTAAGCTAGAGCCCGTTCTTGGCTCGAAGGACGTCGTTCTTACCGCACGGGCGCGCACACACACAAAAAAGAAGGCGCGAGTGTACGCATCGCGGTATAGCGTCCATTAACGCGATTGGCTGCGGATGCTGGGAAGCCGGTGCTGCGGACATGCCTGGCGAGGGTTAGGCTCTTTCCCGAACCCCCTGTACGACTGTGTTTGCGCAGACTCGAATGCGGATACGTCCCAAAGTGTATATACGAACGCAGCAAAACATGCAACGCAGTGCATATACAAGCGAGTCGCCGAGCCACCCCGTATGTCCCAAGGCGACGGGGTATAACGCCTTGAGTCAACACGCTCCACAATGCTTCGCCAGTGACGAACGGAGACGGTTGGTGTCGCTGCACACTCCACGAGATGACCAAAACAGAAAGCGGGAATGAATGAAGCAAGGAAGGAATGGAATAAAGAAGGAAATCACAAAAAAAAAAGGAATAATATACGAACGCAGTGAGGATTGCGCTGTTTCACCGCGGTGGCGATGGAGAAGACCGCTATGGTTTAGATCAGGGGTCGCAAAGTTACCTCAGCTGGCTGGCCGCATTCTTGCGATTTATTCCTACATGGGCTGGGACAGCAAATGAAGTTAAAAAGAGGGGAAGGTGGTTGTAAGCAAATGTCAGCGAATACTTTCATATGAAGGAAGACCTTTCCCATGTACTGAACTTGGGTCATTACACTAAATGGGATTGGCCATCAGGGTTCGCGAAATATATGAATACCGATTTCCAGAATGACTACAAATCGAACATTGGTTCTGATCGGACGAAGACTGTCAAGTGCGCGCCGGGCACCTGGCGAAAGGTCTGAGGGCCGCGTATTTGAGACCCCTGGTTTAGATGAAATGAAGTTTTTTTGGCGTGCCGCGTTTATTGTGCGCGTTGTGCGGCAAGTGCAGAACATTCGCTGTATCGCTTCCGGGTTGCACTGAGAACGTCAGCAACGTGTGTCACGTGTATGTACGACTTTGTTCTGTTTGCCCGCGAGATTGCAAAAGAACGGTAAATGGTACAGTCAAAAAGGACGAGAGAGTGAGAGCGAGAGAGAGTCGAGGCAAATAAGCCTGCTCAGTTCGACGCGCCTAAGAAGTGAGCATGTCACGCCAACAGCGTCGTCGTGTCAGATCGGTTGTCGCACTATGGTTGATCGTCTTGACGCTTGCCAGCTCCTCCAATCTCTCCACACTTATTAAGCACACAGGCAAGTAATAAACGCACTCAGGTGGAGTGTATATGCAGTAGACGCTTCAGAGGTGATGCTGTCTCAAGACAGGGTATGTCGTGAAGAATTCGCGCGTTTTCACGCAGACTGACCTACACGCGAGAGTTTAATAATGGGATGAACTCTTAATATTCACCAAGAGGCGAATACATAGATAGAGACGGAAGAGATGTGAAAAGAAGGGAGGGTTAAACAGAAGGAATAATATGGTAAGCAGCACTACTATACACTGCATGATACAGGGAAGGGATAGACAGACGGTAGGAAGAAAGGGATAAAAGCTGCATTTCCTGGCTCTCTAAAGGAGAAGAATAGGATAAAATAAAAAAGAAAACAAAAGAACACGACGCGCAACAGACAAGTATGCGCGCTTCCGCGCGTGCCGTGTACATAGCCAAAGGGAAGTGGGTGATCGATTGCGCGTGCATATACCGTATAGTTCAATACAGCCACGATCACTCCGAGAAGATTATCCTATATAGCCCATGCATGCAACGACCGCTCTCTTGAAAAAGCTGGCATGGACGACTTTAGAAAACGGGCGTTATTATACACGTACCCGATACAGGTGGAGTTTCATGTGCACGGATATGCTTGGGGCATGCGGGAAGCGGCACACAGAGCACACACCTAATTGAAGAGGAGCGGCAGCAGCGAGCGATCGGCTGCTGGAGTTATGCGGGCAGCGTATAGCGTGCGCGGATGAGTCCACAGAGGCGCTTACTCGTCGACGGATTGCCCAATACTTGCCGCCATGCGCATATACACAAGGCCCCGCAATCGTTTGCTGCATGCCGTCTGTGAGAAGCGATTGGCAACGCAGTTCGTGTCGAAAGAACTGTGCAGTGCTCGGGGAAGACGTGACAGAGACGGTGTCGAACTCGGAGCTGCATGAACGAAAGTCGAGACGGTTCGTGGATGGACAACAACCAAGCCCTCGCTATAACCACGATGGCTGTATTCACAGTTATATTCAAGGGATAGAAACCAGCAACTACGGAGACTCCGCGTGCGTGATATATATATATCTATATATTATATATATATATATATATATATATATATATATATATATATATATTCCACCGAAGGCAGGTTTGTCTTTTCGTCCACTTTAATTCCTTTCTACTTACCCCAAAATTACAATATCATAATTACGAATGGAATACTTCCCCTATGCTTTCCTAGGCTTCAATGTTTGTTGTTTCATTACTTGTTTCTAACAAATAAAGCGAGCCCTTGACACCCTTACCTTGCGTTATATATATATATAGATATTATATATATATATATATATATATATATATATATATATATATATATATATATATATATAATATATATATATGGCGAGATGGCGATGAAATATTAGCTATCTATCTATCTATCTATCTATCTATCTATCTATCTATCTATCTATCTATCTATCTAAAGTAGTCTGTCTGTTTTGTCGAGTGCCGTTTAACACACAACGTTACGAGCACGTATACAAGGCTCAGACCCGCACAATGAAAAGCGCATTGCAGAAATTCGAAGCAACCGAATTTTTTGGAGGATTGCACACAGCTCTGCCATATAGGAGAGTGCGTGAAACGTTGCATCTTCATTATTTGATTTTTCTAAACATAACGAGAAACGAACATGCTGTTTTACTGACGTCACTTCCGTGACGGAACTTGGGTCAGCCAATTTTTAGTGAATAGTTACGTGTTGATAACCTTCAGGGTAATTTATCATATTTACCTGTAAGTGCAGCTTACAAACCTCTGTCACTTCCGAGGATCGCAGACCTCGTGGACAGCTTCTATACTACATCAAGGGGAGGAGCCAGAACGTCTTGCTTTTATTTGCTTTTATCGTGGTCAGCGTCTTATTTTAATTGTCTTCACGTATGTTCCTGACCATACGGGTTTCCGTCCAACTCTCGACTTCAATGACATCAGCCGTAGGAGAAAGTGCTTCGGCCATTGTTGATTTAATTACGTTCTCAAAAATGCTTGCCTTAGTAGATAAAACACGCTCTCTTAGATTGATATCTTGCTCCATAAAGGCGTAGAAGCACTTTTATATAATATATATATAATGAACTACCAGCGCCTGAAAAAAAAAAACAATTGTAGAACGCGCAAAGCGTGGTCTTCGAGTGCAACCCTGCGTTAACGTTGTTTCCGAACACAGCTTTACAGCTAGCTAGCCTCGGAGCACGCATACCACCAGAAAAATCAAGAGTGTGATCATATAGCATGCGGCAGCAGCAGCAAGAGTATATAGGAAAAGAAGCGCTCGATTAGAGAATCAACAACAAGAAGGCGGCGGCGAGACACCAAAGGAAGGTGAGCGAAGGGAAACCGTTTCTTTTTCGCTCGGCTTTCCGGCAATCTGGGTGAGCATGCCCACCACACTTTCCTCCTCACACATACATGCACACGCAGGCACGTATACAAGAACAAACGCATATACACACGGCCGCACAGCATCGCGAGTGGTTCCTGCTGGTTCCCGCAGTCCTAATGACGTTCGGCTCCGTGTCCGACGAGGCACACAATAATGATATCGACGACAGAAGTTGCAGCGACGACGCAGGCGAGGAAATGCGGGGAAGCCGAAGCGCTGGGTGGCGAAGGAAGGAGGAAGAGAACCAGAAAAAAAAAAAATCCCGCTTCTCATCAGAGGCGTTGCCGACAGTGATATATACCATTAATATCAAGCGTAGCACGGTCGGTCTTTCGGTCGGTAGGCCCGCGAGGCCTCAGCCGGCGTTTCTGCTAATGATCCACCTTTCCTGCGGCGTCTTGTGACTACTAGCGTACGCGTGGAAGAATTTCGCTGGAGTGGTGCGCGTTGTACATACGTGCGTAAAGGAGCGTGGTAATGAGCGAACCATCTTCCTTCCACCCGACTCGCTGAGAAGTCGGCCGGCCCCGACTCGCAGGCATGTACGGCTAACAGACAGACAGACACAAAAGCTGTCGTCACGGCTGCCTATATACGCCTGTACGGGCTTTTCTTCGGCTGCAATTTGTTATTTCCGTTCGGGGTGCTTCTCACGCCAGTCTTTGGCAGCATTCCCTCAACGAACCGCGCATCAGAAAGGCCTGTGCCGCTTTTCTGCTACCTTGGCGACGCTCTTATACATAGTCCCTTGAGGTTGGACGGTGGTATTTCCGCGGAGTTTCGGCAGATGCACGGATGTCTTTGGGTCCATTGCATATCGAATTGAAAGTGATTTGCAGTAACATATATAATGGTACAATGCGCCACCGCCTCCTCCGAGTATATATTCCGGGCTAAATACATAGCTCTAGTTGTGACAGGGTTCAGAGACTCCTCCTCTGTACGCACGCAGAAGGCGCAGAAAAGAGGGGAAGGTTGCTGCGAAGCGTGCGCGGTTCTAGCTTTCGGCGGTAAGCGTGTTGACAGAATCACCACTTCTGCGTTAATCGTATTGCGTCGTGGACTTCGTAATTCCATGTCAAAACAGGCCGGTATAGCCTCATCATCAAATTCGCACACCACTACGAACGTGTCGCTTGTACTGACTGACTTGCGAATTTCGGTGGTGGTGGCGGTGTTCGAAAAAAAAAAAAAAAAAACAAGAGCCGGCCCGCGAACGTACTCGCGTGCGCCTGGCTAATCCTGAGCTGCGTGATGCCCAACAAGAAAAAAAAAATAGAAACAGCTTCTGGCTGTCCTGAGGCAATTGCTAGGTGGCGTTGCCTGAGGCCGACGAAACGCCAGCGGTGGGCTGCGAATGAAGTGTACCGTGCTTAAGTGGAACGCCAGCCTCAACGGGAAGTTAAAGCTCAGTGCACCCAGAAAGAAAGGGAACGGCAAGATTCGCGTGCCCCCTGTTCGCTTTAGGAGTGGGACCCCAGGGTCGCCTGGGGTCCCACTCCTAAAGCGAAATTTCCGGAACCCTCCACTAAGGCCTTTCTCTCCTATCTCTTTCACTCCGTTTCCCCCAACCCCACTGACGCTTATCCGTGCTCCCTACATGGGCTGCAGAAATTAGCGTCCTTTCCTAACCGAACCACAATCATCATCATCAGGAGTGGGGTTGGTTTATTTTTAGTATATTGCCAAGCACAAGGAACAATACGAGTGAGAGAGAGCGGAAGGAAGAGGCCACCTTCTTCGGGACATCGAGTTCACTCGCACCACCGAGCGTCGTGTCCTGGTATACTTCCCTCTTCATTGAAAACAAGTGGGTGCCCGCTAGCCATGGAAATCGAACCCAATGCCTCCCGTGTTGGAGGCGGACACGATAAGAGGTGCAGGGTGCATTTGCGTTTCGCCCTTACAGAAATGCTAATGTTGTAGCCGGGAAACCAAAACGCGTCCCTTAAGCGCTACGTTAAAGCCGTTAAGCTCCACGAAGGGTGCCTATTAGAGGTGTGTAAGGTACACGTATTGCCCTTTGTATAATAAAATTTGCAGCTCCTTGAAATTTGCTGCGGGATGACGCCCTTCCCGACTAAAATCCACGGCAGTAACAATCACCTGATGCGATAAGAACCAAGAGCCAAACACGTAAAATACGACCGTAATAGAGTGCGCAGTTGAATAAATAAACTGCATCCACGAGCTAAAGAAACACAAGCACACTTACTTAGCGGGTGAGAGAACGCCTCCGTCGTGTCCTCAGACAGTTCAACTTAATTTCGCGCTTACACTATAGAAGACCCGCACTGCACAAAGTGGGACAGCGACACTTCAGGTTTGTCTTTCTTTTCTTTTGTATTCTTCGTGTCGACATGTTGCATAGCGGGAGCCGTGGAGTACGGCGCGTAGCTGTCACGGCAACAGAAACTTGCCCACGACCAGTATACAGGACGGGCAGCAGGGAGGGAATGAGGGAACGGGGAGGGAAGGGGGCGCCACCTATCATTACGCTGGCGGCCTGTTACCGTGTAATTTCTGTCTATTACGTACGCGTAAAAAGATTCAAAAGAAACGAGAGAGAGAGAAAAAATAGAGAAGACGCACGAAAGAAGAGAGAGAGAAAGGACGGAGCTAACGAGAAACGCTGAAAATTTTCAGAACAAACAGAAAAGGATGTATCGAAGAAGAAGTTGAAAAGTGAAACAGAAGCGAACTTTAAGCAATTTTGGAGGAAGCTATAAAGAAGCGAGGATTGGGAGCGAATCTTCGATGCGAACCAGAAAAAGGAACTTGGTGGAGGAGGGGGGACACCGTAAAAAAAAAAGTGACGAAATAAAACAAAGTGGGGAAGGAGGGGGAGAGGGAGGGAGGGTCGATGTTTATGTCAGGAACCGTATTAGACACGGGAGCCGCAGTCAAGCGCATAAACGAGGTCGTGCACGTGCAGTAGGTGACGTGAACTTCGCCGCGAAGGCGAGGGTGAGGTGTCTTTGATATCACCGGCGATACAAAAAAGAGTAGCTAAGACGCTAAACGCAAAATGTGTCTGGAGGTAGGGTGAGATGGGGGATACTTAAGGGGCTCGTCACTTGGTGGGCATGATAGCGTAAGAATACAGAAAGAGAAGAATGGAAGAGAGAGGAGAGAGAGAGAGAAGTGCACGAAGATGCTATGTAGAGCAGTCGCGGCCGCCTTCCCCTCCCTTCCTACTTTTCACGGCACGGCCGACCATGTATTTTTTTCTTGTGCCATAGAGCAAGTGGATCGCTGCCGCCGCACGATGGATTGGCCTCTCGCCTCGAGCTGAACGGTGCGTGTGTGGGGGCCAGCCGAATGGAGCTGCCTCGAATGTATGGCTGGCGTGCCGCGTGGCTTCGCTGATCGCGCACGGATCCTCCGCTTGCGGGAAGCCGGTTGGGCAACTGCTCGGAAAACCTTGCACAGGTGTCCTGCGATTGCTCAAGAAGTTAGTTGTTGCTGCTGCTGCTACTGTTGTTGTTGTTGTTGTTGTTGTTGTTGTTGTTGTTGTTGTTGTTGTTGTCAGGAAGCGTCAGGAAGTCAGGAAGCGTAAAGAGATAAACTCCGCCAAAGTTTACTTTGCCACGGCCACCACGTATAGCGTCAGAATGAGAAGGAAGAGCAAACCTGACCGTTACACGTTCCAGTTATACATAAATGACAATGCGTTACCCATTCGCAATGCCTGCAAAATAGAAAGAAACAAAAACCGCAGAGACGACATGGAAACAGATACTTCGCCTCTTATAGTGAAAGGCTGAGGTAAAAAAGCAAACATAAAATGAATGCAAGCGTTTGTGCATGTCAGTGACGTTACCACGTATTAGGCACAGTCAGGAGACACTCGCTCACACGGCCCCATGCAAATGAAGAGGTTATGTATACACAAAGCGTACCGCTTCGAAATGAAGACAACTGGAGGTCGGCAGCAGCTGCAATACCAGTACAACCTTGCAATGGTGTCGAGATCAAGCGGCAAGCCGACAGAATGCCGAGCATGCATGTAGAGCGCGCAAGCCCACGTGTAACACGGGACTCAAACGCGTACGCATGCAGGAGCACGGGAGCTGGCGCGAGTCTCAAGACGAAGCAGTTACTCGACAAGAAGGAAGGGAGGGGTCTGTCAGTGCAGCACGAAAGCGGTTGTACGAAAGGAAGAAGGTACAGCAGCATCGCGGCGACTTGCAGCTACTACACACAGGAGCGGCGCGCGAGGAGGACACGATAGTGGAGGAGAGAGAAAGAAGGGAGGGGTGGGGGGGGGACCACTTTCGCCCTGGTTGCGGCTCGCCCCGTTATTAATAGCGACGGCGCTAATTACAATAATCAGCGCGACCGGCTGCCGAGAAAACAGGAGTGGCGGCGTTCGTTGCGCGCGGCGCGGCTCACTGTACTCATTCGCGATCGGGGAGCAACAGCAGCCTGGGCCGCACCGGGCACAGACGACAGCACGTCCAGCAATATCGAGCGTCAGCGACCGCGAAAACTGCACGAAGACGACGACGACGACTTCGCCCGGGGCGGCCGCGCGGGCAGTGTGAGCGCGCAGCAGGGAGACGGAGGTACCAGTGCGAGGCTGGAACGAGACGAAGGTGGGTGGCGAGGAAGAAAAAAGAAAAGCAAAGATAAATGAGAGATAAAGCGACAACTCCATCTGCAGTTCGCTTCCGAAGCATGCAGCGGCAACTGCTCAAGCGGCGAACTGCGAGCGATATACGTCGAATACGTCATCAGGCTCGGAGAAGTATAGAGCCCGCCCTGCCTAACGTTATAAATGACAGATAATCAACTCGACGAAAGCACAGGGACACTTGTATTAGTTCGTTCGAATGCATGAATTAGTCAATTTCCACCCCTCTCCATCTAATAATTGCTATGATTCAATTACAAGCCGCAAGTAACGTGCCTTACGTTCCCGTTGGCTTGATTTTTTACACCTTCATTAAATGCGTCAAACCAAGATGTGCCTCTCGATCGGTTCGCCCTCGTCCTCGTATTTCGAATAGGCGTATACCAAGAAACTATGTTGTATAGTGCGAGTATATGCAAAAAAGAAAATCAGAAGACAAAAGGAACGCGCCATGCATACCTTCAGTTCTTCCTAATGATGGTGTAATGATTGCAGCATATAGATAGAAAATAACCAGAGCACGAGTAAGCAGCAGTCAAGACGAACGCTTGTCCTCTTATACTTGCGCTCTTAATTTTCTTTCTATTTATTCCCCCCCCCCACCCCCCTCTTCTTTTTCTTTTTAGCTGGAACCATCACACAATTCCTTGAAGCGTTCACCTACTTCACAGCACCATAAGCAATGCGTCATCTTCTAAATCATGTTGTTATGTGGGGTTTAACGTCCCAAAACCAGCTCTGATTATGAGAGACGCCGTAGTGGTGGGCTCTGGAAATTTAGACCACCTGGGGTTCTTTAACGTGCACGCACAGCACACGGGCCTCAGCATTTCGCCTCCATCGAAATGCAGCCGCCGCAGCCGGGATTCGATCCCGCGACCCTCGGATCAGCAGCCGAGTACCATAGCCACTAGACCACCGTGGCGGGGCGTCCCCTAAATCCGAAATCGCGACAAGCTGCGAAAGCTGTGAGGTAATAATATTGCCCATATAACACCCCCCTCCCCCTTTTTTTTTACTCATTTCCCCCTTTCCCTCCTCTTATGATGCCCAAGTTAAAGAGACCTCTCTACCGAGCGTCCCGTCTGTATTGACAAGTGTCCCGCCTGTATACAACAGGACTGCAGAAGATGATGAGGTGTGTGCTTGCGCATATATGAGTGAACTATCGCCAGTTTATCGCGCAGTATAATGCCATTGGGGCAGCACGCGAACCAAATCCGCGGTGGTCTCCTTAACACGTGTATGTATATACGCGATCCGATCAGCGGCGCTCGTCTAATTAGCGGCGCTCAGCGTGCCGGCCACACGAGCCGATCAACAAGGAGGCCGGGCCCGACGGCCTGAATCAACGACGCTTCCCCTTTCGGCCCAGCGGAGGAGCTTCGAGACCTGTTCGGCCACTTCGAGAGCGGCAAGTGAGTGTATACCATAGTTGCGTGCAGAACACGGAAGATACGCAAACACAGTTACACTGTCGGCTCGATGTGTTCGTACATTTATTACCCTTAGTACGGATCCTAAGCCAGCACCGAGAATACGGTGCAGAACGGTGGAACGACGTTTTCTAGAGTGGGTCAAGTTTAATGTATAAAAAGGAACGTCTGCACATGTCTTCTTACGTGCACTACGAAAGCATGGCGGGTCTGAGTGTGAAAAGTGTGACAACTATTGGGACGTACAAGCCAATTCGACTTCCGTGTCGTATGGCGACATAACGACATCGTGACATAATCATACAACATCATCACTTGACCATCATGTGACTTTTGGCACCATGTATCCGCTGTCCACGGGCTTTCGTCCAACGGCACATACAATTCATTCACTTTGAAATTGCAGATCGGTGCTCTAAATCTTTTGCTATGTTTCTGAAGTCACATGTATGTATTCTTACATGCTCTCTCTCATACGTTATGTTTATATATAGCTGCCTCAAAAACAAACAAACGAACAAACACACGCAAAAAACGGAAGTTGTCATTTACAT
This sequence comes from Hyalomma asiaticum, assembly GCA_013339685.2. Lineage (NCBI taxonomy): Eukaryota > Metazoa > Arthropoda > Arachnida > Ixodida > Ixodidae > Hyalomma > Hyalomma asiaticum. The sequence continues at coordinate 46,099,463 of CM023484.1, forward strand.
CTCATCGATGCATATATACGTCGATAGTCATGACTCTTTCCCAGCTGACCTGCTAGCCTGCATGAGCGCTCGACTGGCGTTACCGCAAGACGTAATAACATTATGCGTCAAAGCCAGCCTTGATGAGTTCGAACGCCAGTTCACCATCAGAAGAACAAGCTAAGCTTCTGCCTGTAAGCCATACAATGTTCGAACAAGGCCTGAAGGTAAGTTCGCTAGTTCGCCCACTGTCCAAGCCTCCTTTTTTTTTTTTTTTTTTTTTGTCGCGCTTCTATTACCTTAGACGAATACATGCGCAATGCAGTCCGCTTGTGGCCTACACTTTTCCTTCTTACACCGCCACAGACCCAAACCGAAAAGAACAAGCAAGACGACGATCAACAACAGAATTAGCAACAGCGTCACATCGAGACGATACTAAGCATGACAGCACAATCTGATATCCGATGCGTCTTGTCCGGAGGTCCCTCTGCCCGCATTGTTAACAGGATAGAAATTAACTTCAAGAACACTTCCGCATATTCTCCGACAAGAACGCCTTTTACTCATGCCTTTAGGTGCCATCATATCGTCTCCATCTTGCGTCACCAACAACTAAGTGAATGGATATAGGGTAAAATCATCGTACTCTTGAAAATATGAAAACAGCTGCACGAAAGCATTGGGCGTTTCATAACATCGTTTCAATCGGCGTCACGGCATACAAAATTAAATCAGTAGTTCTGCTAAATGGCAAAGCCGGCGGTGCCGGTGAATCGCGCGCGATAAAATCGTCTTTACGCGTGCCTCGGCAAGGCGGCTCTGCCGCGAAGAATAAAAACAGGAGACGACAAAGGCCGCCTCTGTTACACAAGGTATCGCGACGCTGTGACGCAACAGCCCTGAGCGCTTCAGCATTTCCTTTCTTTTATTTTTTGAATGAAGAGACTGCGGATATAAGAGAACAACGCGCGGGCACGGAATTTCCTAGACAAGAGATCGTGCCCGAGGACATGCAGTCTACACGAAGCAAGAAAGAACACACACAGAAGGCCAAGGGTCACCACGGCAATGGTTCTACGTTCCTGGCATACGCACAGCGCAGACTGGAAAAGGGGTAGGCAGGTAGGAAGGAAATAGATACAGAGCGCAAAAGAAAAAGAAAAAACACACACACACACAAAAGCAAGAAAAAGCGGGCACACGGTCGCGCTTGCAGGGCTGCAGAACGTATAAGGACACATGCAAATTGCGTTTGTATGAGACGCCCGTTGGCGACGCGGTCGTCCGTTCCGAGGGCGAGCGAGTAAGAGGAGCAGAAAGAAAGGTGACCCGTAAAGCTGTTTCCGCTGGCCACGTTCCTGCGCGACGGCTGTTATATGACCTTTTCCACGTTCCCCGGGGCGCCGCGGGTCGGCAGCGGCGTGGGTATAAACCTGCAGTCAGCGTGACCTGACACTTCGGTCCCCTGCGGGTCCCTCTTGTTTGCCCGCGTCAACGCAGATTTGGATACGTCGCTCCGAATGGTCGTCCGAGAGCAACTTTTGTGCTATCTTGGTGGGGTATGTATAACTTCTGGTCACAGTGCTATTGCGACGTATATGCTTGACCGAACGTATAACAGGCCTGACGTGTAGTGTTTAGAATTGTCGAACGGTATTTATGGGAAAGAAACCGGATCGTTTCCTGTGGTATTATCTTCCCCACCCCCCTCCCCCTACACACACACACATACGCACACAATCGCGCGAGCGTGTGTCCCATTAGATAGATAGATAGATAGATAGATAGATAGATAGATAGATAGATAGATAGATAGATAGATAGATAGATAGATAGATAGATAGATAGATAGATAGCAGGGAGACGATGACGTGGGCGCGCATGTTGGTTTGTTTGTTTCTCTCTCTCTGTCTCTCTCTCTGAGTGTGTGTGTGTGTGTGTGTGTGTGTGTGTGTGTGTGTGTGTGTGTGTGTGTGTGTGTGTGTGTGTGTGTGTCGCAAAAGCCCTCAGTAACACTAACTTGAAGACGTTCGCGTGAAGCATGCAGGAACTTTGCACCTGGAAACACCACGCCTAAAGCGCGCAAGTAATCCGAGGGCGCACGAGCGACGACGCGCACGGCAGAAAATGAACGACCCGCACTCTTTCCCTTCCTACAGTTTTCGTTCCGCTCGATGCTTTGAGCAGTGCACCACCACTCACGCCAGGCATAATGGACAAATATGTGGACGAACGACGGGGATATAGCAGCAAAATCAAAAACAAACGCCGAGTGCGTTCGCGTCCCTTGCGTGGCTGGGAATCTATTACGAAGGCGTTGTTCTTTTAAGGCTTCCTTTCAGCCAGCGTCACGTAAACGGGACGGTGCCGCACCTCTGCCAGTTGAATACGATAGCGTAGGAAGAGCAAAGGAACGGATGGGGGCGGAGCCGCAGGAGAAATTTAGTAGAACAATGAACGATAAAACCACAATTCAGAGAGAAAGCGAGAGAAAAGACCGACCCGTTGGTCGCAAAGGATGAATAAAGGGTCCATAAAGTGGTGAGTTACGAGATTCCGTGTTTCGTGGAAGTGGTCTCGCAAACTATCATGCCGCGCACTCGTGGACAAGCACGCATGCACGGGGTTCACGATGCGTGATGAGCCGTCGTCGATATTGCAGAGCCAGCGGGGTCGGGCTCTGCAATGTGAGCGCTAGCGGAGGGCTATAATATAGGCTAAGCCTTCGCATGCTCGCACTGATGACTACTCGGGGAAGAAGACGGCTCCCCCGGGGGTTAGTTCGCCGCCGAGGGGATTGTCTCGCAAGCCTCGAAGGAAACGGCCGCCTGCATGCGCACAATTCCGTGAGCACAGAACCGAAGCCCTCATATAGATACGTAATAGATGTGCAAAAACTATACCGACCGTTTATACATGCAGCAGGGGTTCTTGGTATACATACGTTATATATATATATATATATATATATATATATATATATATATATATATATATATATATATATATATATATATATATATATATATATATATATATATATATATATAGAAACGCACTTTCTTTCAGAACGGTATATATCCAGCTCAGGACCATATGGTGCGACGCAGACTCCCAAATGAGTACGCTAAAAGCTTCCCTGTGGTTCCTAACGTTATTTTTTAATACGTATTTCGGGGAGCCAAAGCGATGAATAGATCTTCCGCCACTGGAAAAAAAGTGGATCAAATTTCCGCCTCGAGCCCTAATTCCAGAAGCCCGCAGGTTTTTTCCCCTAATTCCTGAAGCCCGCAAAAGCCCACAGAAGCCCGCAGGTTCTTGTTTCGGATAGCTGGCTCAGAATAAGAATATACATTTTTCTATATTTCAACCCAAGAATAATAAATAAAAATTAAATGGCAGTGTCTTAGTCACATCTGAGCTGAACGCATAGGCAGTTGTTATCAGCTACTGATACCCCTGAGACACGAACTTCGTTAGCAACATGAAAGTTGTTGTTCAGTCAACGAAAGGACACTATTCCTGCAGTCCTTGTCGGGAGCACGGCTCAATGTTATAGAAAGTACAGGAAAGCGGTATAGGGGAGGGGAGGCGAGGGCTCAGGAAATTTTGACCACCTGTAGGTTCCTTGACGTTCCCTCACATTGCACAGCACACGGGCCTCTATAGCACTTTCGCTTCAATCGATGACTCATCCTTTGGGTCCTCAGTTAAGCACGCCACTCCCTACAGTCTAGAGTTCTTAACTTTCTTTTTGGACCCTCTCTACAACTTAGGGCATCAAAGCAGAACATGCGCGTGGCCGAAATAATCGTCTTTCCGTTTCTCAGGTATTTGATCTTCTCTGTTGTCCTTCGTGTGATATACACCTAAAGGTCACAATCAGAAAGGCGCGGACGACCAGCTGCCTTTCTAAATGGACAACAAACCCGCTTGGAAAGCTCCAACATTGCATGGACATCCGCTTTCCTCACATCTCGTGGGAAGCCCTACACGGTTCACTCGCACTACCGAAAATGCCTCGATAAAATGCGCATACTGATGTCATCGAATGCCCAGAAGAAAACAGGGCCCGCGAAAAGCGAAGCGAACGCGGTTCCCGTTCGCATTGAATTCATTCATTCGCGTGAGAGCCGATCAATCACGGGAATGAGAAGCTGAGTGCACTTACATATAGTACGAACTCATTCATTCATAAGTGTACCGTATATATCTATACGCGTTCGCGGAAGATACACAGGGGTCTCGAAGAGTTAAGTAGAACCCGGGGCCGAATAGAGTAACGGGGGAAAAGGAAGGAGGCAGGCGCGACGTTCAAACAATGAAGTCTATACGTTACACTCCACCGGAACGGCAGCCCCGACGAACTGGTGTCAACAAGCAACAAAGGCAAGAAAGAAAGAAAGAAAGAAAGAAAGAAAGAAAGAAAGAAAGAAAGAAAGAAAGAAAGAAAGAAAGAAAGAAAGACGTGGGAAGAATGACCAGGGGGTTCGGCAGCAGGATCCGTGATTTATGCGAATCAATACGAGGGATACGCACTCTTCGCCTTCGCTGCGGTTCTTCATATACTACACGCTTGTACGCCGATACATACGCGAAGCGATCGATCGAAGGCACGATATCTGACACACGTCTCCCACCAACCAGTCTGCTTCGCGATTTCTATCTTTCGAGGCACATTTTTCTCTCTCGCAGTTTCTCTCTCTCTCTCTCTCTCTCTCTACCTCTCTCCTGCGTTCGCAGCGACGAGGAATCAGATCCCAGAACACCACGGGGCTGCGTTTATCCCCTATGACTTTATTATTACTTTACTGTGTCCGCTTCGATTTCACTTCGGGGTGCTGACCTCTCCTATAATTTCCCTCTTTGTTTATTATATATATATATATATATATATATATATATATATATATATATATATATATATATATATATATATATATATATATATATATATATATATATATCCACGCGTGTAAGGATACTGCCATCCTCGTCATGGAAGCACGCCTTCAAACATGTCTATGAGTGCTATCGGTAATGGAGAATTTTCAGATACAAAATCTAAATCGAGGAGAATAACACCGATAATAATAGATGGACGGCACGTTTATAATGACGACATAACATTAATACACTGAAGGTTTAACAGGTATATATAATCACATTGAGGGTTAAGCTCGGTTAGCTACCCTGCAGCATAGGAAAAAAGCAAATGGAAGTCGTGGAGGGAGAAAGCTTTTTCTGTCAAATTATAAAAATATGGCTAAAGGGAACACTTGTGCAATATATACGCAAAACGGGTGTTTAAGGAGAAAGCTCTCGCAGTATATAGGCGAAATAAACGAAGATCCAGAGACGTTTATTGTGTGCGGTTCGCAAAGAGCTCAACGCTATGCAGAAGGGCTTATAGCTCTCCAGCAACACGCACTCGTTCGCGGTTCTTGACAAAGGAGTCTGGAGAAACGAAAATGGGAGAGTAATACCGCAGGGTTAAGCCGGCTGTCACGTATACAAATCCAGGAAGATCCAGCAGGTCTTCATTCAACCGCAACGGCCACGCCGCCACTGCCGCCAGCTAAATATTTATTCATTCGTTACTCGTTCGTTTGTGGTTTCGTGCGTGCGAACAAAGAAATAAATCGTGCAAGAAAAGAACAAAAAAAGATAGAATCAAGCGTTCAACGTACTACAAACACCAAGGACGCGAAACCTTGCTTAATTCAAAAAGAAAAAAGTTATTCTGCAGGCGGCCGCTTCTTATGCGTACTTTTTCGGGTTAATCCCTTCTGTCGCGATGTTGTGCTGCATAGCTTTTTCGATAACGTAACTGAGTGACTTACAAACGGCGCCTTTGTCGCCTGGAGGTGTGCCTGACTGCATGGCAAATCTTATCGCATAGGAAAACGAGACACTCTACTGAAACGTTCCGTATGGTCGTTCCAATAATTCCGTATGTTTCCGTAAGACTCATATGGAAAAATATGGAAAGTATACGGAAAGTATATGGAAAACTTATGGTCTTCTTATGGAAAATATGGAATTATTGGAATACGGAAACGGACTTTTTCAGTAGGGGCAGCAGGCACGTAAAGGGCATACAAGAATTGCGATAATTGTCGCATTCGACTGATACGGCAATGTGGTTGCGTCGCGTTGTCAATTGGATTGTCATCGTGTCTTCAGCATGTCATCATGTCATCGTGTCGTCGTTATGTAGTCCCCGTGCCGTAATGGCAGTTAAAGAAATGAAACGTTCACAGACAATTAAAAAAGAAAGGTACACGTCCCGCGGCCGTCTCCTTTCATTACCGGAGAAATATGACCATGCCAAGATACCGTAATAATGAATCTGAATGTACATGCATATGTACGTCGTTGGAATAAGTTTCCTGCTTGTTTCCTTCTCTCTCTCTCTCTCTCTCTCTCTCTCTCTTTTTTTTTGCAGCTGATTATGCGTGAAAAAAAATAATGAACTCGCTATTTTAGACACCATTTCGCAGCATTTTTCTCCCTTTCGGCGAGGCAGTCTCGCTCATTCTATACAGGCTCTCATATATATACGTTTCAGACATGGCCACTTTTGCAACCATCCTCATCTCCTCCTTCAGATTTGCCGACCCTATTTCCAACTTACAGGAAGAGCTGATGTCACTTTGACGTGGCTGGGGAACCCAAAACAGACAAAAGAAAAAAAATGGATTGCGCTAACCTTTCGAGCCGGCGATACATATCGGCAGGCGCCAACACCACCAACATGTCTGCGTTTCGATAAGCAACACATCAGAAAAAAAAAAAAATAAAGGTTTCTCCATACAAAAGCACGATTCGGGGAAACGGTTACGAAATAAACGGGACCCTCCGGAGTTCGGGAATACGGCGTTACGAAAGCGATAACACGGGGCGCGGACGTACCGAATTTTCGTAACAGCCACCAATTGGCAAAATGTGGCGAAAATAGGTAATAAGTGTCATATTCCGATATGCCCCGGCAACACGCGGCAACGGCGCCGAAATATCGAAGCAGTGCAAGGATCCTAAACAACAACAACAACAACAACAACAACAACAAAAACGCAAATCTCGCTTTCCTGTAGTGTCCGTGAAGAGCCACTGAGCGGGATGGCCTATTATTCAGGCGAACGATCTGGAGCAGATAGTGCCACAGGGGGGATTGCGTATACCGTAATCTTTTCTCCTGAGGGTGCTATATTTGCGTCGTTATGATTGCGTCATAGCTGTAGCTCTAACACCCACGTACCATCCAATGACTTCGCAATTCCCCTTCTCAGAGAAGCCAATGCCACGGTGCAACCTATATCCAGTGTGTAATACGTGGTCGCTGTAGGTGCTGGTTCCGGAGTACGCACATACGCTCCTCTGTACAGGAAAGTACACGGATTGTTCCCGCGATGTCGAAACACCGTGACCACTCGTCTGAGCCGCCTTTCTATAGAAGTGGGGCGCGCAGTGCTGGGTGCCTGGAAACGAGAGCTATACCCCGCTTTGCGGACGAAATCTGCGCGATAGATTGCTCCGGTGATTGAAAAGAGCAAGCGATGGCGATTACGAAAACGAAAGCAGTATAGCTATAGGTCAGGGGTGCGCAGGTTTCACTGGAACTGCGGAGAACCATTTCAGTGTGCAGTCCGTGGGTGGATTGAATGATTAATCGATTGATTGATTCATTTTAGTGTGCAGTCCGTAGACGGGCGGACGCACTGACTGACTGACTGACTGACTGACTGACTGACTGACTGACTGACTGACTGACTGAAAGCGGACTGTGACTGTGACAACTGACTGGACTGTGACTGTGACCGGACTGACTGACTGGACTGTGACTAAATGACTGTGACTGTGACAACTGACTGGACTGTGACTGTGACCGGACTGGAATGACTGACTGACTGACTGACTGACTGACTGACTTAGTGAGTGAGTGAGTGAGTGAGTGAGTGAGTGAGTGAGTGAGTGAGTGAGTGAGTGAGTGAGTGAGTGAGTGAGTGAGTGAGTGAGTGAGTGAGTGGCAGAGACAAGCGAGACACGCATATCTACGTGTAAGTTTCCATTCTAGTTGCCCCCATTACTATGAATCCCAACAGGGCCTACGCTTCTTGCTTCCTCACTTTGTTTCGACAACCACAGACTTCACATCAAAAAGAAAGAAAAAAAAAAGTCAGTGATGAAGCAAGAACGCTCCGGCCAAGCACTGTATAGGAAACACAAATCGCTGAGTCGTTCCCGTCGACCGCACACTGCAGCAGTGGTTACGAAGCGCGCTCCCGTTTAGCTTGGCGCGCTGTACGCACACAAATGGAAATCAAGAACGGAAGTAAAACAACGAACGCAAGGATCAACTCGCAGAAAGTGGACGAAAGCAAACAAACAAACAAACAAACAAACAAACAAACAAACAAAACGGACTGCGACGTTGGACCGGGGCAGGAATTATCAATCCGCGATGACGCGAACCGCGAACACCCATAAATCGTGGCCGCTAGTCGCCGCTGCCATCCTACCACTCGCACGCACGCGCCCGCGCGCGTATGCGTGTGTATGTGCATATACACACGTCTAATGTATATATGCACACATGCAGTCCCCCCCCCCCCCCCCCCCGTCTTTTATGCCACACACACACGCACACACGCACCATCAACTGTGTTTTCTCTCCATTCTTTCCACTTTCGTTATTCACTCACCGTATTTTTTTTTCTTTTTTCGAAGACCGGAAAAAGAAACACGAATTCTTCTTCCATCTCCGGGGAGGACATACAACAAACTTCTGTCTCATCTTCTTCTTACTTTCGTCTCCGTCGCCTTCGTCGCGCGTTTATCTATTCATTCGACCCATTATTTATCGCCAGCTGTCAAAACCTATCTTCTCTACTGCGGAGCGGCCACAGAAAGGAACGCGACAACCAAGGCTAGAGAGAGAGGAGGGGAGCAAGCAAAAGCTCCTCTAGCTTCGCCGAGGTCCACTGAATACATATCTCCACGAGCGCCGGGAAAGAAACGTTTTCTCCGCTGGCGTTCAAAAGGAGATGCGTGCCGGCACTCCGCTGAATAGAAGAGACACACGAAGAAGTTAAAAATGTAATAATAAAATAGAGAAATAAACAGTAAGGACAGCGAGGAGAAGCACCCCCCCACCCCCCCACCCCCATCAAAAATATGAAAAACTCGCACTTGCCGAAGCGAGCCGATCGTCGTTGATATAGCCTAGAACGTACGAAGAAGAAGGTGAGGAAGCTGATAATAAAAGATGAACGCCAAATGTCGCGCGAAACATTTTTGCCCCGTGTCGTTCCCGACCTTTCCTTCCCCTCATTTTTTGTTTCAGTTTTTCTTTTCTCTAAACACACGCCGCTTCGCTTCTTTCTTTTCAATTTTTGTTACCTTATACTTTCGGTCACTTCTACACATCTCTGCCCCGATACGCCCAATGTCTATCTATACCTACACACACACACACAGAACGCGGTGGTGCCAGGAATTGGGTGCTGCTATCGATTCGAACGTTGCCGCACCGCCTGCTACGCGTCCCTCGACCACAGAAAAGGTGAGTGAAATATTTTTTTTAATTTTTCTTATGCCCAGTATACTTAGGCCGATGCTTTCGTTTCTCTACTCGCTTCGGTCTCGCCTTATACCGCTCCCATCCCGTACATATACACTCGCCGCATACAGAGACTCGGAGAGGTGTGCCTCATGTTTCGGGCGTCCCTGATTCCTCCTTCTTTCTTCTTTTTCTTCTTCTAACGCAGCTCTTTTATCTCCGCTTTCGTTTCGACGACGCACGCGCGAGTAAAAAGTGAACAGAGAGAGCAAAAAGATCAGGCCTCATCGCCACGCTACGCACTCGCGACTATCTATCTGTACAGAGAGAGCGGCCTGCAAAAAGAAACAACACAATCCCGAGTGCCGACGCGGCGACCACTGCAGGTTCGGACGGCCGCCGGATATGTGCCCGTATAAATAAATATAATACACATTTAGACACAGAGTGAGAGAGAGAGAGAGAGAGAGAAAGAGTGGGCAACGGCAAGCGCCAGAGCGACGAAGATTAGGACTCCATATAACTGGTCGTCGAGTAACACGGCGCGGGTCCTTATCCCGAAGTTGTTGTTTTTTTGTTTATTTCACCTTCTTATTAATCTTCTTATTTCGCAGACCTTACAACCTCCGCCCGACGCACTCTTCGCTTCTTCTTTTCTTTCTTTCTTCTTCGTCTTCCATTTTCAACTCTCCGCATTCCTGTTCGCGAGAGTGCGTGGCGTCTATATGGTTTGTTCGTTTGATTTTTTTTCTCAGCCGTGTGGTTCATTTGTATCGCGCGGAGTGGCTCCTATATACGAAGAAAGGCCTTTTATCTCCTTGGCCGGTGCAGCTATAGCGCATCAAGATGCGACCGTTGGTATAAGGGGAAGTATATAGACGACGCCCCTAACCAGCATCGACGACAGACAAGGGCAAGATATGAATAAACATCGCCTCGATGATCTTATATATAGGAGGAGGCGAAGATGCGGAGAGGAACAGCGCGTGGAACGGATATATATATAGTATGCGCACTTCGACGGCGCGCGCTATGCGTGTGCCGTCTTCCAAAAGGAAAAAGGGGAGAGCTTAGAGAGGTTAAACCAGGTATACAAGCGGGCGATAGCGAAGAGGGAAGTAGAGAAACAGCAAAACACGACAAGCTCGTCGCTTTCCTTCTTTTATATATATATATCTGTGGCGGTGGCCTGACTGTTCTGTAGGGCTATTTGTCTTTTGACCAGCCGCTATAGATATATGCGATTTGCTGCTGCCTCACGAAATGTACACAAAGACTGCGAGGGAGGTTTTATAGAACATGCAGGTGGCCATGGCGAGACTGTGCGGTAAGAGAATGCCACTGCAAGCACGTGGTGCCTGTCTTCTCACTGCAGTTATGTGCAGCAGCGTGGCGACGCCCGCAAGTGTGTCTATTGTGTCCGGCTATATGGATGAGGAACAGGAACTGTTGAAAACAGAAAGACAGCGCCCATTGCTAACCTGCCACGATTGCGAAAGATTTGTTAGGCAGAACAGATACCGCAGGAACAAGCAGTGAAGGATAATTTGATCTCTGGTTACCCTTACCTGACGGGTGCTGTAGCTTTAGCCGCACTGCACGGAAACAGGGCCACAAGATACGCGCAGTCCCGCACTTGTTCGTTATCCTTATCATCACTGCTGGTGCCGCCTCTATACTTCATCGTGGACACAGCTCCACGCAAATGAGCCGAAGATAAAATACACGAGAAAGCGCATATATTAAACGAGAGATGACCAGCGCAAGGTCAGTCCGCATGGCATGACTATCAAGTCGTAGTTCCAAGAAAGCACAACCCCCTTCTCATCTGCTATATGTCGCCACGCGGACAACTATTCGTGTTTCTGCTTCAGCCACGGAATGCAGTGCAGCCGGCAGTACACTTTTACGAAACGCAAGCACTCGCCCTCTGTGTAAGGTCATCTGCACTTGCTCTTCACTCTTCTCAATCCACCGACCGTGCCATCGCGGTCCTTGTCCCGAAGGAACCACAGATATGCCCTTATGAAAGACAGGCCAGACCTGTAGCTGCATGATCTGTAGTGCAGGGAGCGCGACGGAGCTGAAGGTAGTCGCATATGTTTGCGCCGTGCATGGCTAATCTATACGAACCCCGCTTCTGCGAGCGCCAGATCCCACGAGACTAATACGAAAATGATGTTCTCCGCTGAAAGCGTCCAATCTATATACCCGTCCTTTATCTAAAGGCCGGCTGGCTTGGGCCGAAAATATGGAGTCGTGTTCTCTTTCGTTAGCAGAGCAAACGTTTAGCTTATACATCCATAAGGCAAACGAGATATTGGAAAACCTTAAAAGCATGCTGCCTTTTGAGTACAGGAAAAACTGCTACTGCACTCCGAACGCAAAAAGAGAAAAGCAAGCAAGAGTTGATGTCGATAGGCCTCACTAGCGAGAATCAGTCTTGGTAGCGTAGCGACCGCTTAGCTCAACGTCGCTGTGCATCTAAGCGGAAACATGAAAGGGAGAAACGGGTTTCTTCGGCGGCACTATAGTACAAGATATCAAAGCAAGGCCAGACAGCCGCAGGAACACTCAGAATACCTAACTATATACTATACGTGGACGTGGTGTTGGTTTTAGAGCGACTTCGTATCTCTATAATGGTCGCGCCATCTAATCTCAAAGTAAAAAACCCTCTCACGATGTAACTTTCTTCGAAGGAGGCTAGACTTTCTACCTGTACTTTCTTTTTTCGTCCCTACGCTAATCACGCAGTCCGTTGCTCCCCGCCAGAGCTATAACCTGCAAACATGAGCTAACCTGCGCTTTCTAGACATATAGTTTGTCCTTTTTCTTATCTTCACTTGTGCTACGTATTAGCGACGGCAAGACGCGATGGCAGATTGGTTGCTAGTCGTTGCTTCGATTATTTATCTGTACTACTTTCTTTTTCTCCCACTGTTGCTCACGTGTTCAGTCGTACTCTCTCGACGCTACGTGAGCTAACCTGCGTTTCTTACGTACATGATTTCTTCTTTGCTTCCCTATGGCGTCAAGGCACGATAACGGATTGTTTGCTAGGCAGTGCTTAGTTTGTCTCCGATCGACTCAGGTCCCACTGTTTGCTCCGTTCTGTACCTTCTCCGAGGTACGGATGCCCTTGCTTCAGTGAGCTTTGCCATCTTCAGTATCAGAAAAATAAATAAAGGAATATATTAGTGCGGAGATAAGGTATAAGAGGTTCAGGTGCGTGGCTAGCTGCCCGATGGAACCCCTTCCTAAGTAGCTGACGCGAAGCACTTCGAAATAGCACAAACAGCAGTCCTGTAGGAACTTATAATACTTCCAGTCACGATAGTGAAAGGCAAAGGCGGTCAGCCAAGGTACAACTGTTGTCATATAGGAACGCAGCGGCTCCGCAGTTCCTGAGTATGGCATGTACTACGTGCACTTTTCTCTTTTTTTCTTCCTTTTTTTTTTCCTTTTTTTTACAACCTTTAATTCCATCGCCAACAAACTACCTGAAGAAAACTCTGTGTAATGCGACAACTGTGGCGTTTTAAAAACAGTGAGACATGTTTTGTTGGAATGTCCAGGTTACAGAGATGAACGAACTTGCTTTTACATTACAGAAAGAGTTCGGCTTCACAAGCACCACTGAAACTTGGAAAAGAATCCTAGGCTCCGCGTCTTCTGCACGGAAACGTCAAGCTTTGACAAGTTCGCTTAATGATCCTCGACAAAGATTTATACAACACCTGCTACAGAGGATTATACCAGCTAACGTGTAACAACGCCTCTGCCCTCTCCCCCCCTTCCCCCTCAGGTTCAGGTAACACAATGGGTAACACCCCAAGACCCCACCCCCCTACTCTTATATAGAAATCCCGGATAAACTCCAGCCTGTTCTTCGAATACGTTAGGTTAAGTGAAAAGTTCTAGCCCGTTTACAACGACCCCATCTGTCACTCTTACCACTCCTGTAAGTATCATGACGTATCTTCCTGTCTTGTTTTTATCCTTCCAACTCACTCACTCACTCTCTTTCTCTCTATCGCACCACACCTCTCCTTATAAAGAGTACCATGTACACGCATACATATTTTTACCTGCGAATCCGCTGCATTTCAATAAAGACCTCTTCTCGCTTTCTTTCTCCGAATAAATGCACGCTCACCTTGTCGTTTGAACACTTCCGTGTTTCTTTTAAGCTTTTTTCCAACCTCGAAAGCAACCTCCCAAAACAGCACAAAACACAAGGAGCCCAAACAAAGTAAAGTAAAACGAAGACAGCAGTGAGGCAAGCGAAACATAAGGCAAGCGAAAAATAAATAAAAATAAAGAAAGGTCGAGTTCACCTTGTTCCCTCGCTTCCTGACTTTTCCGTATAACTCAATCTCTGCATGCGTTGAGCTCACAGACCTTGCGCCGCTTCGTTATTCCTTCCGCAGCCCGCCTACAGCGTATAAGAACCCTTCCTTACCGGCAGCAGCCGTGTCCTCAGCGGCGCTCCATGCGCCTGGGATAGAATTAGGGAGCGGCTCCCTGCTTCCTCATTACGAGCCCGCCAACCGCGCTTCGCTCAAGACTGGGAGAATAGCGAGCGCCAAGGACACACACACACACACACACACACACACACACACACACACACACACACACACACACACACACACACACACACACACACACACACACACACACACACACACACACACACACAGCAGGCAGCGCTAGGGGAACGACGTGGACGGCAGCAGCGGCGGATCGAGATTAAAGTCGCAAATCAGGCCGGCCTTCCGGCATTTCGGCGCTTGTTTACCGACACGCCAGTGTGCCTGCCGCGACGCCCGGCCGATGGCATCTAACGATCCAACGAAGCCGCGCCTGAAGCTGCGGGCCGCTGAAGAGTATAGCCCCAGTTGGGTGACTTTGTGTATATATTTACATGGAGAAAAGGCGACAAAAAAGTTAGGAGGGAGCACTGAGCTACCGTCACCAGTGAAGCTTCTGAAAACCTTGAGTGAAGCCAGACGCTATCGCCCCAACACGTGACCAATGCGTCAGCGCATTCAATATATATATATATATATATATATATATATATATATATGTGTGTGTGTGTGTGTGTGTGTGTGTGTGTGTGTGTGTGTGTGTGTGTGTGTGTACAGAAAGCGGGTATGGCTCCTCACATAGTATAGCCATGCATAGTAGAGTATATAAAGGGGGTTAGAAAAGGAAAGTGAGGGAGAGAGGGAAGGAAGAGAGTAAATCATGGCATATCCTTCTATATGCTATGCACCACATATAGTGGGTATGGGCCAAGCAGCTCCTCACATAGCATAGGCGTGCATATATAGTACAGCAAGACGGTGGGAAAGAGAAATGAGGGTCAGGAGAAGTGATGTGAAGGTGAGGAGGGGGAGGAAAAGGAGGAGGTGAAAGGGTAAACCATTGCATAGCCGTACACAGTGCAGCATAGCAAAGGATGGGAAAAGAAGTGAGGGTGAAAAGGAAAGGAGAGGAGAGGGCAATACAGAAGACATTGCCGATAAAGAAAGAGATATGAAAGAGGAAGGTAAAGAAAGATGAAACTCAATCTGCGTGCATCAAGTGGTGGCGCTTGCTCGCCAGCTCCTTTCTTTATACTCAGATTTCACAGACGTGGAGCTGAATTTATCTTTTGATTTATTCCACGCCACACACAACCACGTATACGCGTTCTGTTATGCACTTGCTATATGGCTGAGTAAACTGAAACTTAAGTGAAAATTAATTATACGGCGTGTGACGCACGCGCCCAAACGCTGCACAGCTAGATTGTTCATACGACAGACACCACAGTGCACTGTACACTAAATTACACGCCGTCCTACACCTCCCTTAAGCTGGATTCACACGACGGACGTGATCGCGGACGGATCAGTGACGTGACATGTGACGTGTTCGGGATTTCTCCGCGGCTCGCATTCACACTACAGAGGAGACGGCGGGGACGGATCGGCCCTACTCAAGTAGCGTCGCCTTCGTATTGCGCGCTCTTCACAGCAAAAGCGACATGGATTAGATTGGAAAGAACGGTGGTTGCCAGCCGAAAGCGTTTCGCCGCCAGGAGTTTTGTTTCTCTCGCCAAAAATCCCAAGTGATCCCAACTGCGATTTGGGTCTCCGCCGTTTCACGAATCGCTCCCCGCGGACCGAAAGAGGAGCGCAGGAACGCGTGACGTATAGTGACGTAGCACGCGATCCCCGGGATCGAATCGCGATTTGGTCCGTCGTGTGAATCCAGCATACTTTTTCCTGCGCTGCTGAAGCATCGTATGTTCCAATTAAGCGCGCGATCTGTCATGTGTTTGTCCTTGAAATGTCCATGAAGACACCAGTATGGAGCGCGTGAAAGTTCGAGCAGTACAAATGGCAGTTGTATATTTTTCTGCTGCACTAACAATGCGTCTGTCTATATTTGAGAGGCTGCTTTAAAGCCGACAAAAACGGTACCCCAAGCAGCTGGCCGTTTCATCTAAAGCTGAGTTTTTAGATAGCATTTGGCTATGTCAGACAACTGTGGTACGTTCAACCACAGGCAACGGGAACTCCAATACTGTTCCGGATACGGAGAAAAAATATACGGCCGTACAAACTTATCCGCAAAGCAAGTAAACGAATACGTAAAAGTAGGGTAAATAAATAAATACGCAAGGAAGCCAGCAGCAGCGTCAACAAACACGTCTTAACGTGCTATAGCATTAATATACGTTTGAAGAAATATAGAAAGTCGCAACTTATTCGCGGCATCGAGCGTTCATGTTGAAGCCTTCGTATGTACTAATATTCTGCACAGATTCTACAGCAATGCTTATTTTGTCTGTTTCTTTGTTTGCCTATATACATGTCCAGGAAAGTTTGAAATTGCATGTCAGCCAAGACAGACCTTCACTCAGGATCGGTATCACGTTGCCTCATGGGCGAAGTGGGGATGGTTCAGAGGGCATCGAAAATGATGCACAGACTGTGTAAGTGGGCCATCCTTACCTGGAAAGAGAAAAGGAAAAACAAATAGTCGTTAGGCATGCAATTTTTCTTGCCTCCCTGCACTTGGCATTTACAATACAATTCTAGTACTACACGTTAAGAGCAAGGACATCAAAGAACTCCGTACAGTGCTGCAGACCAAAAGCAGTGCTGACTGACTTGTTACTACATGGCCTCTTACGGCTTCTTCAAACCGAAACGTTATCAATATACACGATAAAAAAAAAAAACTAAAGCAGCAGCACGTACTTGTAAAGTGACAGGAATTCTCCATCGAGTAGGGATTTTAAAAACCAAAATTACATTTGCAAGAGGAAGAAAGGAAGTGGAGCTGCTCGACGGCACCATCAAAGCGACGTATGTCTTTGTTCATCGGTGGTATTTCACCGACAAAGGGGGCAAACTAAACCAACCCCAAACGTACACATTTACATACCACCAGAAAGCTAAAGTAACGCGGGAGCCGAGATCGTTAGAAAGTCATCAAGGTATGAGGTAACGAACAGAGTGCGGGTTAAACAACAGAAAAATAATAATAATAATAATAATAGTAATAATAAGGAAGCTTAAGAGCGAGCTCGTTTCTCCTTGGATAGGCGAAAAGCAGAGGAAGAAGCGAGAGACGGCGGAAGAGAGAAAAAAAAAAGAAAAGTAAAGCGAGGACGTCGACAGGCGAGACAGTAGAGAAAGCCAGATCACGAACTAAACTAGGTAAGAGAAGACAGCCGGAAAAAAGGCGTACAGGTCGAAACACAATTTCTCGGATGACCGCCCGTCCTGCGTTCCGCCCTGGCTGCCGACGGAGTGAAAGAGAGCGAGAGCTGTGACCCCCCCCCCCCCCCCTTTCGACAACGGATACAGAATTTCTCCCGCAAGGAAAATCATTCCAGTATAGAGTAATAACACTCTCCCCGCGGTTGAAGCGTGGCCGAGAAACAGTGTAGTCACAAAAATGACCCCCGAAATGTAGAAAGCGAGATGGAGAGAAGAATGGAGGGGGGGGGGGGGGCAGTACATTACGCCCTGCCTCCACGGCGGATGCCATCCTCGGGTTTTTAACAATGGGCTCTACGCAATGGCCGAGTCTTTTGGAATGGGCCATCGGGAGAAAACGCCTTATAGGGGCAGCCAACTCTCGCGAGCTCAAGCCAGAGACGGGGAGAGGGAGCGTAAAGTATAGATGGAGAGAGGACCGGCCACGGCCAGCAGCAGATGAATCCCTTTCCTCCCCCTTTCTCATCCAACACAACAATGATTCCTGCCAAGGCCAGGTTCTCGCGCCCGCGTAATGTGTGTATGTGGTTTTCATTCCAATCAGCGGCGGTATACAATCTGTGCGCGCGTCATGGAGTGGACGTTTTCAGTTTACGTGAAAATTTGGTGAAATATAAAGTGAGTGAGTGAGTGAGTGAGTGAGTGAGTGAGTGAGTGAGTGAGTGAGTGAGTGAGTGAGTGAGTGAGTGAGTGAGTGAGTGAGTGAGTGAGTGAGTGAGTGAGTGAGTGAGTGAGGCCAATGAGGGAACTGTGTGACTGAAGGAATTAAGCGAGTGAGTCCGCTAGCGGCGCCCTCATAGAAGTGGGCGATACTGTCAGTGAGCAGTGAGAGAGAGAGAGGAAGTGCGCTGAGCAAGCAGGCGGCACATCGGGTTATGTACTATAAGAGACAGAACACCAAGCCACGTGCTCAAACTACCACCGGCCAAAACCTGTCAGCTACTACACAAGTGGGAAGCAACAAGGCTTTGAAAGACCAAGGGCAAGTTTCTAAGCTCTCCCCGGCTTTGTGGTAACACGGCGACGTCACAAGATGGCACAAAACAAGAAAAAGCGAAACAAGTCATATAAATGCGAGAAATGCTTCGCAAATTTCTGTCGTGCACATGCTGGCACACCGGTCAACGAAGGAACAGCAAGGTGACCGTTTGCACTAGGCCTTCAAACTCCCAGCGATCGCAATGACATGAGAAAATGTCACTGAATGGAAACACCAGCTTCGTGCAAAGACTATAAGTCGCTGAAAAGGCGCCTAAGAGAAAGAAATCGTGCCAAAACGTTCGTTATAGTATCAAAGCGTGTTCGATATTTCCGACAGCTCAGCAGAATGCGGCTATAGCGTGACGCTATACCGTCGCGAAAAGGTCCAACGTATCGCTTATCGAGCACTTCGATTATATATATTTTTTATTTAATTCCAGCTACGCGCAGAAGCCCAGAAACGTTTCAGGCTTCACCGGTTTTGCTCCGAAGCCAGCGCGTCGCTGCAAACCTAACACCGACAACGCCCTTTGTTTGAACACCGCGGTTCCTTCACTCTCGCGCAGGTTAACTGCACGATAAACTGATGCAGCCGCCGCAAATACGAGCTCGCTTCATTGAGACGCCTCGGTCGATAGACTTCCCAGAGACTCGCCCGAGCTACGGAGAGCACACCGTACACGGCTGCTGCGCCAATGTTTGGAGCAGTAAGTACGTACGTCTGCTCTGTTTGCCTTCTATGATCCTGCACGGTTCTTCGTCTTTCTGCAGGCGCGGAGCGCGCGTCTTGGCTTGGCTTTTCTCTTATTCCGCGAGTCCATTGTTATCGGCACGCCTTTGTGGCCGCCTAAGACGGCGGAGCAAAAGATTATTTATACTTCTCCGCGGGCCATTAATCCGGAGAGTGAGTGAAGGGGGGGAAGTTGGTTGATTGAGCGAGCGGAAAATGGGACGAGAGGAGCCAGTGAAGGGAAAAGCGAGACCCCCCCGATCGTTTTCTTCGGGTTCCCTTTGAAAAGCAGTTAGAACCGCGGCGAAAAGCAGTAGAAGTGTAGACAGAGCGAAAGGGTATAGTGTGCGTGTAGACGTGTACTTCGTATACCGCTTTCTTTGGGTAGTTTTCGTAAAAGCATCTATATAAATAAGGTAGAGAGAGAATGGTAAAAAGAGAATGATATAAACCTTTACTTTCATTAGCTCTTCGTTTCTTTCCCCTTTTATTATTCTTTTTCTGCTTTCAGGGTGTACACGCCATCCGGCAAAGTGGCTCGGTTTGTACGGCTTTGAGTCGAGCGGAACTGTGGTGATCGGGACGTGTCGTGTGCTGCGTACGACACTCCCTTTATTTGAACAGTGAGCGCGAGAGAGGGTACTTAATTTCCTTAAATTTCTTTTCTTTTTTTGTCTCGTCTAATACAACACTAGTCTATCAGATAAACGTTCAGATAACTGATATCTGACGCCTTGGGGTTTCTTTCATGTTACCCTTGAGTCTCACGAGTAAATGAAAGTGGTATCGGCCCATTTCGCTCTCATAGAACGAAGCCGCGTGCCACCACAGCCATGATTTAATCACGCGAATTTGTGGTGCCTTTAATAATGCAGTTAAAGGCTGTATGCAGTTCCTGCAACGTTCTGGATTGCTAACACAGGGCAGGCACTTGTGCTAGATAGTGATTCTTTCACACATGAACGCGTGACGCGGACAGAATTAAGTTGGGGCAAATATTTATGGTATGGCTCGACAAATCATGCGTGATCGTAGCATCAAAAGTTCTAGCCCCCCCGCAACTGCCGCAGTCTGCGCATGCTCAGAAGCTGCCTGGCCGGGGTCGCTTCCAGTTACAGAATGAACGAGAGGAGGAGAGATGCAGGTAATGGATTGAAGGAACGGCCCATCAGTCGATCCCAATGAAAACTCATTGCAAACAACGTCAAAAACTCGTCCGCAGACGATCAGGTCTGCGGCTTCATCCGTAATAGCCTCGTCTCACATCGTCGCCCGTATGTTGCACGTTAAACACACGCGCCGAACAGGCTTCAACCCCTCGCCGCCTTATGTCTGCAAACGGCGGTCTGACATATATGGGCTCGTGGAAGACAGCTGCTGGATGCGTTGCGAGACGGCGAGACAAAAGCGGTGTAAACAAAGAGTGGCAGCTGGGGGGTTAACGTCCGGTCGGCGTATACATAGATTTACCGCCGCAACAACACGCAACAGGTGTTTTCGCTCGTTATACATATAGAAATTGTAGTCACGTGGGTGCAAATACTGCGCTACGCACGGGAAGCTCCCGAGCAAAGAAAGACACGCCGTGATGACCGGGGCGTTGAACAGAGCAGCACAACTTAAGACTACATACGGTACGACGTCTCGGCTTATAGGAGGGGCGGAACCGAACCAGACGAACGAATTGACGGTGACTAGAGCGTGGGATGGATGTCGTCTGCTAACTCGCTGGTCGAACCGGCAAGGGCAGACGACAGATGGCGCGCAATTCGGAACAGCGCCATTCATATATGCAGAGCCTGGCTCTACATAAGCCACACGAGCACGACTTCGAAGACAGCAGCAGCGCAAGTACGTCATTCGAGACGAGGCCGACCCTGCGCGGCGGGTCAGCGCACAGACGCGAAGCCGCCGTTATGCAGATACCGTGAAGGCTCGTAAAAACAAGCTCAAACACAGGAAGCGCGTGTTATATTATCTAGCCAGACGGGCGTTAATGTTGTTCGTCGCTTTCGTTGTCGTAGTTCGGCCATTCGTCTTAGTTTTGTTTATCGGTGACCGACGAAGCACAGACGGTAGAGCGACCGTCGCAGCCGTCCGGGCCAGTAGCACATTCACCCCATGCATGTACGCAGCTAGGACCTCGAAGTAGAGCGTAGATCACAATCGAAGCTTCGTGACGGCTCTACAAGGAGTGCAGCGGGGCAAAGGACCGCGTCAAATGCCACGTGACACTGCTCTCGGGCACGTCACCACTGACGAGCGCCGAAGAGTGCGCGCTGTATAGCGTTCGAAGAGGCGGGCGGGTATTGGGAGCGAGGACATACCGTGGCGCCGCCACGCGGGACAACCGGTATGACGCGCAAAGTTGGATTGCTCCGCCAGAACTGCCTTGCTCAGCACGGAGCTGCTTTGCGCGTCGCCTTTTTATTGTTGTTGCTGTTTATTTCAGCTAGACGATATCTGTAAAATACTGTTGTAGCTACATTATTGATTGTTCAACAAGGTAATTAACTCTTCCGGAAAAAAGAATAGCTTCATTACAAAGCTTTAGACATCGCGTCTACTGCTGTTGTCGTCTGCTATGCATCACCGGCGAGGATACCGCACGTGCGGAGTCCGCTGTTTTTTTTAGGTGAGATAGCATTTTGATTATGAAAATGAATGAAAAGTAAGCTTCAAGATGGTTTTAGCGCGTGGTTGCGGTAAATACGCATACTTTTTGGCCGCAAGAAAGGCGTGTGACATGTTTCTCGTGCAATTCATTCATTGTATGTTTGCATCAACAAAGGGACCGCCGTTGACTCGAAGAAATCGAATTATCAAATTTGTATTCATGCTGAACACGCATACCCCTATGCAGCGCGATGCGAGTGGTTCGAAGCTTCATTTTGCGGAAAGCAGCAGGCATAGAGCTGCATTCAATCGCGACCTTTCTTTAAGGTGTACACACGACATACGCACATGTGCGCCTCATTAACCTTGTTATTTTCGAACAGGGGGTTCACCTTGGGACATTGTGGCTTGATCACATTTTAAATTCTCGCCAGTATGATCCCAAGGACACTAGCCTGGGGCACAGTTGTCCGTTGCTTCTCTTTATTTTGCTTATTTTCCCCGCGTATTCAAGGCGGTCGTCAGACGGCGATTTTCGATCGCGATCGAGCAAGTTCATGGCTGTATTTTTCAACGAATGACTCCCGTCCGTATTTTGTACAAAGGGGCCAATAGCGATCGAAAATACAGCATAAGACCCGGACGTATTAGTTTACTCATTTGAATGCACTAGCAGAGACTCCGAAGCCGGGGGAGGGGGGCAGGGGGAGGCGGTCGCCCCCCTACCATTTTGCTAGAGGGGCCACGGCCCCGCACACTTTCCGACCGTTTACGCTGAAATCAAAATTTTTTGACGAGAATTTTCAAGCTGGTGGTATAGTTAGAAAAAAACCCAGGTGGTCGAAATTTCCGGAGCCCTTCACCACGGCGTCTCTCATAATCAAAGCTGGTTTTGGGACGTACGTTAAACCCCACAAATCAGTCAATCAATTAAGCTGGTGGTTGTGTGGTCCATTGCTTTCCAAAACACTGGACCACACAACCACGTGGGTTGCGCGGTGTGCCGCAGGTTTTAAGTACTTCCGAAAGTTCTAAACATTTTGAAGTGTATACCAATGTGAAATAAGCGATGATGCAAATATGGAAATTTTAAAACGGCTAAAATGAATTAAAACAATCGATTTCATTAATACTATAGTAAGTAATAATGTATAATATGCAATTTAAATTAATTAGAATCGACAAATACGGAGAACAAACAAATAATTAACACAACATGCAAAGACGACAATAAATGCCCCCCCTCCCCCCCCATACACACACACTCAGAAAAACGTTCCGGAGTCCCTTTGCACTAGTAAGCTGCAAGGTGTAACTTATTGTGGTCTAAATGATTCAGTGAAACTATCAGTGTCCAGCATCTACACCTTCATTGATAAGCCGTGTGACACTCCGCGGCTGCCGATAGGAGAATCTGTGTTTGAAGATGGCCACGTCGTCGTCTGCAGTGCAAAAGGGGAAGGAGTGATACTGGCTGGGCTCATTTTGCAGACGTCGTCTTTTAGAAAATACCAAGTTTCCAATAGCTCCGAGCGCACTTTTCAGCTTTTGTGGTCGGTAGGTGTCGGCGAACGTGAAATAAACGCCAAGCGACAATGTTTGCAGATGAAAACGCTGGCGAATGGTTGTTGAAAGCGCGTGTGAGCTGTCCGCTTCGGCGGAGGCTCGGCGCGAGGTGGGATCGTGGGGTCACGTGATCCAACTTTGCACGTCAGAACGACCGCAGCGCCAGCCTCTCCAGTGGTGGCCCTCGCGCCCAATATACGAGGGGGCATTGCTACAGGTGGGAGGGGCATAGAAGGATTGCATCGACAATCGTTTTGTAGCGGGGTATCAAACGCGACCTCTAGGTTCAAGAAGTGTTCATAGTGAGCAGGATATAGAAGTGCGAATAGAACCAGTAACACTATGACTGTAAGGCAGTAATGTAAGTTTTCACGTTGAGATAACAAGAAGACCTCTTAGTATTACGGGATTGCAATGTAGTACTCCTATACAGTTAGCTCAAGTGGCCACTCGGCCATATGAGCTGACCAGGGCGCTCACCGACGCGGCGTGAGGGAAAACTGATCTACAAGTCGCAAGTTAGGGTTGAAAGTCATGCGTAAATTTTAGTCGAGAGAGAATGAGAAAATAAAGAAAGAAGGGTAGGGAGGTGAAAGGCGCTCTCAGTCCGCGGGATGCCTGGACCAGGAGAAGTTTTCATCAGTTAAGAAGCTTCCGTATCATTTGCATAGTTTCGTGCTACAAGCTGGCGGGTGACGCATTTCCATCTTGCGAGCTTCACTCCACCCTTGCAGCAGGATTTCGCAAAACTGAATGACCATATACACAATTTGTTTAACAAATGGGCCTGCACGTAAACGCTGTGCATATGCGTCCCTTCCCCTCGCTTTTTTTTTTTTATTTCCAACCCCTTCGATCGGTCCCCGGAATGTGTGCACCGTATACACCCGTCACAACCGCATTGTTCTCGAAAGATATAGTTCACATTCAGCGGAGCAAGCGACCCGCGGACGGTCGGCATATACACAGAGCAAGAAAGAGCGCTCGACCGGTCATGCCTGCGCGGCGGCGATAGCGATGGTAAAAGGGGTGAAGAAGAAGAAGAGGGGAGGTCGAGGTGTTGCGATCCCCGAACGTATAGTTGAAAGTGGAAGGGGCTGGGGCGAGAGACTATCCCGCAATTACAGATCCCACACCGTGTCCTCCCGGCGTGACGATGGCCGGCGTGACGATGAGTGAGGGCTGATCGCAACCATCGTGGCGTATGAATAAATACCCGAGTGGCCTGGCCATCGCTGTAGGACTCTAATGTCCGCCCCGACATTGCCACAGCGGCGCGATGCCAGTGCTTGTGCCCTTCGCTCCTCTTCAACGGGCACGCACGGCTGGTCTCTGGCGCGGCCGGCCAACCGTCATACCACGGGGTTCGCTCGTAAATATCGAAGGCACGCGCACCCGCTGGTCGTTATATTATACTCGGCGGCACGAAGGGAGCCGACATTTCGGCGGCGCGGCCCGAGGAGCGTGGTCGCCATCAGCGAGGTGCTGCCCTCATACGCCAGGGTCACGGCCTTATAGCATTTGTCCAGCGCGAGCCAGACGTTTCTGGCCCACTTTCTTTTTCTTTTGTTCTTTCCTTTTCATTTCTTTGCTTTCTTTCTTTTTTTTTCTCTTTCTGTTTTCAGTTTCCGCAGCATCAGCATTCTAGCTTGTCTCCTGCAACGCGCTTGAAGAACGTACCGGGTCAGTACATGTACAAGCCTTTCATCCGGCATAAAAAAAAAAGAAGTAAAGTAAAACAGCGCGCAAATCAAAGCACTCCCCCAGCTGGCCAACCAACCTCCTGCTGGAGGCATGCTGCCTCGTGGTGTGTATGTGACAGGTGGGCGTGCTTTCGCCCTCTCAGGTCTGACATATATATATAAAAAAAAAGGACGCACTCGTCGAGGAAGGAAGGTAGAAGAAATGAAAAGCACTTTGCCAGAGCCGGGAAGTCGAATCGCAGAGCTCTGCGTGTAGTACTATAACGTGAGCAGGGTGGTCGTTATGTAGGGAGAAATATAAAAAAAGGGGGAGACCCCCCGCTGCAGAAGGGAGCGCAAACGCGGCCCGTGTTGGTTGTGGGTGCACTGGGACGGCTGTGAATCACTCGTCCCATGTGGGAGGAGCCGGAAGGAGACCGGCTATCGCGCGATTCTTCGGGACGATAATGGCGGTAAAAGCGCGGCAAATACGCGGGCCCTTCGGCTCCTGGCGCGGGCCGTCACGCATATAAGCGGCATTTGGCGCAAGAACCTGTCTACGCTGCCGTAGCTCTTACAGCATATCTTCGTGCTTTTCTACCCACTCGTTTGGTATAGTACGGTGCCATTTGGGTTGGCCTACATGCGGAAAGTAGCGCAAACAATGGAAAAAAAAAAAGGCCGCCGAGTTCTGCTCGACGACAAGCGAGTAAGTACGCTCGTTCTGCTAACTAGCACGCGCCGGCTTTCACTTCCGCGAGCGAATTCGTATACGTACGACACGGCGGTCACTCTGACCCAGAAAGCAAAGAGACGTGTCCCGTATAGAGCCATTAAAACGAGCGCAAATAATACTGGTATATATCTGTAACGACGCACCATTGTGGTATAGGAGCCAAAGAACAAGGATGCGAGCGCCGTATGCCGTTTGAAAGGAGGGAGTTGGATATCACGTAAAATGAGTTTCGGTTGTAGTTTATGGTAGTGAAAAAGATAACCACGACATACGCGCAACTATGTTCACGCAAGCAAATATAGCTCCTCAAAGCACAAGCGACAACCAAAAATTTCGATAACGTTTGTCACTGAAGTCATTAACACTATACGCTACGTATACGGTATACAGTCACTCCATCTACTGAAGGCTTCAATGAAATGGTTAACGCTTCACATTAACCAGAATATAATGTAGAAAGCACTGCACCTTACAGATCTACCGTGTAGTGGGCCTAACACGTGTAGTGGGGCCTAATGAATTCAACAAGGCGTGAATTACCGGCGAACGCTGCAACACTAAAGCGAAATTACAAAGAAACACTGCCACTATTGCACAGTACACAGTGAGGAATCCCATCTTGAAACACAAGGGAAAAAGAAAGGGAAAGAACAACGTTGTCAGAGAGAAAGGATAGGTCAGCGTGGGTCGACTGCCAGGTGTGTTCGAAGAGCCAAAAACAAAAAGAAACGCCCGGCTGAGCAGCGCCATTTAAAAGTGAACTCCGCGCGGGCTGACCCGGCCAAAAATATGACGGCAGCCTGCGCGGTCGTGCAAACATCACCTCGAAGTATGCGGCCGCGCTGCGGCGAGCCGGCGATTGAACGAACCCTCGGGGTCACCCAACGGGGTCTGCTAAAAGGTTCACGAACCAAGCCCGCCCGTCGCGGCAGGGAAAGGCGAAAACGACGGCGCGGAGACGATTGCGGAACACTTCCCGTGCCAGTGCGATCGGAAATCTATGGGCACACCGCACGCCACGCCAACACACCCCGTCGGCTGTGCCCTCCTGCCTGCCATGCCGCGGCGGACGAACCGAGGATAACAGAGCAGAGGATCCCAATAAAAAAAAATAATAAATAAACGAAGAGTATACGAAGAAAGGTTGGCTGGCTAGTGGCGGGTTCAGGCTGCTGGCATCCGAGAGCGAAAGGGACCCGACCGGCCCGGCCAGCCAAATTTGGCGGCCGGGCCGGGTCCCGACAGCGCGCAGCAATGTTCCCGTCTCTCGCCGGAAGGCCGCCGCAGTCTGCCAACACTGGTAAGGTTCGTCGTCACCGGGCGGACCAAGGGGCGTAGCCGCAGCTGTCAGACCCCGGGAATGGCGGGCCGGCAACGTCAAGTGGACCGGATCGGGAATGCTGCCTTGTCTCACCTACTGCGGCTGCTTTGTTTTTGCACTCTCATCTTTCTTCCCTTCCTTTCCTTTTTTTCTTTTTTTTTTCTTTTCTTTTTTAAGAACCCGCGCTGCTTTCGATGGGAGAGCCTTGTTCGTTCGACCGCGGAGCTGCCGTCCGCCTGCTCGGAGAACGTCTACCGATGACGGCTGCTCGGGAGAAGGCGCTGCCACGATTTGGGTCTCCCTTCTGGCGAGCTGTGTTATACGATATGGGTATGTACACGAAGGCTTCGAACAAGAACAGCGTGCATGGTTCTCCACGCGTATGGCGCACAAAGGCCCGCCTTGTGAGGCCAGCCTCATCCATGAGATGAACGCTCGAAGCACACGCTGAAGAGACACACCCTGATACACAAACGACGTCTCCCCATGTTCTGTGAATTGTCGCAAGAGGCCAACAAAGGCGTATGTGACGTAGTTGCCAGACAAGGATGTCTGGGATCGAGTTTACGGAATATCGCTCCGTAAAACTGTGCGAAAGGCGCACGGACTATAGTGCACTGCTAAGAAAAGGCACATATAGGGCCTTGGGCTCATCCTTAAGTACACGCAGTGGAAGTACTGATGGGAAATTTCGATATCGGAATGGATATTGAATGGACAAAACTCGCAGATAGACTGTTTCAGGCGGTGTCGTTTTGCGTATGTAGCTTTGAATGGATGATGCTACCATGGACTAATACGCATGAAAAGGACTCTACCCACTCATTCCACGTGTGATGACCTTACTATCTAGTTTGTGCTCACAGCTTAAAAAACTGGGAAAATCATTCGTGCAGTTGGCCAACATTAACCACAAGTTATGTAATGGTTACGTAATATTCAAGTGAATACGGTACTTGGGAAAGGATGGCTACCATACTGTAGACGAATTATATTCGGTCATAAGCGACCGTAACTGCGATGGACTTGATCACATGCAGCCCGCTAATGAAAGTGGGCGGAAGAGAACCCGGAGGGCATTTAATATTTTTGGCCGAGCGGGGTTCTTTATAATACGTGCCTGCATCTGCAGGAACACGAGTGTTTGTCTGTCGCAGTCACTACGGGCAGCATCTACAGGAATGACGCCGCCGGTCGAAACCGGAAGTGTAGCCTGCAGTGCTCAGTATTAGCATATATAAGAAGCGTATAGTATATATATAACGGGTCGACTACAACCCTTCTGGAATGCCGACCGACTCTCTGTTTATGCGTGCACTATGCGATTATACGACCACCGTTCGCTCTTGCTCGAGACTTCAAAGCAAACGCGAACGGACCACCTGGGTGTTGCGGCTGTACAATGCAAACGGATGTACACGCAAGATAAATGAGACCAACTTGGCCTAATAAGTAATATATGTTACGGGGACACTGGATCCAGCCTCCTTAATCGCAGTTCAGACTTCCTGGTGAAACCAGTCGCTGCGTAGGACTAAACGAAGGTTGCGGAAAACGACTGTACGAGTTGCAAATAAATTTTTTAATGCTCTCCTAAGGACATTGGAAGGATAATTGAATTGTGGTACTTATAATGCCCTATATGAGCTGTCGGCCCACGGATTATAGCCTTGACCGCTCAGGGATCGGTTAATATACGTCTAATTTAAAGTATTCACTGCAGTTAAGTTTTAAATGCCAATAGCATTTCTTTGGCTGGCGCGATGGATTCCGGATGATTGGACGATGTCACCTTTCGTTGTGACGCCACTTAGCTTCACGTTAAAAGAACGATACGTGGTCAAAATTAATCCGAAGCTCCCACTATGCATGGCGTGAGTCATAATCGAATCGTGACTTTTAAACATAAAATCCAAGCATAAGTTTTTTTTTTTTTAAAGCTACGTTAACTACGGGCAAAGGCGCTATGCTTTTTCCAGACACTACTTCATGCGCTAACTCAAAATCTGGCTGATGAGAATGTCAACGAAGAATGAATAGACCCATCGTGACGATGTAAAGACGCCTAACCCATTTCTCTCTGTGCGTGCCTGTATAAATATGCATCCACTTCTCAAAGATGCGCCTATGAATGTAGTGTGGTGTGGTGCGACCTTAAGTATTATAAAATGACTAGAGACTAAAAAGTAGCAGCATGTTACGTGTACAGAGATAAGTACGTCAGATTCGCTCTTGAACAAAAACGGCAGTAACACGTACAATACTAAACGTAGCTGCCGCAGCAGCGTCGACCCCCATCAGAAAATGAAGTGCTACGGGCCTGCAGGCGCGATAGCACGCAATATATGACAGTGTCCTAAGCAACTGCGAGATAGCAAGAGAAAGAATGGAATATGCAAACAAACATGCGTACGCTATATGTGTATACAAAACTCTGCTCGAGAATGATGAACTCGGCCTCCTTGTTAATAGGATTTAATTATTGCGGAGTACACCCTGTACACTTCACTGGCTGGCAAGGCTCGCGACGCCCACTTTGGCAATAAACGGGGCCACTTAATTAAGTACGCCCACCTCCCTCCGTGCCGGAGTCGGCAACAAGAAAACAAGCTCGCGCAAAGAAACCTTGCGCGCGAACGGACAATCAATCGCTCACATTAACGACGCTTCTTTGTTTCTTTTAGTTTAAGCGCCACGCCACCTTCTCTTCTCGCAACACACCTTCGGCGAGTCTTCGCCAATTTAAGAGAGCAAACCCACGACGCCGATCAACGCCTCCTCCATCGGTTCGTTTTCTCCTTCCCCTCCCAAGGACAATGGCCCGATCCATTCGAATGAGTTACGGACACAGCGATGAAAGTCCAAAAGCTCCTGGGTCTATTCCTCTCCCTCTCTTCTTCTCGCCCTGCTACGGCTTTCCTATAATACGGCCGCCGGTTAAGAGTGTCACGATTAGACACGAACAAAGGCGTGATGGATCGCGGCAACAAATTACTCACCGATACAGCAGTGGCTGTAGTATATATAAGGGCACAAAGGCGCAGCGCGTGATATACAGTCAAGGTTATGGGCCTATCCCCTCCCTTTCTTTTTTCTTTTCTTCCTGTCTTTCCACGTCTATTTCCTCTTTCTTTTATCCACACCTCTTGGCGCGCACAATCGGTGATCCTCTTAACGTCGGCCAGCGCGAGGAAGACTGGCCGGCCCGCAACCGACCGTACGGATCTTTCTTCTTCCTTTTACATCGTTTCGTTGTCGGTGGGAGGGAGAAGTGTGAATAGAAGGCAATAATCGTCCCGAGTATGCTAATCCCCCATCGTTACAGGCCTGACGAGAGCTGCCGAGAAGGACGTCGCGTTTTGTAGCAACGAGATATACGAAACAGAAAATATAAATAAAGAAAATGAATATATATAGGCGACAACAGCCCGGGGCTGCCTTCGAAAAAAGCGTAAGCCGAATCAATCAGGAACTGTACGCCCAAGAGCCAAGGTGCAGGGAGAAACGACGAGAAAGAGAGAGACGGTTGTGAAAAGATGGCGGAGAAAGGCTTTCGTTTTTGCAGATTGCAGTGTAGCGCAGGGGCCTTCTTGCTTGGAAAAGTAAAAAAATGATGACTCGTAGGCCAAACGTTTGTATATGTCATCGTAAAGTGCCGTTGCA
This sequence comes from Hyalomma asiaticum, assembly GCA_013339685.2. Taxonomy (NCBI): domain Eukaryota; kingdom Metazoa; phylum Arthropoda; class Arachnida; order Ixodida; family Ixodidae; genus Hyalomma; species Hyalomma asiaticum. Next base: position 46,130,089 of record CM023484.1, read on the forward strand.
TTTCCCGGTCGATGAACAAGAGCTCTCTTGTTTACTCCTACATCGTCGTCGGCGTTCAAGCAAACGAACGAACATGGTGAAAGCTTTAGAGCTTTAGAGCTTTCCTATATATGGTTGGAAAACAAAGCTGGATAAGCAAGATGGCTGCTACATCATTTCCGTGTACGTTTCAAGTTCACAAAGAAACATCGCATGTTTCTCCCGCTATAACGGGGAACTTGCAATGTAAGTTTCTTTTTTTCTTAATTCATGTTCACTTCACAGATCGAAAGTATAGGCGTCGGCGTTTTCTGTTATATATACGTCGTACATACGCGAAAGAAGCAGGGAATCTATACCATCGCCATATACAGATAAAACGTAGATATGTAGACTGAACTTGTCGCTGAAGATCGAGTCAAGCCCTCGTGAATCAATTACGCCTTGGTGTTGTTATCGCCTACGAATTGTTCACCAGCGGGTTATATAATTTTACTCACATGTAATTACAAATGTGCGTTCTACAAACGACATACAGTTATCGAGAAATTCATCGTGAAGGAAGCGTGCAGACATGGACAAAATTAAGTTCTTTTTTTTTTTTGCAAATGCTTCATTTTTTTTTTTTTTGTCATATAGTGATGTTTACAGGGATATCTGGACCAATAGGCAGGGAAGCCTATCGTTTCCCTACATGTTCACGTATTGTGTTGTTGCTCCTCAAGTCCCTAGATATTTTTTTCTTTTTTTGGAAAATTTATATAGCGACTTCAGTTCTTCCACTCCCTTGTGTTCATGTTCTACGAGTGCGCTTGCTACGGCCGACCTACCATGACACGCATTAAGGTGCACAGTTAACAGCAGGATTGCATCCGTGTGCGGTACATAATCGTGTGAAGTAGGCATGTCCGGCAGCATCCGCTACAAATACATACACGTTGGAAGTGCGTATCCTGCCCGCCCGACGCCTCAGCGGCCGTTTCCAGCGGAAAACGAGTCCCAGCCGGCCTTCCTTTCATTATTTCTATTAGCGCGGCGCGAGGCGACCTTTCAGCGCACGACACTTTCAAGTGCTTTTAGAAAAAACACGAGCTCATTACTTATGCCCATTATACTTCCACGGTTCCGTGTCGGGCCATATTTTACGACTTTCTTTTTATCTTCATTTATGCTTCGTTTTTCGCACTGCCACTCCGCAAGAGCGAATACCATTTTTATCGTTCCTCTCCAGTCCCACCGGAGCTCGTGCTTGCATATACGAGGCGGGGAGCTTCCATTGTTCTAAAGCAGCGCGTTCTCTTTGTCATGTCCGCTCCGCTGGTGCTCTCGCGGACATCATGAAGTGACGCCTTGGTGAGCTGACAGAAGCGAGCGTCCACCACTTCCAATGCCAGCTTCCGCGTCATTGTTGTCTCGAAGACCATTGTTTATACAGGCAAGGCGACATTCGTCACACCGGAGCTCTCGAGAACGCTGCCAACTGCAGAGCGTGAGGCCCGCCGCGCAGTGGCGCGCTGAGCGCAGCGTTGAAAGGCGTGAAGTTATATCGTGTCATCGCTCTGTAGGTCAATTATCACGCTTCCCCCTCCTCCTCGTGCGATCCAGCAGTCGCTTGTGCCATCTGGCGCCTTGCACGTTCTGTATACGCGCCGCCGATTGTCTTATATATGACGCCTGGCAGAGGTGCAGACGCTCGATGAAAACGAATGCATTGGACGTTGCGAAGCGCATTACCGTAAGCGAGGAAGCTGCTGCTGTAGAGATCTGACGTTGAACACGACGTCGTGCGTTCGAAACCCGCACTCGTTTGGTCCCATTTTTATGTGTGAGGTAGGTAAAGGGAAAATCCGTGTTGATTTAGAGCTACAGCCTAGAGAAATGCTTTAGCGGTAAACTTTCGATTACCTGTAACTACCTTTAGCTTACTATGACACCTAAGACAAGCCAAGACAAGCCAAGCAAGCAACACCAGCAACCCTTAGCTAATGCTATAGGCAACGTTAGCAATGGCTAGCGCTTGCATTTGACATAACGTTGCATGAGAAGGGTATGCGTTTACTCGTATATATAGCACTGTCGGTTGAGGCTGCAGCCTTAACCAACAGCGCTAGTAATATGAGAGTAAATGCGGTAGATCATCATACAACGAGTCCGGCTTCACACGCTAACTCGAACACCTCTCGTTTCCCCCATTTTACCCTTCTTAACGTTATAACAAAATAAAAACGCTCGTACACTTAGTGTTTATAATTGTTCGTCAAAATGTGTTCCAGCGTCGATCGAGGTAAATGGCGATCCACAGACGTCCAGCATGGTGTCCTACATAACTAAAAGCAGCTTTTGAACCTTAATTAACCTCAGAATGACCTATATAGTCGTCTGGCTAATCAACAGATCACACGCATGTGAACGGCCTAAATAAGGGAACCTAGGTTGTATTAAAGCTACCGAAGTGGGCGTTTCGTTCCTACATATGCCGCAGCTTACATAAAGATGGACACGCGGGGACCTTCATGCCTTAAACAGCCTTCGTAGTAAGTACACTGAATGCGTTTGTTTCGTGTTTAACACAACGACAGTTTCGGAAACCGCACCTGAAAACGCTATACAATATATACAGCACAAGAAGTTGATCATGTATGACAAACGAGATACACATGTACCTTCAATTAGAAAAGACGCGTATTCATTAGCGCACGACTTGTAGGGGGGCTGTATAAGCTGCAGCTGTCAGAAAGAGGCGCCTGTAATAACATAAAACAACGACGATCGAATTAATTTTCACGCCGGTCTTCGTCGCTTTGTCACGCGTTAACCGGCGATCAATTACTCGTTTCTTATATTTGTTTCTTTCGCAGCGCGCGCTAATTGGAACCGCTAGCGAGGGATGCCGTGAATAGGAACGATGAACGGCTCGATATAGCGGAACACACAGAAAAGATGAGGGGAAAAAAAAAATAAGAGATCCGCGCAAAGACTTCCGTGTTAATCAAGCTCTGTATACACTCGTCCCGTCCCCAGCATTCTAATCAACACCGCCACATTTCCTTTCTCTCTCTTCTCACAGCAGCCCACCAGCAATCCGAACAACGAGGGACAAGGATTACACACACACACACACACACACTCGCGCGTAATTGAGCGATACGAGATTGAGACGATAAAGCCGGAGCAAGTGGTGCTCCCGTTTGCGTCATCACTGCAAGAGCGGCAAAGTGGAGGGCGCTGGTGGGACGTGTCCGAAACAGCAAATCGAGGAACAAACATATGGCCGCCGCTTCCGTTGACAGACCGATAACGCGAGGCGATCAGGCGAGCAAATGTTGTAAGCACCGCCGACCTCGATCATCCTTCTCGTATGCGTGCTCGCGCTTTCGCGCACACACGTACGCTCAACGGTCGGTCACGCCAGGCGAGTTAGGCAACCGCGCGAGCGTTTACACCAGCGGCATGCGCGGCGCGGAAGAAACGAGGTCGCTCTCGCGTTCTCCGCGCGCGGTAGCGAACGGGCTATACGGCAAACGCGGCGCGGGGCACGGCTTTCATGCACGCACCCAGGGCCAAGCGAAGCACGCGTGCAGGAAGCGGCGCCCACGGCGATCGGCCTCCGTAATAGCGTGCACAGCGGCACAAGCTTAAAGTGTCGCGGCGTCTCCCTTTTTTGTAATGGCGATGCGGCGACAAGACTGGCCGCGGAAACTACATAGGTGACCCACTTTTAATGAAATTGAATTAACGAATCGACGGTGTAACTTGAAGCGATTGATCACGTAGTCATATCGCATGACGTTTAATATTTAGCTCGAATGCAGCCGGAATTATATAATTCGTGCACAAAGCGACAAGCTTGCTAGCTTGCTACACACTTTCGCCTACACTCACTGTGGGTCTTGATAACACTTCGTCATCGTCAGCCTATATTTACGTTTGTGAGCTGCAAAACGAAGGCTTCTGCCAATGATCTACAATGTACTCGCAAGCTAGTTTTAAGTTTCGAGCACTTCTATTTCTTTCTTTTTTAGTTTCGTCATCCTCGATAACCTAACATTCCGCGGTCCTGGGCGGGTGCGCTTCTGATCCATTGATCATTACGGCGACCCGATTACCGGTTATCTTTTACCCTGTTGTCCTACGATATACGTCGCCTGCCATGTAAGATCAAATACTATTTTTTCCACGTTAATGTCAGCCGTAACATCGGCTAAGCCTCCTTCTCCGATTCGCTCTGCTGCAGTCCCGTCCCGTCTGTTGTTATGGTTACCGTTTTCCGTCCACTCGCATGCTACGAAGTCCACACGGCTAATAAACACAACAAACAATAAGTCAGAGGCCGAATTTCCTTTTGACCCCTCTCACTTTTACCAATACCGCTTTTACAACGTAAGAGTTTCATTGAATTAGATGCATCTCTCCACCCACGTGAAGTGTATAAGACTCCGTGTCCCCGCGCACCTCAGCGCATGCAACACGCTGCACTCAACTATACGCAGGGTTCGCGGCTAGCGGTCCCTCTTAAACTGACGCTGTCTCCATCTCTAGCGTGCTCCAACTGCACCTGCTGATTGCACGCGGAATGTAGCGGTCGTGTTCGCAGCGCACACGCCGCAAGGTCCTAACAGGGGACGCGGGATAGTAGTGCATGGGCGTACGAATTTGGCGAGCCGGCGGCCGAAGCTAACGTGCCAAGTCTCTGCATGCTACAGCCATGGCGCAGCGATAGCAGGCAGCACAGGCTGCGCACTCAATCAGCTTCCCTTTCCGTTCCAGCCTTTCCCATCCCCCCATCGTTTCTTCCGCGAGAGCGATTGCATTAGCGCCTTGCACGCTACGCGAGGCAGCGGCCTGAACGACACGCGAACAATTAACCCGAACCGCTCGTGCCAGAGGCGAAATGCACGCAAAGGGGTGTGCGTGTGTGTGCAGCCTTTTAGAACAATAGGGGTTTTGTTCTTTTTTTGTTCATCTATCCATCTCTTTGTTGAGGTTCGCCTTATTGTGCGCCTCGGACGAACCCGTCCGCGCTGTGCACGCTCAGGTACGGTTACCGGGTGGTTAGTTAGCTTTGCCCGCGTGCCACGACGGCGCGTGAGCTCACCTGGAGCGCGGTAATGAGTTCCTTTCAGTAAATGCTCCGTTCAGAGTTCAAGCCTCTTCCAACACCGTTTTGATCCAAGGGCGCCATTATGGCGTGGTTCGCCTGCTAGTATTTTCCCTTTCACTATCTATCTATCTATCTATCTATCTATCTATCTATCTATCTATCTATCTATCTATCTATCTATCTATCTATCTATCTATCTATCTATCTATCTGTTGACAATGTTGTACTGTTGGACAGTATATGAGCGTTGACAGCATGCACGCAGCAAACGACGTACTGCATGGCGCACTAATACAAGGCAGAAGAGACAGTCAAGGTAAGTATACAGGTAAGCATGCTTCGTATACACACATACGGGCTTAGTGAATAACGAAAACCATGCTCCACTTTTGCTGGAAGGGCCCGAGTCAATTGAGCTGGCTTCTTTCCTGTCTTCAACTATGTCCCCATTTCTTGGAGAAACGGTCGCAGCATTCACTCTCCAAGCCGCCCTTCGTACATTTTGTTTCTTCCACCCATCATTCATGTTCTCTCAATTCCTTTCTCTCTCTCCCTCGCCTCATTGTTCAATTCATAAATCTCCGATACGTTTAGGCCAAAAGGATCGTTCGCCTGTATACTTCCAGCCCCCCGCCACCAACCTCTCGAGACATCTTTTCTCCGGCGTTTCAGCTGTCCGCAAGATTCCCCCCGGCAAACCTCGACTTAAAAGCCACCGCCAGTCGCTCCGACGCACTGGCTCCGAAAAAGAAGGCCCACACAAAAGGACTTTCGTCGTCTTCGACGACGAAAGGACGACGGTGCGACCAATATGTTCTCACGACCGCTGTCGTCGCCAAGCCCGCCCGCAGGGACACGACGACAACCGGACCGTGAGCACCCAACAGAGAGAGAGAAGAGGAAGGAAGACGCATTGCGGAGGAGGAGGAGGTAAAAGACTATGCGCGAAAGAAGGTAGGGAATGCGCGAGCCCTGCAGCACGTCGCCGCCAGGACAGCGGGACAGAGACGTCGTGTGACGCCGCCGCCACGCCGCCGTGCGCGACCACGTCGACGCAGCCGGCTTCTTCTTCTTCTTCCTTTTCACCCAGGCTGCTGTGGCGCGAAGTCAACGAACAGGACTTCTTCGGGGACGAAAGAGAATCATTACACGCATTTCGCTTTCAAAGCAGCGCCCGCCGAGGGAAACCGGGCGGGCTTGACGAGCGGAGGCGCCGCGTTGAAGCGGGCCGCCCCGTCGACTGGCTGTGGCGACCTATGCAGACGCAGCTGGACCGGCGTCGTATGGTGTTGCGGTGGGGAGAGATACACTTTATTTCTGCAATCATGCTGCTACTGTTGTACGTTGCTACTGCGCATACCGTAATGTTGCGCTGATGGAACAAAAGGAAGGAGAACGGTAACGCTGCAATGGGCTTGAGCGAGGAGGTTACAAAAATATTTTTAAAAATCCTGGCTTAGAGGAATTATTGTTAGAAGCCTGCTATAATTCAGAAAAATTTATACCTGACCTTTTACAAGGACAGAAACGAGATTTTTAATAAAGCAGATAGGAAGTGGGAGTAATGAGTGCACGATAACTGTCTCTCCGGAGAGGACCCTCAACCGGTACACTCATAGAGAATGGGGGAAAGAAGGACAGAGAGAAGGAAGGAAAGTTCGGTGCAGGAAGAACAACATAACACCATGTCTGGCCGAATCAAAAGGCAGCAGCAAGCATGGCTGTCAGGCGGGGTTAAAGCCGCCCAGACAGCGCGGAGTCCTCGATTAAAGGTCAGAAGAGCGGAGAGAGCGGCAGCTGTCGGACAAAGAAGAGAGAGACAGAGAGAAAGGTGCAAATGTTCCGACGGCCGGTCCGTTCGCGTCTTCACAGCCGCTTTCACCTATTGCGTGCGAGCGAGAGTTGCGGGTTGCTGCGGCGCAGAAGACGAGCCGACGGAGGAGAGAAGACGGGGACCGACGGAACGTTCCTTGTCTCTGTCGTCGGCGGCTGCGCTCACCTCGGCAGTCGTCGTCGTCGTCGTAAAGATGACGCCCCGAGCATATCTCGTGTCCTGCCTGCAGCTGCAGGCGGCGGGTTGGCGACGGCGGCTAGGGCGGCCTCCGACAAAGAAGAAGCGGCACACTGACACGAACACCTTGGGCGACGACCATTCCAGCGAGCTACTATAAACGAGACCGCGACGCGTGCTATATTACTAGGCGACGGTCGCATCTCACCGAGTAAATGTGTTGCTTACAGTCGGCGCGGTAGCTCGGTGGCTTTGGCGTTGGGTTACTCGGCACACGAACACGGGTTCGTCAATCAAGGTCGCAATTCGGTGAGGGTGACTAGCACAAAATGCTCGAGTGCAGTATTTGTAAAATGGGTACACCTTAAGAAACCACGTTAAAAACCCGGCAAGATTCGCTGCTGTACCATAGCGCTATATATATATTGTATCGTTCTGCTATCAAACTTCTTCAAATCTCGTAGACAGCCACAGGGCGCAGCCTATTCCAAACCCAGGGGCACGAGCGAAAGCAGCATGGTCCAACGAAGAACCGTGGTTCCCCGATTCCATAAGGGTCGCGTCTCAAGTGCAACTCGGCCCTTGAATAGAAAGGAAAAATGGTGAAGTGTTATTTGGGCTATAATTTATTTATCGCATTTATTTAGTTAGTATTGCATCGAAATTCATTAAAGCATTCCATTGGCTTTCCCACGACTGAGTATTCATTTTTGGGGCATCAGTGTCTGTGTGGTGTATACGATGCAATGAATATTACAGGGCAAGAAGCCAGGAACTACAAGTACCCCACAGAGGCGACACTCATAAACCGTTTCGCTATTACCATGCCAAACCCCAAGATCTCGTCTTTTGAAGCAACGACATCCTTACTTGTCTACCTCTTCTTGCCGAATGTGGCCATTCGACGTCACTGCGCATGCACAGGGTAGTGAATTTCTGTCCTCGCCCAAAACAACGCCGTTCCTTGCCTTTTTGCCTTTGTGGTGTTGCACGCCAGAATACCTTCACTGTGCAAGTGTGTGCGTATGTCATGTTTATGTTTGTTCTTTAGTTTGAAGTTTATTTCATCAATTGAAGCATACATATCTTACCCAGTCGTACAGCGGGAAGGGGTGGCAAAAAGGCAACTGAATGCCTGACAATTCGCCAATCCCCGCCCAGTGTGATAGGCTATGTCCTGCACAATTAGCGCTTGGCATTCAAATGTTACTCCAAGCGATCAGCGAGGCCAACCATCTCTGTCTTCTCTCTCTCTCTCTCTGTGCACACATGCACGTTCACGCGCACATGAAATGTGCGCAAGCCATGATCTACGTAGATGGGAACCATAACCATACCGAATCCTTGCAACTTCAACACGACTCGTGTTGAAAATGCTTAATGCACAACGAACATTTCCAACCGAAGACAGAGTAAAAATTTTACTTTTCGAAACCCTAGATTTATTTTCGGCAACCGCTATCAAGTTTGGAATGTACCAGCAGATTCTCAAAACGTAACGTAGCAAGTCTCATAACTTGGCTCGCATACATAACACGTGTAAGAGATGTCGAAGCTGGTTACATATACCGATCCGTGTACGGACGCACTCTATGAAAATTCAAAGCCGAGCGTCGGTTCGTCGAGACATAATAAACATGTCGGAGTTACGCAGCCGGGTGACTCCACAGTTTTCATCGATGTATGTATGTATGTATGTATGTATGTATGTATGTATGTATGTATGTATGTATGTATGTATGTATGTATGTATGTATGTATGTATGTATGTATGTATGTATGTATGTATGCGAGAGGAGAGGGCGCGGCGCATATATTCCGCGGTCGGCCCATCTGTACACTTGTACGCCCACGACTCTCGCCATAACGTATCACTCCCAATAACGAACAACCATAGCGAGACGGCGGCAGTGTTCGCAAGCAGTGCAGGCCGGGAGGAGACGAACTAGATAGTCTAAATGTAGAGGCCATATAGTAGATGCACGGAGGAAGCGAAGGATGCGAGTGGCGGGGAGATGGGAGCCGCTCGGCGCTATAAATACTGGGCCGCCAGAGCAAGGAAGCGGGGGGGGGGGGGCATCCTCCGTGAAACAATAGCGCGCGGGGGAGGCTGGGCGCAAGGCGCATCACAAAGGAATCGAAATAGAAGCAAACATATAAAGATAGCCGTATCAGCAAAGGAGCGTTTTAGAGAGACGGGCGTCTCGGGAACAAAAGGAACCCAACCCGGCGCCACAATAAGAGCGGAGAGAGCGAGAGGGGGTGGAGGAGAGCAGGGAACGTGAAGCAGTGACAGCTGAGAAGTGGGACGAGAAATAAACTACAAAATGCGAGAGATAAGGAGCGAGTTGGACAAACAAGGTGTAGTCGGGGGGAGCCAAGACCTCTGGGGCGCCGCAGCCAACGAACCGGCCCGTGGAGAAGGGAGTACACTAAGTCAAAGAGAAAGCGAAGCCACTGCAGAGGAACGCACGTTATTTACGATGCCAACGAAGATCGTCAGCGGTAGGTAATAGAGGGGGCCGCTATGCGGAACACGCAACTCCTTGTTTGAAACGCTGTCTGTGCAGGTTGTCTGTCTGTTTTGGCTCTCTCTTTCTCTTTTGAATGAACCGTGCAGTATGTGTCGCCCGTCTGTTGCTCACTTTCTCTCTCTCTCTCTCTGCCTCTCATGTGTGTACTGCGCATGCGTGGCGGAGAAATGGGGGGAGAAAGAGAGAGAGAGAGCGACGTCTATGTGAACACGGGTCTTCACTTTCTCAGCTGTACAGTAAGTGTTCTAGCATTGCGAGCGATAGAGGAACGTGCATGCGCCTTCGTTCCTCTCACTGCAAGCGCGGAACAGACGACCGAGAAAGGCGGTGGGTCATAAAAGACACACCCCTTCAAAAAACTCCGCCGCCCGGCTCCTAACAAGGGAGTGACGCCGGTGTTATGGTGAAATGGATGCACCACTATAAGACAACAACTGGAAGAGTGTCTGTACATGTTGCTAAGGGGACGGAAGAGAGAAGAGGGTATAGCGAAGTGTGGGTGCGACAGAAGATAAAACCTCGTTTACGACTGATGCTAAAGAAAAAAAGATATAATAATAAAGGAAGCGTCGGTACCCTGAAATTCCAAGAATAACAGAATGCGAAAGCAGACAGAGACGAGCTACAGAAGGGAAGCTGGCGAGGACGATGTAGACCAAAGTAAACAGTGCGGGAAAACGCCAGACAAAGCCGGTTCTAATGAGATCGACATCTTCCCCACGAAAACGAGATACGGACGATCGAGTCTGTGCTTGGGAGTAAGCTGCATAAACGACGCTTTGAAGGGGGTACTGATGGACAAGAGTGCGCACGCATGGATTGCTCATGATTTCGATTTTGATTGGATAAATAGGAGCCACGTCTGTGGCGCCCGGCTAACTATATACCACAACATTCACTGCCACGATCCGGCTAGTCTGTTCTGCAAGTAAAATAATGTGGGGAAAAGTGAAAAAGTGCAGTACTGACGGCGGGGAGTGAACGAAACCTCTTCCAGCGGGATATGGAAAGCAGCTCGGCAAGTTGCATCTCCGAGCACTATCGCATTTTCTGGCAATAAAAGAAGAAGAGTGGCCTTAGGCGCTCCCAAGCTGCACATTCTTGCAGTTTTCAGCTCGCGCTTTTTTCTTTGTATGAGAAAAGTGAAGAGAATTTTCAAATACATCGGGCAGCAAAGAAAGAAAAAGAGAACCAGGGCAGGGGTATATAAGAAGGAAAGAAAGAAAGAAAGAAAGAAGAAAGAAAGAATATGGAAAGTACAACGATGTGTACATGTTTTAGGGGCCTTGTTAATGACGGACTACAATAGCCTATAAAACGAAATGGAGGAGAGAGAGAGAGTCCGGGGTGCCAGACGCCAGGGCGGAGCCACTTTGCGCGCGTGCGTGTGCCAAAGCGGGAATGCACTCAAACACACACGCACACGAGACAAGGCTTGCTTTTATGCCCCGTGCAGACGCTCTCATGCGCCTGCGCCGCGGGGTCCTCCGGAATTTTCAACTCCAATAAGGGACCTTAGCAAACATGGAAAGCCAAAAACAGAAAGAGACCAACCCCGTAGAAAAAAGAAAAGACAGAGCACTACGCTGCTACCGTCGGCCCTCTGCATGGGACCGTAAATGAAGAGCGAGAGAGAGAGAGAGAAAAGAAGTACTGAAATACTAGCGCTCCCGCATCTCTGTCCTTTTGCTTCACGCTATACCACGGTGAAACGCCATTCATAAACCTTCTGTTTGTTCACTTTGCAGTACAAGAGTGCCACTGCCCCGTAGACTATATACTGCTTTCGCGGACGCTTTCCTCTTCTCTTTCATTCTACGGTTCACTTTCATTTCATTTTATACTTCTTGCTATCTCATCTTGCCTCCATTCCGGTCTCTGCCTCGGACGGTCGATTTGGCCCTTCTCAAGGCGAGTTTTAGGAGCGCTCATTTGCAGCTGCATACGGATACGCTCCTAATTACTGTATATACTATACGGTACAGCGTCCCTTCTAGGATAATCATCATTTGCGTTGTTCAATCCCACCCCCACCCTCCTTCTCCACTCCTGGCCATTCCTAGCTCTCTCTCTCTGTGTCTCTCTCTCCCTCTCTTTACACGCATTTGCTTATTTAACAAGGCTTTCCTCTCCCAGTCGTTATTGAGTGCACAAATAATGACGCGCGAATGGGACGCCCAGAGTACAGTCGTTCCGTATAAGAAGCAAAACAAGCATCACAATGAGGCGAGTACATGCAGAGCCTATAACAAGGGCACCGGACTCCGTTCTGTCTCTTTTCCGCTGAAAACACCCTCCGCTAACACGTACCTGCCCTTAAAGGGAGGCTCTCTATATAGCAAACAGTCAACGCGCAGTGATCGTGATAACGGTATATGCGCGAAACACCGTTAAAGGAAATGGCATGCTCCTTTGCGAGTGGCGTCATCAACTCAACTTAGCCCGAGCAACTGACCCGAGTTGCATAATGTAAGGACGCCGAACGCTGCTGCATGCATCCGATGCGAAGAGAAATTTGCGCGTAGGGCGTGTGAGCAGGACTATAGGGTGGACTTTGCCGGCGGCGCCTTGTTATTGTTTTGTTATTTTTCTACTGGCGTATGACAGTGTCCTGTATAGTTTCATCCGAAACCTTTGCGCTCTTGTGATATATATAGTTGTGTTGCTATTGCTTGCTTTTCTCATGCTTATGGTTTTGGGGATTTCGGCCTTAGTTCTTAAGAAGGCATAGAAGGTTCCCTCGAATTTTGCATCTCGCACCCCCTCCTGCCTCCCCCTCCTTTTTTTGTTTCGTACTTATAACTCAGGATTTCTTTCTTTCTTTCTTTCTTTCTTTCTTTCTTTCTTTCTTTCTTTCTTTCTTTCTTCTTTCTTTCTTTCTTTCCAAGAAGCGTCAGTTGAAAAATGAAGCTCTTAGTGTGTGTGTGCCCCGATCCCTTCGCGGTTCTTGTGTTTTCGCTCACTCATGCTCATCGAAATAAGTATCTCGCTACGATGACGGATCACAGCGGAGAGATAAATCTGGGAAGGCGTATAAGCTTCCAACAACGGCGAAATGTACCGTACTCGTGTGCCACGGTCCACGGCAAATCTTCCCGGGAGCTCGGCGGCGAAAATCGGCTCTAGACGAGCTTATATACCGACAGGGGGAAAAAAGTGTGGTATAAAAAATGCCATTGGGGGTGGGGGGGGAGGGGGTGGAGCAGTGCAGTGTGTGGCTTGACTCGAAATAGAAGTGCCGCCTCCGGGCCGCGAGCTCATCTCGTTCCTCGGCATGGGTGAGAGAGCAGCTTAGCGGTATTGCACGACAGCGGGCCTTCCACGCAATAAAGAAACTATACGTCGTCTCGCCAATCCCGTGCAGTGCTATATAGGAAACTTGCAGTGCTTGTAGCAGCCATTCGCCAACAAACAAAAAAATGTTTGTCACGAATAAGCGAAAGCAGCAACTGCGCGTGTCATTAAGGACATATACTATGCCCCGTCAAATTATAATCAAACTTTAGTGTGTTTATTACGCGGGAGCTATGCGAGACCGGGGCAAATTACCGCCGTATGACTGTAGCAAAAAGGGGGAGGGGGGGGGGGCGACACCGTTGTGCTGACCAGCTCGGTTAACAATACCACTATACTGGCGCCCGCAACCAAGAGGCGTCATTTGTTCTATGTACACAGGCGCACACATAGCCCGTCAGCTGGCGCAACACCCCGCCCGTAAGTTATATTTGTAATGCGCGCAGTGTAGTAATTTTATCGAAAGCGTGCTACAGATATAAAAAACAAACATCACCGCGAAACACTTATAGAGGGAGCCGCCCTACCTGGTTGCATACGCTGCTTGCCGCTGAGTGAAAGGATTGCGGGGGAGCGCGAATGGCATCACGACGGCATCTGGCCCTACGACATCCGGCCCATAAGACACTGTGGAGATGAGGCGCCACGTCCATTGCTAGAACAGTGAACCTGCCTTGCGACCGTGTTTATATACGGGTGATCATGCGTTGTACCTTGTCCTATACAACACTTGTCAATTCTGCGACACACACTGCGGTTAATTAGCAACCACATCGGGCCTGCGACACTATGTCGTTGATAATACAACGAATCAGGCCCACAGGTCCACGATCGCACTATATTTTTCATACGGCACCACATCTGGTCCCACATTCATCCGGTTTACGGCACGTTATGTGGCACGATAAGGCCCTACATCTATCTGGCCCTACAACGCCTTTCAGACCTTGGACAAGGTATGTGTTTTATAACGCATTGCACACGATACCATGCCGGTACAGTCGTTCAAATGGCGGGAAAGTACACCTGAACAAGTGCCGTTCGCTTCGAAAAGCTTTCGGAACACTGCACAGAACTGGTGAGGCGGTAGGACATAGAAAGGAGAAAGGTGGTGAGAGAAAAAAAGGACTCGCGGCCGTGAGCCCCTTTTTTGCCGCCGATCCCGGTTAACGGTTCCCGGTGATCCTCGCCACCCCAAACCCATCTTCGTGTCTCGCAGAGAAGAGAGAGGCTTCGATCGGAGCCAATCTCGGGGACCGTGCACGCAGTGAGTGAACCAGAATACCCGCCAGTTGGGGTGTAGCCCTCTTTCGATAACGTACCGGCAGCCTTAAGACAGAGAGACTCGGCCACAGACAGACACCGAGCTTTGCGTGCTGCGCGCAAGACTCCCTGATCCCTCTGCACTTTTACGGGCAGGTCTCGAGGTTATAGCAGCGATCGCAATGCGAGGAAAAGAAGACCGCGGGTGGCTGTCGACGCTTGTGATCGAATTGGTTGCGTACAGCATCGGCACCACTTTATAGAAACCGCTCCAGGTTGTTGTTGTTGTTTTGTGGGGTTTAACGTCCCAAAACCAGCTCTGATTACGAGAGACGCCGTAGTGGAGGTCTCCGGGAAACCGCTCCAGGTTGGAAAGAACGAAAGAGCAACGCTTTCTTTCGGTTCCGTTTGTCATCTGTATCTGTTTGGTTGACGCTGTAACCACGAACGAACTATGCCACCTGATGCAGTTCAGCGCACATTTATTTGAATACCGTCAATCAAAGCATCCGGCTTCAAAACGTAGATAATCTTGAACGTCCGTGTAAATAAATAATTTGTTGCACCAAATTAAATAAGAGACAACATCAAACAGTCTAGGGCCCATTGTGATGAGTCTCTCGAGTCCTTGGCCAGTCACATGCCTCAGTTATTGAAGTGCGTGCATGTACTGCCTCAATAACTGCCGTTACGACCGCGCTGATATAGCAGTATTTGTCGCAGGATCTTAAAAAGAAAAATGTGTGGTTAGCCCTGCTCCGGTGAGAACACGCCTGCGTTGAGTGTGGAACAGTGTTATATTAAATCTTCTGCTTCGCTCGCCCCTACATAGATCTGAGCTCACGATTACGACGAAACAGTATTTACGTTTTCTCATAAATTCTCGTGTTTTTGTTTCACGTAAGTATTTCCACTTCCGTATGAGCTCGTAAGGAATGGCAGTATGAGAAAACGAAACTGAATGCAACAAATTGAAACGAATGAAAAAAAAAAAAAGAAGGAAGACGAGAACAGCCGAGGAGTATCAGAAAAAGGAGCAGCACTTTAGGTGCTTGTTTGCATAAAAATCAAAACAAAATAAGTCAAAGGCTGCCCTATACAGCACACCTTGGCTTTGCTCGAATACCTGAGGCAGAAGAAAATAAAAAGTACAAGCAATCGCACGCGAGGGACCAATAATAGGAAGGACTTCGCGAGCAAGACGAGAGGCAATGCGTCTTCGAAGCGGTATAGAGTGCGAGCCTGACTGCGCGACGAGGCTAGATCGAGCCACGTGGTGTGGGAAACAAAGCACAACAAGGCGTACATAGCGACTACGGTATTGCGTTAAAACGACGGCGAACTGAAGGCAGTCGGCCCAGGAGACCGCCCGCGGCTATCGGTGTTCACGAAGGCGACGTATGCTATACTTGGGGACGCCTTTATTCTGTTTCTTCTCTCTCTCTCTCTCACTCCCGTTGTTCTGCGTCCAAACCACCGCGCAATTGAAGGCGGTTGACAGAGATTCGCTAGGGAGGGCCTCGGGGCGACACCAAGGTTTTCAATCTCTGTCTCTTTCTGCGCATTTAGTTCCGTGTTCTTTTGTTTTTTTTCTTCGTTTCGTGAGACATCGAAGACGTGCGGTCGCAGACGTCTACATACGCCCCCGAGGTACGGAAGAAAACCTTTTAGATGTCCCTCGGGGCCAGAGAGCGACGGGGGAAGAAGAGGAACTGGAAGAAGCGGGGCGTTTCAGTGTACGAGCTCAGGAAAGAGGATTTAACGCTGCGAGCCTGGGAAAACAAGATAAAATAAAGAGAAGGGGTCTTCACTTAATATTACAGAGTGCGTTTTGTACCTTTTTTTTTGTATTCGAGTGTCCGGCGTGACAATTTGATTGATTGATTGATTGAACTACTTAAGATGTAACAATATTGTAGGGCATCATGGTATAAAAACATTGAGATCGAATGTGCGCTAGCACGTGGGAAGGCAAACCGGCCCACAATCTTTACCTCCAGTTGTATCTACAATATCTCCAGTTGTGTTCATGGCTGCACGTCTAACTTTAGTACGAGTGAGTGAGTGAGTGAGTGAGTGAGTGAGTGAGTGAGTGAGTGAGTGAGTGAGTGAGTGAGTGAGTGAGTGAGTGAGTGAGTGAGTGAGTGAGTGAGTGAGTGAGTGAAGACACACCTTAGATGCAGCCGAAACTCGAAGTCGCGTGAAAGCAGCAAAATCTTTCGCTTGCGTGCCAATGAAACAGGCGCATAAATACAAGCAAACGCCCAGTCACACAAGAAGGATACAAAGCAGTCGGACCACCAACTGCTGAAGGCACATGCTCTATGCAATTGCACGTTGGGAGGCAGGTCTCTTCATGATGAGAACCCTGGCGACGCTCACACGCGAAACGGACATTTCCGAAGAGACTACTTTTTCTTGTTCTTCCCCCACCAGCCGCGAAAACTCGTCTCCTGAGCGTTTTCTCCCGGATTGCCGGTGTGATCACGTGACCGTATACATTACTTTCACTCTCCGTACTCTGCCCACTTTCCTCTCAGGACCTGCTTCTCACAGAATTAATATTTTCTTTCTCCCGTTTTTGTACTTTACTTCGTTATCTCATGCTCCAAGTGCACACAAGGCCAAAATATGGAATTCCGTTCGCCAACTTCGGCGGCTGCACACACGGTCGGTCATTGACGTGACCCCATATATGGAAACCTACACAGACTATTTTACGCACGCGTCTATGTTTCCCCGCGCTGGGCTGCCATCTGGTTAGATCGCAATTTCGTATGTGCATAACTACCGAACGCACAGGCTGCACTTGGATTACGTTGTGTTTGTTTTGCAAGCTCTTCTGTACCTATACCCCGCAATGCCTCGTAAAGAGATATCAGTATGCGTAAATTAAAGAAAAAATGAGAATAATAAGCAAATAAATAAATAAATAAGTAGAAACGGCTGCACGAATGTGCTCGCTGTTTCGTGAGCTCATTAATCTGAGTACTCGAGTAAGGACACCATAGTTACCTTTCCTAGCTTATGCATGTCTTTTAAAAGGAGGTCACAGCTTGTCATTCGCCTCATGCAATACAGTGCGGAAACGGGACGCGCACAAGGAAAGACAGCAACACGGGTGCTGAACATCCAACAATGAAGTTTTTCTGCGAGAGTGCGAAATATGTAAGAGGAAAACACTTCACATGCATTGAGGTGTTAATCCTGCAGATAAGTAATTTCCTTGTCAAGTGTCTGGATGGACTCAATAAAATTTTACTGTAGGAAGTTCAGCGCACGTGTTACCGTATTTTCTTGTGTGCGCCCGTTTCTGCGCTGTTTTGCACCATGCATCAATACCGACAAATCCGAATCACAACCATTTCGAACTTTATCGTTCGCGTTATACCACTTACGCATTTCATATGACACCACGCGTGCGTCGCATATGGCCCCAAGAGACAACGAAGAAGCCTTTCAGAGATTTGGACGACTCGCAAATGACAGCCCCTATAAACGTACTCTACGCAAAGCATCGTCGAGAACGAACACTCAACAGGCCGTTAAAAATGTAACGATCTTCGTAGTTCTGGTTTATTCCCTTTTGCTCTTTGTGTTCTCTATAGCTAATCGACAATTCCACCACGCCCCTATTCCCAAGCGTAGGGTAGCCAGTCAAGAACGCGCTTGGTTAAAACCTCCCTGCCTTCTCCCTTCGTTTTTCTCTCTCTCTTTCTCTCTCTGGTCAACATCATTTGTACCCTGAAGTCTACAGTTTCACACTTACAGGCTCTAGTAGCGGCGTCGACATCACCCGAGTGTTCTCTCTCTCTCTCTCTCTCTCTCTCTCTCTCTCTCTCTCACACACACACACACACACACACACACACACACACACACACACACACACACACACACACACACACACACTTCATAAAAAAATAAGAAACACCTTCCCAAAACGTGGTCAAACAATCAAGCCCCTCCAGCACCGGCAATTCTGGCGCTAAATTGCAGCCGCCAACTTGACAAGTCTCTTTCTCACGTTGTAAACTCGCGAGTGTCCACCCGCGAGGAAGGAAAGGGAGCCGAGATGCGAAATGGAAGCGCGAGACAATTACCGCGCGGCGAACACGCTTGTACACTGACTGCGTATACGCGCTGTGTACGGCCCGCACTCGGGCCTAGCAGCCGGAGGATGCGCGGTCACGTCTCAAAATGTAGGAAGTACACACCGCGTACAGCGAAGTAATAAAAGCAGGAGATGAAATGAACGAAAGAAAGAAAAGACAAGCAACGCTGGTAAGACGAGACCCGGTCGCGTACACACAAGCGAGGCTGCAGGCAAGCATGGTACACAGCCCCAGTCGCGGACGATTGTTTAGCGCCCCCACACCACCCGAGTTTCTGGTCCGAGGATTACGTGAGACGGCAAATGGCGGTGGTGAGCGTACGCGACACCCCCACCCCCCTCCTTCTCCCCCTCCCCCCTTTAGCCACCACCTCTCTCGCGCGCGCTAGCAGACAACGCGTAATTGCGGCCTCACTGCGCGAAGATAACGTGTCAAGCGTTTCACGGTTTTCGAGCAAGCGCCCCAGTCCAAGCAGGAAGAAGCCTACGGGGCAGCCGCATTGGCCCAGAAGTACTGTATACTCCGCGTATGTTTTGACCAGGGCATGCAGTATAGTACAACTCACGCCGGCGGCGCACCGAATCACAGAACGCAACCGACGCCGTTAGGCAGTTAGAGCGGTAGTTTGCATAAGTTACATCTTCCGAGATTAGCTCCGCGAATCGTTTCTTTCGTCACTACATTCTGAAGGACTTGGTTTCTGTGCCGGCTGTAATGGCTTCCTACGAGTTTCTTCTTTCTTTTTTCTTGGGCCTCCTCGAAAAAGATTTGGCAGGGATTGTGCCCCTCTCGGAGGGAGTTGTCGGTCTCTCTTTGTAGCTGTTCCCTCTTTGTCCACTGTGTACGAATATACACGTGCTTGCATATCAAGTAAACGTTTCCTTTTTATTTTTTCACTTCACACACTTGAAACTCACGCCAGCGTACACCATCGCACTTTATTTTCCGCATCTAGGTGGCAATCATGAACTGTACCCGATATGAACTTTATGCATTTCTTCTCTCTCTCTCTCTCTCTCTCGGCCGCCATTGAGAAGAGACTAGGTTAGTGTGTTGACACCGCAGCTACGCACACGCGCATAGCACATATGCGCGCACACGAAAGGAATGACTGTTGCGCATTCTTGACAACACCAATCTCTCCTCACGAACCCGGACCACTCCAGCCAGAGTGATGAGTGATAGGATTGACAATCCCAAGAAAGTCAGATAAAGCCGTATCGCGACATGGTTCGTTGGTTGCTTTCTGAGGTTTTGTGCCCCAAAACCACGACATGATCATGAAAGACGCCACATACTGAAGTGCTCCGGAAATTTCATCCGCCTGGCGCTATTTAACGTGCACCGAGTACATGGGCCTCAACATTTCTTCGCCTCCATCGAAATTCAGCCGCCGTGGCCGGGATTCGATACCGCGACCTCCAAATCAGCAGCCGAGTGCCATACCATGGCGGGGCGTACTACGGGATCGGCCAACACTAACACGACCGTATGCCGCTCTCTATACACCTCGACTTTCATCTTCCGTAGTCAATCTATATCTCGCGATTACATACGGGTGTAGTGGCTTTACTGTACTGTACTAAGATGACGGTGCCGGGAAGCCTTTCACTGTCCGGCGAGGTACTCGACTGCGAGGCGGCGGTCCTTGCAACTCGCGCGTTTGCGATTCCACGCAACAGAGCGAGAGAGCTGCAGCTAGTAGTGAGGGAGGAGCTGCGAGGGAGACACGAAACCTTCCGGTCTGCCCGTCACGCTCGGCTTGAGACAGAGCGAGGGCCGAATTAAAGGGTGGCCGAGCGACGGATGGAACGAGTTCGGCATTCCGCCCAGCGGATAGCATGGCAAGCGGCTCATCAAACAGCGGTGCGGAACCGTGTCAGCGGCGGCCGAACGAGAGTGCTGTGTACACCGCCCTCTGCCGATTCTCAGTTTCTCTCGCCCGCGCAAAGATTCAGCTCGCCTCTACGCACATCGTTTTCGTCCGCACGCTCGACTAGCCCTCACGGCCTTGCGGTGGCCCGGCGAGAGGTTAACGCGGATCGGTCTCGCTCTGCGTGATACGATGCGTATACGGTGTACGCGGCGGCCACATCGTATAGTATGGTGTACAGAGAGTGGTTGTAAACGTGAGTGGCGCGGAAATGGGGACGCGCGCTCAGCGCGGCGTCGTCTAGGGTCCCTCTGTGCGTGGCTGGAAGTCAGAACATGTAGGCTGAAGTTACGGCTGGCGCTTCGCGTGGTTAGCGTGGTAATGGCACCCCCGTAATCAATTGGATTGAGTCGCGGCGCCATTCTTCAAGCTAGAAGGCCAACTTCCGCTGACCTCTATACAAACTGCCAATGCTCACTACTCTTTGGGATGAGACGGTACTGTTCCTTCTCCCTACTTCCCTTGCCTCCGCGTAGAGTAGCAAACCAGGCTTTCGTCCGGTTAACCTGCCAGTCTTTTCCTTTCTTTCTTCCTTTCTTTCTCTGTCTCGCACACTTAACTATTTCCACGCAAGGAATTAAGGAAGGAAGGAAGGAAGGAAGGAAGGAAGGAAGGAAGGAAGGAAGGACGGACGGACGGACGGACGGACGGACGGACGGACGGACGGACGGGCGTGCACACGACTGAGGCGCAAAGAATCGCCGTTTCAGAGAGTGTTTCAACGCAAGCGCCGTTTCTCGAAGCGTTGGCGTGTATCGGCTCACCTACATTTTGTTTGACGCTCTTCTATAACCCCAATCGGCAGACGCTTTGGCGTGACGGAGAGTGTGTAGGAATGAAGAAACGTGCGCGCGGGAACGGGAAACAAATGTGCGCGCGTTGTACACTGGAAGTGGACTGACGTTATAGCGATTCACGTTTCGCGTGATCCGTTTCGGGCCTCCTCCCCTGGTCAATAAAACAGCCGTGTGCAGTTTGCTAAGTGGGACGAGCTCGGAGTTCCCGTTTACGGTGGCCGTGTTGGGAGAAGCCGGCTTGGTTAGTTACTGCCCTAACCTGCATTGTGAGTAACGCCGTTGCAGAATGAAACACAGTTCGATAACAGAGACGACCGTTTCGGCAGACGTCTCATTCCCGGCTTTGACGTAGATACTTTTGTGTAAGTCGTTCCGAGTGAGCTGGTGAATCAGCCTCGTGGCCCGGCCTGTATTTGCGAAGAATACGTCGCACTTGCACCTTATTCTACTTAAACCGTTCTTGTGCTCATCGCGTGCCTTGAACACATGAAAAAACGATAATGAGGGCGACTGATATGACCGTAATGTTGGTTTGAGACTCCCTCATCTTTTAATGTGCTTCTACGTGTGCTTTGTTACGCCTCTTTTTCTGTCTGTCTGTCTCTCTCTCTTTCGCTCAACCTTCCTTTTCTTGCTTTCTTTTCTGACGCTCCCTTTCGACGTTCAGTGGTCTATCCCGGTACTGGAGTGCATGGGTGCCATTCCATGCATATTTAGTTGAAGATCATGGTAATTATCACATTCTCTCCGTGCAGCAACAAATCATTTCCTACGATTCATGTTGTGCCTCCTTCAATACTTACTGTGCCACCCTGAACTACGTCAAACGCTGCTAGGCAACACGTCCTATATACCTCTTCATTAGTTTCTGTTTGAATCAATTTTGTAACAGCAATACAAAGAAACCAAACGGTACGGGAAAGATACATACACATACGCCGATAAGAAGGAAAGAGAGAGAACGAAAAAGGTGGCGGGGCAGAAAGAGGAGGGGGGGAGGGGGGCAGCAGAGGTCGACTGCATCGGCTTTCGTAAGAGCAGCGCGGCACGCAAAGATGTCTCTCCTCCCGCCCTGTCGTCCACACCCGCTGCGCACTTTTATTCTCGCAATGACCGTGGTGGAGACGACGACCGCCGAAAGGACGGTCGGTCGCAGGGCCAGCGGCAAAGCCCGCACAAGAGTTCGCGAAGCGCGTCGCCATGGCAACGCGGTCGTCATCGCGCCGCCCGCATCAGCGGAGCACATTGTGGACCGTGCGGAGCGGGAACGAAGAGGACCGAGATGCCTCCGTGACTGAACCATACCGGCATCGGGTCCCCGCATCGAACGGCACACAGCCTCCCGTTCCTGCAGCCCTGACCTGGGACGCCCGCGGTTCATTGAACGTCGTATAGCTCGTCCCGACACAGACCTCGGCGAACGAACGTCACGAGCATGAAACCTTTCCCCCCGCCTAGCTGCACGCTTTCTCTCGTTCCCTATTCGCGATGCGCCGCTACGCGAGCAAGCGCCGGCGTCTCTGTAGGCCGAATTAAGTCGCTTCAATTACGTGCAGCGCACCAGAGGCTGCAGTAGTCGCTGACGTTATCGATTCACTCGAGGACAGTGCGACGTTACTTCGTCGCCCGCAGTTCGCGCAATGCCATTTACCCAAGAAAAGTGCTGAAATGGCTTCTATCACAAGTCAAGTCATTATCAATTATATACTGTCGACGCGCTATCAATGAATACTCCTATAGTGAGGCTCTGAATCAGGTGGGCGCTTGCGTTTTGACGGTTTCATAAAATTTTACTGAAGTAAAAATTCATGCGTGTTATACATCGTGTCAAGAAATAACTAACCGGAGAAAGAAATGCATTCGGTATGCGCTCGGAACAGCCCAGCTTTAACATACGAAGCTCCAGTAAATTAAATATATCTAAAGATGTAACTAATAAGCTCGCATAAAACCAAATTGATATTATCGAGTACACAACCGTGGAACACCAGGCTCCAAGCAGACCCTGCCAGTTCAGTGCTGCACCGAACTGCAGCCGATCGAAGTGCGCTATAGATGCGGTGATGTCATTGCGAAAGTATGCGCCCTTGCCCGCCTACGAGTACCCACCCAAAGAGCTCGGGGCTGAGACATCTAACGAAGCAGCACGAATAACACGCCCAGCACAATCAGCGTCTCCCGCAGCTGGCGTCGTGCATCTGCTTCTACAAAACTTAAATCACGTAGAGGAAACTTCTGAGCAATTGATGTCATTGCGAAAGTATGCGCCCTTGCGAACCCGCCTGCGAGTACCTACCCAAAGAGCTCGGGGCTGAGACATCTAACGAAGCAGCACGAATAACACGCCCAGCACAATCAGCGTCTCCCGCAGCTGGCGTCGTGCATCTGCTTCTACAAAACTTAGATCACGTAGAGGAAACTTCTGAGCAATATATATAGTGTCAATACGATATCCGACCCTCAGACAAAGCGCGCCAAGAGAATAACGAAAAGGTCGCAGCCTTCGTCGGAAGAAGCAGCGCTCAACCTGGGTGGGCACCTCGAGTCATCGATCCAATAACTGGAGTGATCCAGGAGCTTCAAGTACGGCCTTAGAGCTCCAGCTTTGGTACGATTAATTGATTGCTGGGGTTTTACGTCCCAAAACCACGATCTGATTATGAGAGATGCCGCAGTGAAGGGCTCCGGAAATTTTTACCACCTGGAGTTCTTCAACGTGCACTGACATCGCAGAATACGCGGACCACAACATTTCGCCTACAACGAGAAAGCAGCTGCCGCGGCCGGCATTCGATCCCGCGGCATTCTGATCTGCAGCCGAGTACCATATATCCACTATAGACCACCATGCCTGGCGGTGCTTCGGTATGATGGGAAGTATACGTTCATTTATCTCCTCCTGGCTTAAATCAGCCTCGTGAGTCTTTCCAAAGTGGTTATTTTCAACTAACTGAATCAGTTATATCAAAGGCGCCGAAGGGTTTCTGTCTTTGAGTCCATACATATTTTCACTATATTTATTATTTATTGTTACTGCCGCTGCGCAGTGCGCCACCAGGTGGGAAAGTTTTCTGACGCTTTACAGGCTACATACTACTTTTAAGTCAGTCACTGTGACAATGATGTATGCATGTTGTTTGACTATACTTGTGTCTTGCGTCATCATCATGTCCACGCACACTGCAGAGATTTCTTCCGTATTTCTAAAATTAGCGCGGTCCTGTTCTAACTTCGGTCTCGTTGTCCCCACAATCTTCTTGAACTATAACCAGAACTAGAATCCCTTGTCTAGTATTTCCTGTTTCGTTTCACGTCTGTGCATGCGCGTGTATGTGTGCGTGCGCCAGACGAAACCTTATGGCATCGCGCATACTTCCGTTCTCGATTGAAACAGCACGCCATTGAAGCTGTGTACGCCCGCGGCGTTTCTTTGACAAAACGAACAAAGGCTATCCCCAAACATACTTCTTTCCCCCCCTTCCCCCCCCCCCCGCTTCTATGTGCAACCGCCGGCGTTGCGAGACCCACACTTCCGCCACCGTTGCCCTCGGTCCCTTTGCAGTGGTCAGCAGCCGACAGTCAATGTTTGCGCAGCGTTTCAATGATGCTGCTTTCCCGGCGAATCGAGACAATTTCGTTCGGCCGAGCTCTGTTAGACGACTGGAACGACTCAACGCGGGTTAGTTCAGTGTGTACACCGAGCGGTGTATACAAAAAAAAAAAAAAAAAAAACGCCCCAAAACGAACTGAACGGAAACAAGCCGGGAGTTCAACGACCGGAGAAAAAAAGAAAGCGGGGGATAGTGGTGGAAAAGTCTGACGAGTATCGCAATCCCAAAACAAAACTGGAAGCGCCCTATTATAACCATACACGTATATACTTCACCCGAATGCCTGCAGGGTATGTATATACAAAACAAGAAAGACTTTCGCATCACGGCAAAAAAAGCGCTTTCTTCCTTTCGAGGCTTAGGAAACGGGGCATAGATTGATTCGCGAATCGCACGAAGGACTGCGGAATTCGGAGAAGAGAATATCTCTTCCTGCGGGATGAAATGGAAACAAAGGGACGATATGGGAAGAGGAAGCCGGAGGAGACAGGCGGGCTATAGGCAAGTTGGGAATCGCGGAAGGAAGAGGAGGGAGAGAAGAGGCTGAGAACTCCGAGCGTCGAATAACGGCAACAATAATACGCCACCAAGCGGCTATATAGAAGCACGCGCCCGGCACGCGTCGCGAAACCCCCCCCACACACACACATATAGCTGCGGCAAAGTATTATAGAGGCAACGCCGCGTCTCTGGCGAAGTCGAAAGAGGAGAGTGCTTATGAATTATGCATCTCGCCATCGATTCGCCGCGGAATCAACCCGACCGGCGGCTGTACGCCCTCGCGGTGTCTGTCTACCGGCGGGGGTCTCTCTCCTGCATGCCGCACGAATGCGCAATGCTCTGTATAACGGGAGGAAGCATATATATATAGAGGAAACAATTCAAAGAGAGAAGATATAGGAGGAAGACGTGCCCAGACCCAAGGGGTCCGTCGTGCCTCGCGCGAGCCGTGGGTATGAAAGGAACAGCGCGCGCCCATCTTCATGGAGAACCCTATAGCGAGCGGTGCGCCCGGGGTTTCGAGGTTAGCTCCCCCCCCCCCCCCCCCCCCGCTCTTTTAAAAAGAGAGATGGAGAAAAGAAAGGCACTCGCAAGCAGAGAGAGCGACCCAAGTTGGCGCTTTCGTCCCTTAGGTTTAACTCGAGATTCTATGCCTGTCTTCCCCTTTCTCTCTCTCTCTCTGTGCCTGTGCATCCTCCATCGGTGCATGCAGATGCATGGAAGGGTGAAGAGATGTATGTATGTATGTATGTATGTATGTATGTATGTATGTATGTATGTATGTATGTATGTATGTATGTATGTAATGTAATGTGGCTATTTGCGGTTCCTCCATTGGATCGTATACACAGAAGCCAGGAGAGGTGTATACGTATATGCACCTATGCGTAGTCAATACACATGTGTATGTATGTTTGCACCGAGTGCCAAGTGTTACGCGAGTGTGTCCATGAGGTAATTGCTCAAGTACCTCCAGCCGCACAAGGCTGCAAAACACACAATCGCAGCACAAGCGTTGTATATATGGTGTTCCGCTGTTGCCTTCGATTTTCTGGCTCGTCCTTCCTCAACTCCCTCGCTCCGTGCGTGCCGCGGAGTGAACCGCCGGGCTTCCGTCTTTGTCAGTCTGTCAATGTCTGCAGCGGGCGATCGCAGAAATTTCCTCCTGCAAAGAACACCCTGTTCATCGCAAGAGGGAAAAGTTGAAGAATCTCGGCCCGAGACCGTGGCTCCTGGTGCTGCAGCTTCACGCGTTTCTCTCGGCGATAACGCCATGTTTTATATATATATATATATATATATATATATATATATATATATATATATATATATATATATATATATATATATATATGGCACTGCTCCTCTGGGAGTGAAGTTAGTCATGGTAAAACAAAGAGTTGCAGCAGTGGTCGCGAAGTTTTGAAGCGAAGCATCCATCAAGGGATTTGAAAGACTTGATCTCTTTCGTTTTAATGTACACACCGCCCTTTCCCGTTACTCGAGTGTTTCTTTTCGTCATACATATTTTATAGTACGCTGGAGAGAGGCGGGAAATGATGCAGATTAGCCGACTGACGCTTAAGGTTGTGCCAATTCGATGTATAATAGGCAACGGCGCGGAGTATTCAGCAACGACGGCCGTTTCTGCATCCAGCTTTAACAGCTATACGCCGTTAAAAAAGCGCTGCTCGACAAATTACGCGATTTCGAATATCCGCGTAAGGTTCAACCAGATGTAACAGAAATGGATTTCTATATAACTCGAGGGTATACGTACGGTGGTGAAGGAGTCTTTCGTGTAGACATGTGGCTAGTTAACCCCAAAGGTCGACGCGTTTACAAGGCGCCTTTGGCGCATACTTGAAGTAAATATTGCCCATCACCGGATCGATGTAGAGGATGCGAGTACATCCTTCATATATAAAAGCATCCGATAGCGAACGTCACTTTATAAGAGATAGGGTTTGGAGGAAGTTCCGAGGGCATACAGGTGGCGAGCGCCGTGATGCATCCTGACATGCACACTGAAGCCGACAGCCGGCCATGTGAATGCAGCTTGCCGCCGGACCGTGCACCTTATTGCGAGAGTTGCGGCGGAAGCCGCACTGCAAAGAGACGAAGCCACACTGACAGAAAAGCCCGGCCGCGGCGTTTTCTCGGTCCCTTTTCAAACGCTGCGCTAGCGGCGGCCAGCTTGCACCATGGCCGATTATGATGTTGGCGGCTGATGTATGTATAATGAGACGTATAGCAGCAATTCAACATTTTATGTGTTCGTCTGCGTTCCGATCAAAGCCTGGTCTTGAAAAAGGTCAGGCTTCGATTGCTATGATCGCAGCGCAGCAGGTCACGAATAAATGAAACGGTTTCAATTGCCACGCCGAAATAATCATACTTCACCAATCCATGTGTATGTATGTATGTATGTATGTATGTATGTATGTATGTATGTATGTATGTATGTATGTATGTATGTATGTATGTATGTATGTATGTATGTATGTATGTATGTATGTATGTATGTATGTATGATGATAGTGGTCATTTTCGGGCTCTTCTTTGATATCTACTAATTATCTTCACCACATCGGATTCTTTATCAGGCCGAAGAACAGTCGGAATATCACAACTGCTATGCCACAAATATGCGCGTGCGTACGCGGGGTGCGGAGGTGCCTGAATAAGCGGTTAGGTACTAGGCAGAGTTGAAGACAGTAGGCATGCCTGCTTCCACGGGTTTGGGGTGCATACGCGGAGTTAAACGCACCGCATATACGCGCGGAAATACGGTACACGACGCTTCCGCGGTTTTCGGCGTCGGACGGTGGTGGTCGGACTGCTTGTGCTCACCAACAGACAGCCGCCCTTTTTTCGAGGGAGACACGTAGCCTCCGCCGATATATGAAAGTGCGTGCGACCACGCATGCATACAGCCATGCTTATAACACACGCCGGCGCGGCCGCGTCTCATCACGCAAGCGACCATCTCACGCGATGCTCAACTCTCCTCGCTGTACGTATATGCTGTATACAACGGAAGAAAAGAACCCGAGGTCGCGTCGCCGTGCGGCAAAATAAAGAAGACTTACGAAAGAGGCGGCTAACAGGAAAAATAAATAAAGAAGCATGAGAGGGAGGCGTCACGGCACCGGCACGTTAATACGCAAATGATACGACGCGGCCGCCGAGACGGGCTTTCTCCCTTTCACTATATACCACTGCGCAGACACCTATACATGTGCTCCACTTCCTAACCAGATTTCTTTCTTATATGCTCATTTTTCTTGCCATGCGGTCCGGCAAGCTTGGTTTACGTGCCTACGACCAGTCTATATAACCGATTCTCCATAGGTGCGGTGTGTGCATAGGCCGGCCTTTACAGTGACGAAGAAGGGCTCCAGCCTATATAGAAGAATGAGCGGAGTTCCAGGATTTTCGTTTTCCTTCACTACCGAAGATGATGGGGTAGCTTTCTTTCTTTTCTTGATTTTCCTGTTACTGTAGCTTGCGTGGTGTACACGGGAGAAAGGGTATACGCGATGATGTTTTACGTAATGTACGCGCGGGTTACGGAGGGGTGCACAGGGGTCCCGCATTGTTGGCCAGCGACTCTTCGAATTCATGCGCGCTCTCATATAATGGGGTTCCCCTGTAGCGCTGGGATATATACAAGCCTCTATACGAATAAGGCTTGCGGCTATAGCACGGTCAAATAAATGATCTCGACAACGTGAGTGGTTTGGTTTGGTTAGCTGGGAGACCGTTTTTTTTTTTTTCACGTTGTTTTGCTGCCCATATGTATGTATATAGTCCTTCTCATCCTTTTGGGCCTGTGCAGTTAAACCTCGCTGTTACGAGCAATACATGGGACCGCGGAGACGTATTTCGTAGAATCGAGGAGGTTCGCCAAGTCGACCACATTAAGCACAGTCGTTCGAGTGAGACAGTTTGTTTTCGTTTTGTTTTTGTAAAGAATAAATAAGGAATACAATTATATGCTTGCTGATGTACGTATTTAGGCAAAACACAATAAACGTCGCAGATCTTAACATGCTTATGACGTTCACGTGACGTCAACTGAAACTCGGAACGCCCGCGTTTCTCTCAGATCACTCACCTTTAAAAATACATATATCTAAGGAAAAAGGCGTAAGAAATCGCAATTCTCCTGGCCTCAGGAATGATTAAACCAAGGAATACTGCAGTATTATTAGTATCGTTGTTGACTATAGAAACACATACAAACTCATGCTTGAAAGCAAAGCAGGCTATGCCAGACAGTGTATAGAAGAGCAGAAAATAAAAGTGTGCGCGCCTGTGACGAGAGAGAAGAGAGAGAAAAAAAAAGACACAGAGGAGGGACACCTATCAAACCAGGTCAGAGATGAACAGAAAAGGAAAGCCGTATACCAAAATCAAACTCATTCCTCTACACACAGCGTCCCACAGCGGTTGAGTTCGTGTTGGCCCTGACAGTCCCTTTATACAAACACGAAGCGGTAATCCACATACTGCAAAACACCGGTACGTTCAAGCTGTCTTCTTTTATGCGGCTTGCATCAACTCCGTCGGGACATGAGACGACAAAATGTGTTCAAAATGTGTTCGATGAGTGCTTTACGCTGAGAGGCAGCGGCCCGTCCGTTTAAACTTAGCGAAGCGTTGCCATGGTTGGACCTTTATTGTCCACCTATACCGAAACTTTGTAGGTTGTGCATACATAAGGCGTAATGATGATACTAATGATTTCGAGGAAGAGCAGCATACCGAAGAATGAATGTATTGAAGCTACAATAATCATAAACCTCCTGGAACCAACGGCAATGATTTCTAAAGGTACGCGAAAGAACCCATTACACACATGGTGTTACACACACGGCGTCATCATCCGTTAACCAACGCCCGCCTGCTTCTTCCATCTTGGCATGCATGTAACAGGTACGACATCTCACAGCAGATTGGCTCGCCAGCGTCGAGAATTGAACTCGTGACCGCGAGATCAAACGGCAACAGCCACGGTCCCGTTGAACAGCTGCTCCATCCACAACGCGGGCCGCACGCACGCGAGACAAGCCAGGTCAAGCCGGACGGGCCAGCCGTAGCGGGAAACAAAAGCATCGACAGGCTTTATTGCGTCCCAGAGATGTATAACCGTATAACCGTCACCCGTTCTTCTTCGTGCCTTTCCCGTGGGCCCCTCGACAAGGCAACGCAAAACACAAACGAACCCTCGTTGCCTGGATCGGCTGAGGTTGGCTTCGAGTGGCACCCGACGAAGCCCTTCTCTCGCACCGCGCTCCACCACCTCGGCAAAAATACAGCGGCGAGTCCTGGACAGAGGTCGCGGGGCAGCACGATAATAACGGAATGAGGCGTGCGGGCCCAAGCCGAAAAACTGACACATCCACATCGGTCTTTTTGTGCGTTGAAAACGCCTTCGCAATCAGTCACGAAGGAGCCGCCGCTAAGACGTAAAAAAATAAAGGATAAATACACGGAAACGCGGAAAAAAAAAAAAAGCTGGAACCGAACTGGTTCCGATCGCTACGTCGCGAGGGGCGAGCAGTCAGTCCACGACGTCACCTCGGACGTCCGAAGAAGGTAGTAGCGGGGAGCGAGACCTGCAAACACGTCCGCTGGCGCGAACGCCACGGATGGAATGGAAGGAGGACGAGAGGGAAAGAGATAGTGTGGCAGCCGAAAGAAGAGAGAAAGGGTGGTGAGATAAGAAGGAAGAGAGAATGAGGGGGGGTGAGAAGTTATGTGGAAGGTGTAGCCACAAGAAAGAGAGTCGCGCAACAGACAGGTCGAGAAAGAAAAAGACCCACACATACACACACTGAATCGTCAGCGCCGGTCGTCCCGTTCGTCTATATACTTCGACAATCTCCCGCGCGCGATTTTGATTACAGGGAGAGGCGCGCACAGGCCTCGGCGACAATGGAACGGCGGAGAACCGAAATAAAGAAAGAGAATGGGAAAGAGGGAGGGGGGGGGGGGCGGCAGGACCGAGCGAAAATGACGAAACCTCGATGCGAGCGAAGAGAGAGTGTGTGGCCGTCGTGGTAGTAGCGGTCGGAAAAGTGACCTTCCCTTGCTTGCGTGGCCGCGCTGCAGCATGTAGTCACCGCGAGAACAGCTCCCTGCCAGTCCTTCCCTTTCTCTCTATACACTTTTCTTCATATAGTATAGAGCGGCGGCCCACCGACTGTCATTGGGAAGATGCATAACCGACTGATGTAATAGAGAACTGGCTGAGATGGAAGTGGGGGGCGGGCTAGTCAAATGGGTCCCACGATACGTCCTGGCTTACTTCACTTTTCTTTCTTTCGCTCTCGGCACTCGCAGTTCCTTACAGCCCGGCAAGCCGGCGCGCAGCGGCGTTTGTTTACTCTCTCTGGCGTGGTGCTGCGGCCGTGCCGTTGCTTTCTGATGCAGTGCACAGTCGTGGTTGTTACGCGTCGAACCCTGTAGCGTTGCGTGCAGCTCGTGTCCCTGGTGCTTCCATTTCTCCGCGTTTATAACTCGGACGGGAAACAGGAAGTGCGCATACATATACGATTTGCCCAGGCGCTGCCGGCCCGCAGCAACAGTGAACGCAACGGCGGCGGTTGTTCTCTTTGAAGCACGCTACAGCACGCGCGCGCGCGAAACTCTTTTTTTCCCAGCGTCGACCATGCACTAGATCGGCTGCACAAAGGAAACGGGTGCCAGTTATACGTAACGCCTTGCTTCGAATGAGGAAGTAAGCGAGAAGGGTGTATATACATTATAGAATGAACGGTTTGTATAGAGGTGCCACCCGACGCTGGACGAGCGAGTCCTTTTCGACCGCGTTATTTGAACGGGCGTCGTCGTCATTGCCGTTCGTTATACGGTGGCCTTCGGTATAGACGATAATTGACGATCGCGGCGAAGGGATCACTGTGCCAACGCCTGGTTGAATGCGTTCGTGCCGAAACGGTAAATTACGAGAGATCTGCGCGACCACATTTCTGGGGTAAATTACTTTCTCTCGCATTAAGGTCTAACCTCCTATTCTCTTCGCTTTCATCCCTTTTTACTGTTTCCGTCGGGAGGATGGTTATGTTTAAGTTTGCAACGGAAAAAGAAATAAAAAAAGAGACCAGATATGCCACAATGGGGCTGATATAGAGGACTGCGAGTGTTAGTGTCTTTGTGTTTATACATACAGCCTCTACCAAAGAATTTCGAAGCCACCCCCACGTGGACTGATCAGCCTGCCCGTTCGTTTTAATAGCCGAACACTTTAACTATAGGCCGATTGTACGCTGAATTTTGCTACTGCAGCAGCAAAATTCAGCGTACAATCAGATGTTACGCCTGCTGCAGTAACCCTGCGTGGACAAAGGCCGCGACGGACGTCCATTCGTACAGAGCTGTCCAAAAGCTCTTGGGTAGAACATTCTACACCATTGCAAAAATACAGGTAAATCACACCGTCAAGGACGTAGTTTCATGATCTTACAACCTGAAATGTGCATGAGAAAAGAAAAAGTGGGAAGTTTGTTTTGGGGGGGAACTAAACGAACTTACACGTGAAGCGCGCAACGGGAAGTCACGTGTGTTAAATAGCAGCAGCACGGATTCTGCCATACCTGATTTGTTTACGTCTCGCTCATTTACTTTTGTTTTTCACTGAGTCCGAGTATTACAAATACGCATACACAAATGAAACTCTTTCTTTAGCTCTTTCACTCCTTTCTTGTTTACTTCCGTCAGAAGAAGACAGCGCCCATGAGGTATGCCGCCCCAACCTGCATTCTGTGATGAGGCTATATATACCCTCATCACAGAATGCAGGTTGGGGCGGCCCGAGATGATATCGCCTTCAATAAGGTCCAAAGGCCGCACGCAACCACGCAACGCTAAACGCGCGAGAACAATTACCGATATGCCTCGGGGGCAACGTTCTACACACACTTCGAACGGAGCGTCTCAGAATAAGCGTCGCGCACGCTCGCAGCACCGTAGCAAACACTCGTCGATATACAGGCTTGTCCTCCTTTACGCGCTTGTCGTACACTAAACAAGAAAAAAAAAATGAGGGGGAGGATTGCAAGGGGGGTGCATGACAGGGAAGTGCGCGACGCAGGAACAAGGCGGAACAACGATGGATCGATGCGCACTCGCTTTGAGACGATCAAAAACCGATAAAACGGGACTGCGCGCGCGCTATGACAGAAATTTCGAGGCAAGCGCCCTTGCCACCGCTTTTGCTCCACAACGCCGAGGGATGTCGAGGGAGAGGAGGCAGAGCTCCGTGTATCGAAGCGGAGCAGAGCTTTAAAGGGACTTGATAAGTTGTGTTCTTCGATCGGAGTATTGGAAAAATCGCCGACAGGCACCGGAGATGGAAGACCCGAGAGAAGGTATGCGGGTCTATATAACACAGCACATGCGGAGGGGCACCCTTTCCTCACAAGCATGTCAGCCTCACGCAAGTGTACGTATAGTACATTTGTTTAGGGGAAAAAGAAAGAAAGGATGTCACGGAGGTGCAGTGGAACAAAGGCGAGACACGAGAAAGCATTCCCGAAATGCCTGGATCGTCTTATAGTGTATAGTGCATGGAATAACAAGGCGAGTTAAAGTGTATATAGCGGATGGAGGAAAGAGTCGAAGGAACATGGGGGTGGCATTTTCAAGTTCTTGCACGCCAAGTGAAGCATGCTTCGCTTGCGCTAGGGCTGAAGTGGATAGTTCACAGTTCCCATTAATGGAGTTCACTTCGGAAATACTTTCTGATCCGCGTCGCATAATTAGGCGCTGGAAGTGAAATTGGCGGAACCCTCGCGGAGATAAACAAGCCGTGGTATGTCTCCGTAAGGCTGTAGGATGGGTGGCTTCACGATGACGTTGCCGCAAGGTTGACAAGTACAACGGTGATTATCGCCGTCACGCATTCAGCTCCTCGTGGGACATCGCAATGCATCCCCATATTATCTCCAGAATGTAGTGCCATCATGCTCAATACATCGAAGTGCAATGTCGATGCACGCGTCCGTGCTGACATTACTGTTACATGGTTGTCCAAGCATACCGGCCAGATAAGGCGATAACTGTAAGCACTCAGGTCACATCAGTATCGCAGTATATATATACTTGCAGGAACAGCGGAGTGATCCCACATAGGGAAAGACCGTACCGTCGTCTAAAATGACGCGATATTCCGCCTTCCTGGACTAATATGGTACACGTACGTTTACAACAGCGGAAAACTATATACGCACAGCCCTCACGTACACCGAAAGAGAAACTAGCACCATGGTTTCGTCCTGCGACACCGCAAGGTACACAGAAATGAGAAACGAGCGCAGGCTTATACTGCAGGGTTTATTGAAAATACGAAATAAACCTATGCATGTATTTCTGCGCCCGCCCGTATCTCTTCCGTCCTGCCTCGCAGTTTGATGGAACATGAATTCGTGCAAGCTCTCCCAGCTTTCGATGCCGTATATTTTACATAGTCTCCACCGGCCGCGGAAGATTGCGCGATATAGACACTTTCCAAGTTATACCTTTCCTTATCGCTCTTCTTATCGCCGCTATACTGCGCTTGGAAACATGCACCCCGAATCTCCAGGGTAAACAAGAGCCAAGCCGAACCGTAGCATCGACAAAAGCGTTCCTAACCGACTCGTTTATGCATCCTCCACGGCAGGAATCGCTCGTACACCGCGGTCCGGTCACGAAACCTTATACGCTTTCATTGTTCTGTCGAAGGAAAGGAGTTTTGTTGGAGGGCCCCTTTCGGGCGCAGTCGCTGAGTCCCAGTATCTTGTTTACCTTATACTGCTTACTTTAGAGCAAGCGTACACCAGCAGCATAATTATTTATACGGCGCATTGCGCGCCCTCCCGCGGCTGCTCACGTCGGTGAGGATAAAAGTACAGAGTGCGATCTCTCGTTCGCGTGATGCGCTAACGGAAGCGTTCGATCGATGCTGTTCCGTGTGCCGCCGATAAGGATTTCTCCTGTGTTAAAGGGGGAGGGGGGGTAAACTGTAGCCCTTTTTGTCTTTTGCGAAATCACTGAGAGGAAATCGTAAACACGTGATCGATAACTCCGTCGTGCAGTCGCCTCAAGGGACCGGTCGTTATGCATACACGATTTTGCAGGAGTTCGCTTGTGTCCGGTATAGCCCCCGCACTGCTGTTGCCATGCTGTAAGCGCTGTACACGTCTGTATCAGTGGAGCTGTATGGGGACTGTCAACGTCAACACGCTACCCACTCTTGCCACCAACGCTGTGCTACATGATAGTGATTATGCGAAGTCAAAGAAAGAAAGAAAGAAAGAAAGAAAGAAAGAAAGAAAGAAAGAAAGAAAGAAAGAAAGAAAGAAAGAAAGAAAGAAAGAAAGAAAGAGTTGTCATTGTGCCGTGGTGGTGGTGAAAAACCGCAGATCTTAGAAAATCCCGAGAGAAACAACACAGCCCTGCTGTTTCAACAGATTTGACACTGGGTGGGACGACTGGATTTAGGTTTGTTTGTCTGTTTTTGATACTGGCTGTCGAGGTGTATCCGCCTAACTGTGTTGATTTAACAAAATCATGATCTCCTCTTTCAGCGTTACAAGTAAGTGGAGTTACGCAAATACAGACGCAAGCAAGATTTCCACAGAAATATAAATCATTGTTGTGATCGCAATTTGTAGCTTATTTACGCAATGTTTATCATATAGAATAACTTCAGCTGGTCCTGTCAGGTCGTCAGGACAGCGAGCGCTGAATAACTTCAGCAGTCGCTGTCCTGACGAAGACAGGTCCATTTGTCGAAACGTTGGCTCCTGCGACATTCCCTGTTCTCAATCGTTTTTAGCGATCTGTTCATCGATTCAAGCCTCCATCTTCCCCTGAGCTTCTCTTCTAGTGTGAATTTCAGCTAGTAAGAGGCGATGCAAACATCTTGAGGACCAATCGGGGGTGGGCGAGTGGGGGTGAGCGCATCTCTACTTTCTCCTAACTGACGACGATTCTGTCACCATGTACCTGAGCGTTACAATCCCTCACCACCGTTTCGAATCTCCCTTCACCTGAGCTTTCCCATTCGAACATTCATTCACTCTAAGAGCTTCCCCATTCTCGCGGTCATGGTGATCACACGCTTCAACACTTTCTCCCTCTCTCTCTTATGCCATTTCTTTTTCTTTTCTTGTTTCCTTCTTTCCAAGGGCTCCAAGCTTCTTGAAACAAGCTCCAAACAACCGTACCGAACACTTCGCGCCCATCACAAACATCACAGCACGAGCGAGGGAGCCTGCGCTGGCCGAGGGGACGAATGAAACAGTGTGCTCGAAAAAAGGAAAAGAAGAGAAAAAACAAGTAGAAAGAACAAAACGCGTGCAAGCGGAATTCTACGCCAGAGCACCACTTGCAAACGCACAGTGTTTCGGGCGCGGAAACAGCACAAAAACGAACGAGTAACACACACACACACCACACACACAGAAAAAAACGTAAGGACGAATTCGGTTCAAAGAAGCGTGAACGAAAGAGAGAGCAGTGAGGGAAATTAGGGGGTTCTAGAGTTACAGAGTCGGGAGGAGGCGGCAGAGGAGGGTATACGACGGGGGTGAAGTAGAAGGAGCCGCATCGGGAGAGAAGGTGTACGGGCAAAGGGGCGGTAGACGGTCTCCCACCGCCTTTCCATGGGTTTCCTTTCGCGAGAAAGCATCAGCGAGGGGAGGAAGAAGAAGCCGACGGTAAAGTGTATACTCTCAGAACCAAAGGAAATAAGCGGGAATGGAATGCACAAAGGAAGTAGAAAGACAGATCTTCCGCTTTCTTTTTTCTCCCTTCTTTCTTTTCTTTTCTGCCTCTAAATGTACGGCAGCCGCCGGAGCGGCGGTGAAACAGCAGTGGAGTCCTGCCGCAAGCGAAAGCCAGCGGCCGAGAGAGAGCACCGGACGGCCCGAAAGTTCTCAGTGTCTCCCTTTGCAGAGCAAAGCTCTGGTTTCTCTTTTTTTTTTTTTTTTTTTGCAGGGAAGTAGTCAAGACACAGGGAGAAAGAAAGAAAAAACGACCGTGGGTAAGGCATATTGGAAAGAGAATAGCACCTCGAGTGAAGTTTCGGACGAGCGTCATATCGCAGACAGACGCGGTATAGGCACGCGCGGCATATAGTATGGCATGCGAGGGTGAAGAAGACCACGATAAAGGGAGCAGGGAAGGACGAAGGAGGAGGGGTTCAACGGAGACCTGGCGGTTACGAAAAAAAAATACAGGAGTAAAAGATGTATATAAAAAAACGAACGCGGTGAGAATAGAGGAGGAGGGGACGGAAGAAGCAGAAGAAGAGGAATCTCGGAAGGTGCTCCTCCGCCCAAAATGACGGCCGATGATGACGGGTTCGGGTGTTGGGTCTGGCTCTGCTTTTCGAGCTGCCCGCTGTTCCCCTCTTTCGCCCCGCCGACGCGGCCGGCCTCTCACATTTATTTTTTTATTTGTCTGCATCTTCGCTTTGCACTATGCAGAACTTTTCTTTTTCGACACTATACTTATTTCTTTGTCATCTTTTCTCTCGCGCCACTTTGGTGGACCTTTCTTCTTTCTTTCCTCTGTTTTTGCACGCGCATGGCCACCGTTTTCTTTCTTTCGTTTTCGTTCGGCGGGCGCGCACGTTTCAAAGAGCCAGCAACGCTTTTGACTTGGTTCAGCGCTACTCCCTCCTCAGCTCGGCCATCGCATGTCAGGGCGGTTTGCTGCCCCCCCCCCCACCCCGCGCCAAAAACGCGCCAAAAGAAGGACAGATAGGAGCTCTGAGCGCGAGCACACGCCGTCTTTCGGAGATAAAGGGAGCGCTGCGGCAGAGGCGTGCGTTGAGTGCGCGGAGCTTCTTGCGCTGATGCTGGCAAGACATGGTCCAGCCGGCTGGCCCGTAGGATGCGTGGCTTCCTCATGTTATGCATACCGTCAGCTAGCTCTGGCCTGCGCGCGCGCGTCATCTCTGCTCGCGTATGCCTTGTGACGCTAAGTATGGCTTTTGACACTCTGCAGGAGTCCATAAAGACCACAAGCCAATACGAGGTCACTTACTCTCTCGGCGAAGTGCGTGGAGCCAGCTTGTGAGATTTACATGCTGCCAGTAGGATAGTATGTAGGTTTGCTTCTCCTCTACTTGCCTATTCCGAACATGATAATCTTGCCCGAAAATGCTTTCCATTTGCCACGTTCCACCGTGCGTCATTTAAGCCAGTCTCTCGAAGAAAAGTTCGGAAGAATGTCAGACACTACGTAGCGAACCACGCGCGGATCTCGTGGACAACGAGTGAAACGAAGTGAGAAATGACCGCTGCGCAATAGTTCCCGCAAGATCTTTTTTTTTTTTTTTTTTACCCTGAGAGAAGGAGGCTGCAAGTGGATACGATCAAGCGAAGATGAGAGAGTGACCAGTATCACTCGTGAGTCATGACTATATACCCACGGGTATAAGTACAAATTACAAATGCCCCTTTGAATAACGGTTCTTTCGTTGTCTTCAAATGCATGTCGATCGATGCACAAATGACCGTACAATGGCACGCATCCACTCGGAGCGCAGATGTCAATGACAAGGTCTCACACAGAGCCTGCATGGCCAGCTAGACCGCTTGCGCATTCTTTACATGGCTGCCGTCTATACATTGAAATGATGGGCTGAAAAAACGGGCACGTATACTCTCGACGTCGCCTCGTCATCCCACCTTTCCAAGCTTTCCATCCCGTTCATGTCTTTACGCGGTTGATTATAATTGTACATTTCAATCTCTTGCGTTCAATGCGTATGGGTGCTGTACGTGAACGCACAACGCAGACCGAAGAAGAAGACATGCTACGCACAATGCAGCCACGGTGAACGCGTATCTCAACTGTTGCAAGACATGGTCGCCTTCCTCCAGGTGTTTCGCATGCCCGTCCCATCTCTGCAAGCATCCTTTCACGCTATATAGACAGGTCTGGATGTCGAAGACGAGGAAACGAAGCGACGAAGAAGATGGCGGCAGACAAGAAGTCAAATGGCTGGAGGTGATCTTCCGAGAAGTCCTGTACACTTTCAACTCTTCACGTTCATACTTTTTTTGTATTATTATTATTGTTAGCACTGTCAGACGAGTCACCGTTTACGACACTGCCGGTTTAATGTCACCAATAGCTTTATTTCTTTCCTTTCTCTTCTTTCTTTCCTTTTCTTCCTTTTCTCTCTCTCTTTCATTTTTTTTTTTTTTTTTTGTAGTGTTGCATATCTTCTGAGACGTTGCAGATGGCGACTCGCGGACCACTTCAAGTGTCCTCTGTCGCTCTGAAACGGACTGCGATAACTCGACTTCTCGAAAGGCATTCCTTCCACTCCTTTCAATTTTTTTTAAAATCATTTTGTTACGTATTGCTTTCTTCTTCCGTTGATACTATACGACTGTGCTTCGTAGAAGGGAGATAACGTATACATTTAAAACAGGTACTGCGGGGCACTTATCCTGCCCGAATAGTTTATACTTTCTAAAGCTTCAATGAAAACAAGCTACAGTTACGATTTCAAACGAGTGGCCAGGATGAAAAAGCGATAAGGGCGAGGCGTTAAAGAGAGTGACAAGCGGTGCAGCCCACGCACGGGCTCTTAGAAGACAGCTCCACCACCCCGTCGATACCGACGCACCACGCAGTGTAGTGATATCAAAACACGGCTGGCATGAAAGGTTTCCTTGTTCAACCGAGGCGAGTTCATTCAATGTCGCTAGCCTAACCAGCAAAGAGTGGAATGAAAGCAGAAATAAAGATTGTCATCTATATTCGGCTGTACATCGACGTCCGGCAAAGAAAATGCGGAGGGTGTGTGTTCAAATCGAAGACAACCTCCTTCTGCGTGCTCCGGAATCGGGTCCTGCAGACCAACGCCTTTCAGTCGATGTCGCAGTACCGTGCATGCATATATATATGAGATAACCGGAAGGCAAGGTAATATATCATGCAGCACGTCGAGACCGATTAATTCGACAACTCGCAGAGCTGCAGGAGATTGAATATGTAAAAAAAAAAAAAGGACAATTCATGAACTGATTGTTCGTCGTGAGATAAAAACTGACTGCTTTGCCATATGAAGCAAATCATATTAAACGGCTTCAGGTGCCACAGCAGAAAACCCACGCTCGTCATTTCGAAACCGTTTTCGCCGCCTGCGGTATACAATGAAGCCTTCTGGGCCTGGTCGGGCTTGAACCAACCGATTGCCCTTGAAAGCGTGATTTTCCTTACGAGAAATCCACGTCGTCACTGTTGCTCCTAATGATAATCTCTCATGAATGACATAAATTGGAAACAACACACACACACACACACACACACACACACAGCTGACCGCTTTTTCCATGGTGCAGCGCATGCCGATAGTGAGCGCAGAATCTGCTAATCGAGGTGCTAGGGATTCAGCAAGAAGTTATCAATCCCACCGTCAATGAATGAATGAATGAATGAATATCTATCTATCTATCTATCTATCTATCTATCTATCTATCTATCTATCTATCTATCTATCTATCTATCTATCTATCTATCTATCTATCTATCTATCTATCTATCTATCTATCTATCTATCTTACACAGTTATTCTGTCAGCCGATGCACGGCGGCCACTGGTGGGCAAGGAGCACGCGGCGACACACAGCAGCACGTCGGCACGCCCGACCTCGTCGCATCGTCAAGAAAAAAAAGAAAAAAAAATCCCCGTCCTCGCCTCATCACCGCACTGGACGACAACGACGAAGACGTTCAGGCATGGCTTGCCGCCTCGACGATCGTCAGCCGCCGGTGGCAAAAAGAGGGGACGACCTCTCCTCTCCCTCCTCCTGGCCGCGGTCTCTTCTTCATCGCCAGGTGGAGGACTCTCCGGTAAACAGGTTCTTTTTATTCGTTTTTATTTCCGTTTATCCCTTCACGACGCTTGGAGTGCGCGCGAGCTATTATGCCAGCAGTCTGAGTCGTCCCCTCTCTCGACCACCGATAAATAAATAAAAAAAAGTAAGTATGGAAAGATGCGATGCTGACTTCGCCAAGGCCTGCCGAAGTGCAGAAGGGTCGGCGCTGGCTGGCTGCCGCAGTGCTCCTTGCACTTTTCTTCTATTTTATGCTTTACTGTTGTTTCGGTCGATTTGCTTCGCGACGCAAGTGCACGGCGAGAGACGCTAAACGTGAATGTAAAGTAGGAGCAGTGGCATGCAGCGAATGAGTGCGTAGGAGTTGGTGAAGGAAGCACCCTTCGAAGGGAATGAAAAACAAGATACTTCGAAGATGCTAGCTATAGACCCATGAGGACTGTGTTCTAGCCTGGTTGCTGCGGTAAGTACTTTGCGCCAGTTTATGCCGAACTATGTGTAGTTATATATCGTACCACCCGACTGGGCACATGTCAACGAACTGTTCTGGTTACAAGGATCTCGGGTAAGCGTGTACTGTACGCTTGAGACCTCACATCGGCTTCTTCGGAGTCTCGGTCAATCAAGACAACTGTGATCAAGCCCGAGGTACGCTAATCTTTCTTTCAGACTGCGAATTAGGCACGCTTCCAACGTTGCACGTTATCTTTTACAAACACAACCTCCTCTAAGTTGGAAGAGCCATCCTGTTGCTAGTATAGATGTTTCATTCATTTATAGTTTTACACACGCATGCGAAACAGAAACGCACGCTCTAACAAACACTGCTATAACTAGAGCTCAAGGTCATTGAAACAGGAATACGCACTATTTTTCTCCACCACATGTAAATCTCGAGAAAACGTAGGCAAACCGAGATAAAGCTATATGTTGGACCGTCAGCTTCGCTGTTTGCACAGTCTTCGCATTTCAGAGTGAAGCTGCCCCCTAGTATTTCTAAAAGGTTGCACTGATAAGGCAGCTATAGGCACGAACTACGTAATGAAAAAGAAAAAAAGAAGGCTTTTTTCCAGTGTGACTCGGAAAACCTGCGTTCTAATACACAGAGAGAAAGAACGAAATAAATTCTATGACGTCCTTCTATGACGTCCGTTGGCAGCGCGGACGGTACTACAATCTGAGCACGTACTATGACACCGCTTAAAATCACCCCATTAAGAAGAAACCGCCTCCAGCGGTGGAAACAAGCGCGCCGAGGTTCTATACGAAGGAAAGCGCGTGATCAAATTTGCCAGCGCGCATACATGTTCAAAAAGAAAAAAGAAAAAAAGAAGCTCTTCATCTTACAAATTGCTCGCACGCCGCGTCACAAAATTGAAAAACACCCACCCATTCGATCGTTTAATGCCTCGCACAAACATCTCGCGCTCGGTGAAAAATTCGCGCAAGAACTGGATCACTTCCGAGAAGGGAAGCAGCACAACGATCGCCGCGTCCCCGCTATATCGAAGGCACGAAGTTGCCCTCGAACTAACATGATTAGTAATTCAT
Source organism: Hyalomma asiaticum (assembly GCA_013339685.2). Classification (NCBI taxonomy): domain Eukaryota; kingdom Metazoa; phylum Arthropoda; class Arachnida; order Ixodida; family Ixodidae; genus Hyalomma; species Hyalomma asiaticum. The sequence goes on from CM023484.1 coordinate 46,172,651, forward strand.
TGTTTCACCGAACACGACGCTCTCGCCCCCCCTTAACTTCACTAACGAATAATGAGCAGTGAATACGAAGAGGCTATAGTGAGCATAAAACGTCTTCCGCTTTATAGCTTCCGGCAATTCCGTTACCTCGCATGATAGATCTAGGCCATCCAACGCCTCCACCCTTTCGTACATCCAGGTCTTTTGTTGTTGGTTTGACGTCGAAGCAAGGCTATACACAGTCGAAGGCTCGCGTGATTCTTAGCCCACGCTGCGGAGAGAGCAAAGCACGACCTGCAACGGACTAGAAGCAGCCGTGACGAAGCGGGCAAATATCCAACGCGTGCACGACAGGAGACCAGATGGACACGGCAGCTCTTCGAAAGGGAAGCTATAACTTGCCAATGAGAAAGCCTCCAACGAAAAAAAAAAAGGAAGAAAGAAACGTAAGCAGGAGCTGAGAGAAGGCACCAAGAAGAAGACATCCACAATCGCGCGTCCGAATTAGCATGTCAGCGACCCTCAGAAGGACACTTGCGGCTCCAGGGAGCCTACCAGGCTGAAAGCGCGATGCATTGTCCGGAGTCGTGTTTCCCGACAGGACACCGTCGCGTCAACAAGTCCTTCGCTGAGCGCGCGCGCTTTTCCCCCGGGGCCGCGCTGACACCGAGAGACGACGTCGATGACGACGACAAAGACGACCCACGCTACGGCGTTGCGGCGGTGACGACCCGTAGTCGAGAATTCGCGTGCGCCAAACGACGGCGTTGCATGCAAACGCGGCGACCAGACAGCAACGAAAGAGAGAGAGAGAGAGAGAGCTCGTTATTTCTGTTGGACGTTCGAATCCCAGCTTGCTCGCCGCAGTGCCTAGGCGCCGAACGTGCTATGGCGTTCCCCCACCTCGCGTAATTAGAACAACGCGTGACCCGCTCCGAGGCGACGCCGTGCGCTCCCCTTCTCTTTCCTCTTTGGAGGACGACCGCCGGTTTGCGGTGTGCCGCAGATGTGCCGTAGTGTGCGTGTGTGTCGACCCCGAAAAAGTCACTGACGACCTGCCCATAACTGCGTGTGTCTGTACGTTCTGAAACTACTACTTATTCATATTTTGTTGTCTTTTGCGACGGGTACACCAGCCGGCCTGGTCACACGAGATGGTGGCTGGCGCGTATGTATTCTTTCTTCTAAGGCTGGCCGTTGCGTTTGGTTCGAGTGCGTAGCGCGATACACACATTCGGGACAAGCGAGCACTGTAGTAGGAGAGAAGAGAAACGGGGTGGGGGGGAGGCGGACGAGACAGGCGCCGGCAACAGCAGGAAATGCGCGGCACTCAATGCAGAAAAGACGGAAGGAAGGTGTCACGCGAACCCATGCCCCCAACAAAAGGGCCTCGATCCCCTCCCCCTCTTTTTCTTTTTTTTTTCTTCCGCAACACCAAACAACACAAAGCACACACACACACACACACTAAAAAATTGAACGCCAGGCTTTCTCAAGTACGACCACTTTCATGGGCTTCGTTCGACGTTTCCGGCTGGCTTTGCCTTGCTTTTATTTTTTTTTCCTCTCCCTTTTTTTCCCCCCAGGTCAGGCGCCGTGCTGCTGTCACAGCGGAAAGCTCGAAGCCACCGGAATTTCGTACACAGAATACCTGACAGGAAAGCGGCCGTTAGGCCGTTAAACGAGGCCCTTAACAAGGACTCCTTTCGCGCTTTGCCATCGAAGTTGTGACAGCAGTCGCGCTTTTACGCTTTCAATCTGTCAGCGTTCACTATACGCTTTGATTTTCTAATTTTCCGTGTCTCTCGGGTCTTTAGCGCTTATAGTTATTTAGGAATTTCATGCTTGCTTACCGTGTTGTGTCTATAGTTACACACGGTGCTCTGCTAACACTGAACGTAATAGTCGTTCATTTTGGCATACCCGCAAGTGCCCTAGTGACGCAGATGAGCTACGTCACATTGCTTCTCTCCCTTACTCTCTCAGTCTGTTTGACAAAAAATGACTTTATTCATGTCTTGCTAAGGCTCATTAAAGCGCCACTACGTCCATCAACTGACAGCGCTAGAGGGGTGCGGTCCAAAGGCTTTCGTGTAGACGCCTTCACCAAGGGGAATATACAGGATCACCAAAAAAGTTTCAGTCACTATCGTCCGTTCAAGAACATGCTCTACTGCCCTTGGCATTAGCTGCACACCATCGAAGCTGGCCGCGACGGAAAAATGCATAAATACGTACTACAATAAACTCATTTGCTTCCGTAGCTGTATACGTATATATGCACAAAAATCAACACCACAGTCGATCGATAAATCTATTTATCTATTAATCAATCAACCAATCTGCCAGCGGTGTTTGATTCTGTAGCGGCAATTCACCGTTGAACACGAAGATGCAGGTACGATTTCACACTGGAGCGGCTGCATTTGGATGATGATGAACATACGAAGACGCCCTACAGTTAGCTAATCAAAACTAGTCGGCAACCCCGATTACAAACTGCCCTAGTTTTCACAGCGTTCACACACACACACACACACACACACACACACACACACACACACACACACACACACACACACACACACACACACACACACACACACACACACACACACTATCTGAAAAGGAACACCGGCGTAGATCACAGTAAAGCATGATATTACAGAGGAAACTGCACATATAGGGCACGAAACTACAGACAAAGCATAGCAAACGTCCCTGGCTTTTCTAATTCATTTCTGCTCTCGCTCTCTCACTAAGAAGCACACTCAAGCGAATTAATTGGGTTGGGAGACGAGAAGCCACGCGACCTGAAACAAATGCTTCCCTTTTTTTCGCACACTCTACCCTATACCTTCCCTTGGGCTGCTGAAAAATGCATGCACTGTTGTAGCACCCCCCCTTTCCTTTTCTTTCAGCCCTGCGGTACGTTGCGCTGGCTGCCCTTTGCGAGGAAAACCCAATTATTTTGCCCGGTGTCGGGGAGCTTCGCATAAAGCGCACGAGTCAAAGATGGCGGGAGAGGCCTTTCATTACGCTTAGCCTCGGAGCTCGGCACCAAATGAGTCCGGTGCTGCCGGCACTCCGTGAGACAATAAGCTCGTTTAGAGCATATGCGTTTGCCTAACGAATTTTCGTCACATCCGTGGACTTTTGCATATTTTTTTGTTTTCAGACGAAAGGTGGGAACAGGCGTGGAGGGGGCTTAATTGTGCACGTGTTAATCAAGCGTGCCGCGTGGTGCTTCGCAACGACAACAGCGTCGGCTTTCCTTCATCCCCGTGATTAACCGGTGTGCAATTAATGACATGCAAAACGATATAAAAAAGTATAAAAGCAACGACAAGGCAGCGTTGCGCTTCGGATATAAGTGTGTAGTTAGGCAAGCAAGAAAGATTGCGGCCAATTTTCGTTAAGGGGAATTCCTGTAGTTCTCCTTAAATCGTTTAGTGTTAATAAACAAATCGATTTCAAGAGCAAGTATCATTGATCTTCAAGTGAATGCCACCCTGCGCATACCTCTTTAGCGTGTTTGTAATTGTGCGGGACAGCATTTATCGAGAGTTGGTTTATCGTCGACACCTAAAGTTTCTGCGAGCATGTTATCTCGCATACAGAAACTTTAGCATATGCAGATCCGGTCAGATGATGTAGCGTCGTCATCACCATAATCATTGTCATCCTCATAATTATTGGTGTCCTTGCGAGCATCACATGGCGCGAGTGAAATGTATAGACGCGCTGTAGAACAAGGAACGTAAATCTCGATGTGTATCAGCGACAACAATAACGAACATTCTCGACTCTGCAGCCTCGTTTCGTAGCGGCCACGACGCCTTTCGAAAATATATGCTTTCTTTTAGCTTCGGTGTGCCGCGACGCGATTGTACTCTTCGTCGTTACACGGCCGATATCACTGCAGACACAAACGACTCGCTCTTACACTGCGTGCGGCGTCCTATTCGAATGCTTATATTGATCAGAGCTGTATACAGATTCTCGTACGCGATACATACTACGGCGTAATTCAACACTAATATTTCATATCTCGTTTAGGCAAAAGCGAAGACAACTGACGAAAACAATGACGCTGATAACGTTCGATTACCACATGAAGAGCGCTGAAAGAGTCCGTATACAAACCGAAATGCTCAGTCGATACTGTATAAAACAAGTTAACAATATCGGCATTTTTCAATAGCGCGCTTTCGTTTTTTACCGAAAGGCTTTACACATATCATTCAAGTAATGCACACCGGACATGACATATAGTTTGTGTTAACACATCGGACGTTTCCGGCCTAACGAGTTATAGCGTAATGTTAGCGATGAAATGATCATAATTAGGCTCGCATGCATGAGAAAGCATCCATCTTTGTAACTCTAAACGCACTTTTTGTTTAGTCAGAGGTAGCTCAGTTAAAAGTGGATGCAGAGCATCCGACGAGACCGCATATAGGCTCTGCTGTAGTCGCATAGCCTCCGAGACGGCGTGCATATAGGCTCTGCTGTAATCGCATGGCCTCCGAGATGGCGGGCGCGCATGCCGTCTCGGAGGCCATGGTAGTCGAGACATTGCTTGATATGTCTTCCGCTAGATGGACATAGCTGTCCATTTTTGTAGCTGTTATTTCTTTTTTCGCTCACAAGAGACGCGTGGAGACACCGACACCGACGGCGGTATTTCTGCGGAACGAGCTCTCTAACGCTATCGCGTTAACAGATGACTGTAAACTACAGGTAACAAGAGAAGTACAGGTATGCATTCAAAGAACAGCGAAAAGTACAGGGACAGTGAAACAACGTAGGACACAGCACTGTGCTCTGTTTTCCTGCAGTGCTGTTTTACTGTCCCGCATGTAGTTTGAGCTTTCCTGCCACAATACTCAAGAAAGAGACGTCGCCGACGCCACAAGTTCCCTGCCCATCAACCCACGGCAGTTATAGCGAGTTATACGTATATACGCTACAATCAACTTGTCGCCATTCTACAGCATAGTCTAACTGAAGCTGACAGTTAAAACGCCGCTTGCCCGGCCCGCACGCATTGAAGAGAGAGAATTTCCTGTAACGGGATATCGAGTCCAATGAGCAAGCAAATCCCCGCTTCCTTAATTCGTCCGGAGAAACAAGTGACCAAGCAGACAAGCAAGAAATTCAGGCATGACATGCAAGAGTACGAGTGAGAACACATAAGCGAGCTTAGTGAAGAACAAATAAGCATTAGAGATGGAAGACGAAGGGCCGTGAAGGATTGCGAAGCGTCGTTTATCAAGGCTGCTGACAGGAGAGAGGTTGGAGGAAAACATGCGCGTATCAACGCTGCTGGTCGTCGAGGTCAGTTAGCTTAAGTTGTAGATACGCTTACAGCGTAGCAGCTCGCTCAGTTTGTTTTCATTATCCGCGACGTCAGAACTCGCTATCCGAGTGGACAGCTTATACGTGTAACTTGTTAAGATTGCATTATACGCACCTCTAAAGAGTACGTGTAATTAAGAATCTAGTCGCTTTCAGGTTTCATTTAAGTGATGGGAAGACGTCACGACTGCCGCACCATTACTGCGCGCCATGCACGCTGATGAGCTTCGCAACGGAAAAGCCCGTGAACGTTAAACGAAATAAAAATGTAAGGAAATATAAATGAATACACTGCGCTACCTTTTCCTCATAATCCGTGATTTCTGGGAGTTGGAAAACGCGGCCAACGCGCGGCTCCTGGCGGCCTTGACATGTCTACACACTTGAGCCGCCAATTACTCGCAGGGAGCTTGTCTTTGAGGACTACTTTTCTTTTTTTCTAGTTAGGCATGCAGACGAATCTGTCTGTTACTATCGGACACCATGAAACACGAAGAACTGGTCCCTCGACAAGTCGACTTTTCTTTGCCGTCTAGCCGACTTCACTACGGGCACGTTACACTGACACCGTCGTAATACAACCCGTAATCGAACGTGCGCACAGGAGCGTGTAGTATACAAGGCTTTCTCACTTTCCGTTAATCACAGTATACCGCGAGCATATGCAGCAAAACCGTCGTTATTTTTTTTATATTTTTTTTTCGGTGGCAAGACAAAGCAACTATGACAGCAATAACAATGCAATATCAGAAGGAAAGAAAGCGGCACACCGCCTTCTTATGCGAGGCAAACGTAATTATAACGTGACAAAGGGAAGCGGTAATTAGAGGAAAATGCCACGGTTGAAACTTGAAAACCATCACTACTGAATGACACCGCACCTGCCTTTCGTTAATTAACAGAGAGGAAATGGAACGCGGAGCACGCAGTGTCCTCAACAATAATAATAAAAAAAAAATGAGTCCGCTAAGATGGCGAAGTATGCGTGACAGAAACCGGAGTACCCAAGACCCGAATGCTACGTCGAACGGGCGGAATAATTTAGAGGCCAACAGACAGAACGTGGATTCACACAAATTGCACAGTTGCGAGCGCTAGACAGAAAACGAGTCCGTTAGCTTCTGGCACACGCAGTAGCACTTCAGTCGTATATAGGTCGCACCACAATGGCGAATAACCACCGGTCGAGGAGGCGAGATTCAGATGAAAGGCAGGAAGCTCAACCAGAATTATATCTTCCCTCTGCTACCTAGGGGTGAGGTAAAAGGCAAATACATACTTAAGGAAAAGTGAAGACAAAAAAGAGCATAGTTTATATCGGCAAAAGCGGTAACAGTGGCACATGAGGTGATAAGCCGGTGTTTTCACAAACATGCACGAAGGTTGAATCAAATCTTTTCGGGCTCTTCTTGCATGATTATCTAGCTCCGCCACGGTGGTATAGTGGTTATGGCACTCGGCTGCTAATCCGAGGGTCGCGGGATCGAATCCCGGCTGGGGCGGCTGCATTTCGATAGAGGCGAAATGCTGAGGCCCGTGTGCTGTGCGATGTCAGTGCACGTTAAAGAACCACCCCAGGCGGTCGAAATTTCCGGAACCCTCCACTACGGCGTCTCTCATAATCAGAGCTGGTTTTGGGACGTTAACGGTTAAACCCCACAAGACAACAACATGATTATCTAGACTCGGGAGCGCACATCGTGCGCAGCTACGATCCAGGGTTCAAATACGTATACCGCGCAAACCGAAACGGGCAGCCGGTCTGCTCCGCTGGCAACAAGTCGAGCAGGCGTAGGGAGAAAGAGAGAGTATAGGCGAAGAAGTGGAAGAGAAAAAAACACGAAGAGGGAAGACGGCTGGTCTCTCGAGCGAACCGAAGGGAACGAACAATCGCCGCGCGCGAAGTGGTTCTCAAGCGTCGTACGTCAATCATTCCGCTCTCCGCGCGCGCGAGACACCGTGCGCTCGTATCTCTCTCTGCGCGGCCAAGGGGGTGTGCGTGCGTGCGAGGAAAAAAAGAGAGCGGCAAGAAAGAGAACACTGCGCGTCTCAGAACCGGCTAATTACGGGGTCGCACAGCGGCGTCAGAATCGAGCCGTGTTTTCACACTGTCCGACGCAGCAGCCTGTGCCTTGCCCCCGCGGAAGCAAGGGAATGCTAGGTACGGAACATGGTTCGCGAGTATCGCATCACGGGTCCGGACAACGCACCGCGCCAGAGGTGTTGCGCGCCGAGAGACGAAGAGAACAGAATAGCGGCAGAGAAGGGTAAAATACACGGGCGCGCACTGGCTGGAGAACGCTCGCGGGGTCATTTTGGTCTCGCGAGAGGAATGGTCTTGTACAACCGCCCCGACCGACGGGCTGCAGTGGCGTATAGCTTGCATATACACTGCAGCCAAAGCGTAGAGAGGCGTTCGCAGACTGTTGTGTGACAGGCGAAAATCTCGCCAGTGTCAAAATGTTAGTTCCCGCGCTGCCTTGTCCGCGGTCTGTTCTTGCTGCTCACGGTTGCGTTTCACGCGGACGGCTGGGTACACATCGCAGCTACCGGAGTGCGATGTGTTTTGACATACGGCGTAGGGCAAAAAAAACGCAGCTCAGTCATTCGTGGCATCTGTGGGAAAAATTAAAATAAAAGAGGGGTGATGGAAGTGAAGCCAGTTGTTTTTTCGCTGCCTTGTCGAGAAAGCGAGAAGGACATGTCTTCACTGCGTTCCGCAGGCTGCGAAACTAGAATACCTCGATCACGCGAGGTCATGCAGCTCCGCACTTCCCCATGCTCGCCATCGCCAAGTAGTACAAGCTACCACCGAATCTTTCGCCTTGAAGTTACTTGTCAAACTTAGCGTTCTCTGACGAAATTATATACTCGAAGCAGCTCGCGGCAAAGACTGAGAACTCGAGACGTCGAACAACACAGTGCTATACATACTCCCAGGTAAAGTGCCTCAGCAAATGTGCATATCTTTAGAACTAACTGAATGAATACATATATAGCTCATCCACATATCGACATTGTGTGAACAGGAAGAGCAGGGCCAATCTGGCGCCCACGAGGTATAGATGTCTCCAGTGTTCCTCCACTGCTAGTCACTTCGAGTCTCCATTTGGTTGTGTACGAAACGTTCGCTTCTGTATAACGCTGAATCGACATATATACTGCGGGCTAAACCATGTGACCACTCATGCAGGCCCAATCTCGAATACGCCGGACGCAGCCCGGAATAAACATTTTAAATTACGGAGCTTGCCGTGCCAATACGACGATGTGACCATAGAGACACGAAGTACGACGGTGGATTCCGGAATGGTTTTGGCCACCTGGCGTCCTTTGATGTGCACATGTAAGTACACAGACAGTTATCTCGATTTGCCACTCATCAAAATGCGGTCGCCTTGACCGGTATCCGAACCAGGACCTTCGAAGCTCCAACTCAGGAACACCTGAGCCACTAAACTCCACACGGGTATCCGTAATGTTTCACGCGCACCGGCTGCGAACGGAAAGCCAAGAGAACATCGCAACCCAGGGCCGGTAGTGGAGACAACGCATCCGTAAAAAGTGGCCGAAACGTCCCGAGTTAAAGGAAAAGGGGGGAGGGAGGTGGGGGGGACGAAAAGCGGGATTGATGTGGCCAAGCGGAGGCTCTTGGCACAAAACGCTCTCTTCTTCTCCAGAGCACTGCTGCGGCAATGGCCCCTGAAGCCAAAATTGCTCCCGCACACGGCGAGTACACGAGCTATATAGCAAGGCCTCGCTCCCGCGTATACGTGAAGCGGCGTTACGGCACGTGCACGTAAAGACGGCCGCCTGGCTGCAGCAGGTAAGCAGCATGCCACCGATGCGAGAGGCCCAGCACATGCCGTGCTGCTACCGCGCCGCCGCCATCCATGCTCCTCGGGCCGTGAGCTCGCCACGCACAAGCGAACTTTGAGAGCTTGCGAGCTCGGCTCTCGGTTCTCCGTCATCGTTTTCCTTGTTTTTCTTCCACGTGACCCCACCCGACGTCCCAGCCGGAGGAAGAGCTGCATAAGCCCCCGGTGTCTCGTCATTCGTCTTCATTCAGCGCTGCCTCTGACACCGAGACCCCGCGGCTCTTCTGCTCTTGCGGAGTCGCCGCCGCGCGATCCTCCGTGCAAAAACTCGCAGCACCGCCCTCTCTCTCCTCTCCTGGACCCCTCGAGGATTGGATTCCTACATATAAGTACGATACAGAGACGCCACAACGGGTAGCGAAAGGTTCTCTAACCTCAACGGATGAACCGCGATACTGCTTGCTTCGATGGACTGTGGGGGGACGGAACGTCAAATCTCGGAGGGGCGTGCCGACTTCTTATAGTTTCTGTTTGCTTTTTACTTTCTATATAAATCGTTCTGCGTGTAGCCCCGACCGTACGCATGACGGGAGTGAGCAAGCTGTCAACTTGCGTGTAGTATATGCGACTTGGGGGGACCTCCAAGGCAGCTTTTCTTTCTTTTCTACTCCCTTTCTCTGTCATTATTGAACTTACAACATCGACACACGAAAGATCGATACACCACTTTTATTTCGCGTACCACTGCTAGTAGATGTCCGCCTTTGTGTAGCATTGTTAATCCTGGCTTTCCTACAGCAACAAAATGAAATAAATGCGAGGAATACAAGACACTTGCAGCTATAATAACATGCAGTTCACATTTTTTATCGAAGCCACTGCTCTCTCACTCACTTCGTTCATTTCCAGTCTTTCTCCCTTTCTTGTTTTTCATTTTTCGACGCCGAATACGGGGAAAATGCAACAGGGACGTCAATATTATCGAGCGTTCAATTCAACCCCCGTGAGATACTTGGCCTGGGCGGGCGTCAATCCGACAGCATCTCGCCCATATAGTTTGACAAATGGCCTTCGATTGCCATGCCCCATATAAGTCGCCCGCCTTTCCTTCCTCGCCGAGTACATGTACACGAATTCATACAACACCACGAAACGACACGATGCGAGAATGGATGGCTTATCTTTGACAAGCAGGTTAGTAAACACTTCCGTGCAGCTGCTGAGAAAAATCAATTCAGTCATTGGATTGAGATCGAATGAAGGAAATACCGGTGTTACGAGAGCGTATAGCCAACGGTACGGTAGCAATGGTTTATCCAACATTATAGCCCACACTTGTCACAGCGTACTAACATCAGGCAGCGCCAACGAGTAGTGGTAGCACGCAAGTAAATACGGTATTTAGGATGAAGTGACTTAAGAAACCGCGCTGTGTTAGACTGAACTGCCTTCGGTATCTGCTTACATTCTTCGTAAAAAAATATTGGACGCCGCAATCGGCAAAAGAAGGCGGATGTGTGAAAGGTCAAGAAATATGTCGTTTTAAATATATGCGTAAATGTGATGCGCGCATCTTCTGGGAGCTCGTGCCATAGTAGTGTAATAACGTGCTGTACAACGTGTGGAACGTGCAAGCTTTTGCGTCTATGCGCAGTGATCAACACGCTGTCCATTCCAATACAAAACATCAAACCTCCACCGAATGCGTACGCCTATCAAGGACCACGGCAGCAGGTATAGTCCAGGCGAAAAGCCGCTAATCCTATCCCTTACCGTCAATTTATCTCTATCTCTGAGCCCTAATACCATCAAGAGGACAGATATCCCGACCGTTGCCTGAGGTGACACTTTAATAATAAGGAGACCGCAAACATTCGAACTTCGGAACAACCGCGAGTTCGTTATATCCGGTATATCACTGCAAATCGTTCCCCAGGTCACCAAAGCGTACTCGTTCTTGCACGACATGTAAACACTGCAAAGCAAAACACCATATCTCTCGCTGCGGCCTACATACTGTATGTACACCGAGCTACTGCAGTGACTTTGTGCGGGGCTCCGCCGTAAGCGAGTCCGCTGCTTACACACACACACACACACCGACTGAAGAAGAAACGGACAAGCAAACAAAAAGCACACGCAAGCGAGAACATATAGCCACGCAAGATGTAATGACGGAACGAGAAGTGGGGTGATCATTGTGGAGTGCGTAGAAGTAAAGGAACCAGAGGGGAAAGGAGGGGGGGGGGGGGGCAGCAGCGGACAACTCTGCTGCCTTTTCCTCGCACCTCGAGGAGACGGTAAACGCTGCCGCACGGAGAGCCGAACATCTCCGTCGTTGCTGGCGCAATGTGGCCGAGGAGGGCGGAGAGGGAAGGTTTGGGTTGTTACCGCATCCCGGGAGCCGAGCCGATTGCTCGGCGGCCCGTTCCAAATGAATCGGTTCGACCCCGGCACACACACACCAGAAGAGCAGCGTTCCGAGCTGTGTAATCACACACGACAGTCGGCCCCGAGAGAGAGATCGCAACGCGGAGGGGCACCTACCAAGGCTTTTGCGTGCACCCAGGAGGGGAAGCCCCCTTTAAAGGTGGGAAAGAGCAAGGGGGGTAGGGGGACTGTATATACGAAGAGTACGCCGCCATGATTTCAAGAAGCACTCGCGGAAACCTCCGACAGTGGTATGGGGCGAGACAGGCTTCCTCGTTCGCATCATTTATATGCATTAAGAGCACGAACCATTAAAAATGGAACGAACTTCCAAGAATTCGAAAGGGTGAGAGGGAACAGAGGCCTACCGATAGGCGAACCCCCGAAAAACATCCGTGTTTGCGTGTGCGTGCGTACGCGCTCGCATCGCTATTAGAATGGAATCGATATCCGGGCCTACCATACGGGGGCATTCAATTAGAGACCCCGAGCACAAAACAAGCCCCGCGTCTCCAATTCAGATACCTGCGGCTTGGACCGCGGGGAATAAAAACTAAAAGAAAGGAAAGAAACGCCTTCACGCGCACTCTCATCCACCACGAGTGCTCCTGAGGCAGCCAACCGAAGGAACAATTTGTCTCTGCCAGCCGCGGGGACAGGCGCTTCTCGAGCAAAGCACTTTCCGAGTGCTACGCTCCTTTTTTTTTTCCCCTCGGATTTCACTCATTCTCGTGTCTGTCTCCTGTTCTTTTGTCCCAGATTGCATAATAATTCCCGCAAGAAAATTGGCCTCCTATACACTGCAATTATTGCGGAGACTCGCTGTAAAGGTCTTACTGTCTGTGGTGCTGTGACGTCAATTGCCGAATCTGCCAGCGACTGCTGGGAGACAGGGAACTCCCGAAAATAACAGAAAGAAAGATGTTTCTCGCTCATTTTTTTTTTTTTTGAGCACCTTGTCTCATTTGTCATTTTCAGCTGTCAAACTCTTGCTCTGATGCAAAAGAACACGCGCGAAACTTTCGTTCCGTATTCATTTAATCTGTGTTGAAATACTATAGCCGTGGAATGTTTCAACATAGCTTAACGTATACGCGGTGACAGGACATTATATAGGAACGCGTCTTCGAGGACTACGAACTGAGCGAGTACTCATATAGAGAGATGAATGAGATGTTAAATGTGAGGAGGGTGGGAGGATGACAAATATGCGGCTTGCTACTAACCCTGCGTTGAAGTATAGGGTAAGGTGTGACATTCAAGGCATCCCTCTAAGAAATAAAGGTGTACTTGGGGCGTCTTCCTTCCGCGGACCAGTAATCGCCACGTATCTAAATCTAAAGCGTGTGGTAGCCTTGCGTTATCGCCGCGCGTCTGGTATACTTCCCGGTCATGGACGGCCATCAGCGTGATAAAGCATTCTTGACAGGAATGTGGCGAAAGCAGTTTTGGAAATAGGAATCGCAAGCAAGCAAGGCGATGTTATTGAATTGCCGGTGTTTTAAGTGTCAAAACCGTGGTATGATCGCACGCCGTATTGAACGGCTCCGGAAATGCTGACCATCCTGGGAACTTTAACTTGCGGCACTGAAGACGCGCAGTGAAAGAGCCTCTTAGAATTTTTGTCTTCGTCTAACATGCGACCGGTGTGGCCGAGGTCGAACCCGAGTCATTCGGCTCAGCGTTAAGGCACCACAACCACTCTACCGACGAGGCGAACAAATTACGGTTCTTGTGGTGGCAGAGAAATACCTCGAAATACGTCCTTATTTCTTAGTCATTATTTTATTTGTTTTAACAAATAAAATAATGAGGGAGGTGAGTGGTGAACTACACACACATGAAACAAACAAATAATAAAACAGAAAAAAAAGAAAGACATGGGAGTGCCGTGGTTTTTTAACAAGGCTGACTAATCGTAGAATATTCAGCAACACTTTTGTCACATTCTAATGCGAAGACCGTATATCAACTGGCACTCAAGATATTCGCGGTTAAGAAAACCACGAAGGCACAGAGACAACACAAGCACACGGTACAAGGCTGCACAAGCGCTTGTCAAGTGTTTTAGCAAGCGACATTGTCGCTTCGTGATCTTCTAGAACACTGGTGGCCTCCTCCTTGAGAGCAAGCCAGGGGTGCTGTTATCACTTCAGCCTTTAGAACAGTATTTCAAAGCAAGACAGCAGGAGGTGTAGGCGATAGGGAAAGAAAGTTGTTTGTATGTATCCATGCTGAGTATAACCTTGCATGAATGGGAGGAAGGTATAAAGAGGAAAGCGAGCATCGTGCGGTCACAGACACAACAAGGATCAAGCGATAAAAATTGCGACACCCTCAACAGACTGGATCTAAGAGCACGGCGACAGGGACGGTCGTGTCCATATGTCCAGCCTGACACGCTGCCTGAGGAATCATAACGGTCTAGAAACATTCCTGATTTGAATGGGTCGCTAAAGCAGTACTCTTATGACTTTCTCTTACATAGCGTAGGCAAGCTAGAAAGACAGATAGTTTTGGAAGCGTGTCTTCGTTCAAAAGTACACAACTTGTGTTCACAACTTACGCACGCGGCATCGCATGCTGAAGGACTTCTCACTATTCGAAGCAATACAAGCGCTGAATGGCAAGAAGATAAAAAAAATGTCGTGGGTAGAAAAAAAATGCCCACATTGAGACGGACATTTAATAAAGCAGGTTTTCTTTTATATGATCATATCTATGAGCATGTGCCGAGTTTGGGTTCGTCTTTCTTCTTTCTTTTTTATTTGGCAAATCGCAAATTAAAACTGGAGGATGAAACATAAAGCATGAGATTTCTGTAAAATGTGACAGAGCAGAGGTGATAGCAGTGTTTAAATCCTACCAGTGGATGGCCCTAGACGCGAATGAGAACGGGAGGAAGGATGGCTTGAATGGGACGCTATGCTATCCTCTCGTATTTCAATCAGATGCACCGAAGGTGAAGTGTCTAGTCTTCGACACTTATGCTATCCGCACTGACATTTTCCGCACACGTCAACTCACAATATATCTTTGCAATGCGTGCAGAGAACACATCACGCGCGGCGCTTTTTCTCTGTGTTATGTGCCTGTGCTCTACAGCAACACTTATTAGCATACCCGCAGCTTAAATCCCAACTGGCATCGAATTAGCTGACAGCTAGCTGTTTACACCTCTAGCGCTCGCGCGACAATTCCCTAACGCGGTGAAAGAGCAACGTAAATGTACACGCACGTAAGTAGTAAAGGGATCTCCCCGGAAATCTTTACAAACGCCTTACTCAAACATCAGTTAAAAATACAGACAGGACAGTTCGAACATGTACACACACATACAGGTGGGAAGAGAAGCGTAATTTTGAAACAGTGTGTTTGGAAAAGCAATACACGGAACGAAAACTATGGGATCTCTTGGAACAGCGCAGGTCGATGCACATCGCAGAGCCAATGGCATGCGTGCAAATATCTAGAGCAAACGCGCATGCGCAGATGACGGCGAAAGTAAGCGGTGCTAGCAGCCAGTTCGCTGTGACCAAGGCGAAACGGAAGCAGCGCTTATTGAAAAAAAAAAAAATAAAAGAGAAAAGAAATTGGTCGTAACAGAGAAAAGTTGAAGCAATATTTAGAAAAAATCGACGCCTTGAACGAATAGCCCTGGTGTTCTCTGAAGTGTCCCTCTTCGAAGGAAGAGCATCAACATTGTACGCTGCTTTTCTTTTAACTCTAGGTTCCTAGAACATATTTTGTTTTTTTACCTTACATATAAAGATTCTCTCACATGATATGCACAAGCCACTCAATAGAACACTGGAGCAGGTTCCGCGCTCGCGATGTTTTGATTCAGTGAAACTATCAGGGAGCTCCAACTTCACGAGAGCTCAATCAAGAAAATAGCGATGGCGAAAATTCTGTGTCCCGCACACACAGTTAAGACAAGGAATGATGAACTAACAGACTGCATCTTTAAACCTGCAAGCATCCTGCACACGGAGCGTCTTCAAAACACGGTGGTTGTCACACTTTG
Source organism: Hyalomma asiaticum (assembly GCA_013339685.2). Lineage (NCBI taxonomy): Eukaryota > Metazoa > Arthropoda > Arachnida > Ixodida > Ixodidae > Hyalomma > Hyalomma asiaticum. Next base: position 46,188,266 of record CM023484.1, read on the forward strand.
TAGTCGTCCCGAAGTCTTCAAAAGCGACTTATTGCCGGCAAATATGCGCGGCCAAGAAGAAAACAGGAGTAAAAGCGGAACAAGGACATCCTTTCACACGACTCACCTGTCATCGTAGGCGAAGTCCGCGTCCAGCGTGTTCCAGTAAAGTAGACAGGCCCATCCGGAGACGAGCGCCACGGCGCCGTAGTAGTCCATGTTGCTCAGTTTGCGACCGTGCCGCGACTGCTGCTCACGGGCTTGGTGCGCCGCTGCCGCCGCCGCTGGCTGGTGCTGGTGCCCGCCGCCAGGTGCCGCCGCCTCCCTCCGCGCATGCGCACGCAGCACGCCACCGCTGCGGCCCGTCATGGATCGGCCAATGGGCGCCCCCCTCGGGCTGCGCACGAAAGACGAAAAGAAGACGACGGGGCATGAGTGCGGGGCGCACTTTTTGCGTTCTTTTCGCGCGTTTTGCTTCTTTCATTCATTCCTTTCTCAGTGCATTTTTTTTTTTTTTTCAGCCTCCGAAGAGGAGCGTGCACGGGAACGCGCGCGCCAAGCACAAACCGCCGCCGCCGTCGCGGTGGTGCGGCGGTGGCGGCGGCGGCGGCAGGGAAGTCGAAAATTGGCGCCCAAAGTAGGGCCTGTCCTTTCCGGACCAGCCTTGGAGGCGCCGCGAAGAAGCGACGGTCCCCCCTCGTTCGGCTTCGGCCCGCAACTGGACGTAGAGCGCCACTCTGAGGAAAGACCGCGAGCGGACGAAAGGCTCTTTCGAGGAAAGGAGCGTTTTGTAGGCACCGCCGGAAGGGGCCAACAGGGGCGGCGGCGGCGGCCGGAGAAGAGAATGCATGGGTGAAGGAACGGCAGAGGGATTGTCGGCGACTTTCGATGCGCCGTTTGCAACCTGAGAGAGCAACGTTGCTCTAGCGGTGTTTGCGTTTGCAACGGTGGGTGCGTCTAAGGCAGCCAACCCCGGGAGTACACGATGTTGTAGTAGTACTCTTGACACGCTGTAAGCGCGGAGGAAAATAAACGGAAGGGGGCTGGTCGTTAACTTTCGACACCTTCTCGTAACTGGCCTAGGTGTGGCATACTACGAAAGTGCGTTTGTTCTACATGTTGACCTCAGGAAGTGCGTCGATGGGGGTAGGGGGAAACTGAATTTTGCAGAGGTTTTAACGGAGTCGGTGTATATGGGATACGTTCACTCGTCTAATTGTGCCATATTTAGTGTGAATCGGAGGCTGGACAGGTGTCGCTGTAAGATCGCAAGTGAGTTTCATGAAACGGAAGAGCAAAAACGAAAGGGAATACATGACTCAGAATTGCATTTTTCTTATCGTATTCGGCAGCGATAGATAGAAAAGGCAAAACGGAGGCTTCACATGGAAAGGAAGAGCAGCAACTGTTGAGCGCGAACGCATGACAGCGTTCACATGCATTCACACACGGTCGCGGAGCTCAGCAAGAAAGACGATCGCGTCAAGCTTTCAAAGAAACCTTCAGGGAGCTGGCATGTTGGCACATTCAAAGAGTTGAAGTTAGGAGGCAAGTGATACTTAGCTATAACAACATTGAACATCAAGACATTCACGTCTGTCCTGACTCGTGTACTATGCTATGCCACAGCGCTAGAACATGTTCGAATTGTATAAGAAAGAAAAAGCTAAGACAACGAATGGTTTCACCGATGGAGGGTGAAATGCGTACACAATAACACAAAAAATGAGGGGAGTGAGAGGAAACGGGTAAGGGGGAGATGGGATAAACATCGTAGTCGTTCGAAGAGGACCGAGCTCTCTCAGGGATAGACGCTGGGCGGACAAAAAACAAGAGGCCGCGGCCACAGGAAGCGAGAAAAGGCCTGGCATTTTGTCGGTCGGCTTCGCCGACGCTGTTTCCCCCGCCGAGTAGGAAACCGCAGACGATCGCAGTGGCGCCGGTGGCCCATTAGCCGAGCAGCCGCGCTGTTTGCCGCTGGACCGGCGTGCGTGGTCGTCGCCGCCGCCACTCGGGCTGCTGGAGGCGAAAAACACGTGTCCGCGCAGCGACGAGGGGCGGGTACCTGCCTGCGGGCACAGCGGTGGGCCATCGCGACAAATGTCCGCTCTCTCTCTCTCCCCTATACTGGCTCCAGGATGTGGCCCGCCTTATTACGCTGCCACTTTTCACCCCTCCAAGAGCGTGTTCTTCTTATCCACTCTCTTATGCGTCGATACAATTTTGCGGCAAAATCTGCAGCTGCGGGTCAGGTTCGACGGATGTTTCGGAGCCGTTAATGATGAAGCTAAAGGATGGGTGATACACGTCCTTAGATGTCACGCACACACACACACACGAGGCCGCAGCTTCAAGGCCCTTTCTTTTTTACAAATTTTTGGAAGAGGTAAGAAAAGATTATGTTAATTGACGTACATTGTTGATTAAGCAACAAAAACTGCATCGAAGGAAAGCATATGGGGCATCATGTTCCTTTAGTTGAAGCTTTGCGTTTATAAGAGAGAGAAAAAGATTCACGAATGTGGACGAGAGCACAACTCGGCGCCGATGGAAACCGAATCTACAATCTCCCAGCCTCTTATTCAACAGCGTACACCAATTGCAAACGTGGAGTCACTGTTACTGCTCTGAGAGGCAATGTAAGGCTCAACATTCCGCTTTAAACAGACAATGGGAACGGCTTATCATAGACGATCTTCGCAGCTTGTCCACACAGCTCATCAGCGCAAAAAGTCATGCGAGCTCTCACTCGATACTTAAAAGTAGGTAGACTTAATTGTGCCCCTTGTATGGACAGTATCCATACACGGGGTGTGACGATACTATATGCACCATACTTATGAACCATCTAGATACGTGCGTTTTCCCTTCCTATCTCTTGAATTTCCTGTTCCCATCCCCACATGAGGATAGGAGATTATACAAAATCGATGACCTCCACGCTGTCCTTTAGCTCACTATTCCTCTTCTATTCGCTATTCCTATAGCTTCTTATTCTTGGGATAAAAAAAGGATGGCTTATGTTACTATGTGTGCAAGAAAAGTACAATCACCGGTGCTTTGAGAGTTGAAGTCATCAACATCGTATACGCATGCGCGAATGATGCAGCTCCTTAAGACACGAGTGCGCGTAGGGAAAAAGAGAACCGTTAGACGAGGTGTCAAGTGGCAGAGCATCCATGTGCGATTTCGGGAGGTGCTGCTGGGTTCGATTCCCCGAGTTCGCCCTGCACCCAGCGGTTTTCGAAGGTACCTATCTCGAGAAAATGACCTCTCCTTTCGACCCTCCCTGATGTGGTCTGTAGAAGTATATGTGTCTCGATTCTAACCAGAAGCAACTCTCGGAAAGATTTACGCCTCCGACCAGCGGGTTTTAGCGAGGTCCCGATGGGCTGCGGTGTCGAGTGTCTAATGAAAAGCAGTGTACCACAACTGCTTGCTTTGAAATGATAAATGGCAAACGCCTTTCTTAATAAGTGTTTTATTTAGTTTAAATTAAATTCGTCGAGTTCAAAACATACCCTTACATATCAGTGGCTGCAAGGGCCTGCCTTTCCGTGTATGCTCCAACTTGCTTTCAGATGTCTGAAAATAATATTGGAGCCTCGAGTCCTGCAAGGTCATTTCCACCGATGGTGGTTCAGTTCTGGTGGAGGTGCACTACAAAATTGTGTTCTTTTACATCCAGCACTGAGAGTGCGACCAATACCTGGAGCTTCAGCAGAGGTATATTCAAGGGGCCACTGTACATGGTGCCTTTAATTGTCACATCGCGCCTCTGGAACGTAATGCCCTATAATCACATTTGATCGACAGTGAACAAACAAAGGAATATTCATACACCTTTCGGACAAAGAAACTTATTTTCGTCACTCCTAAGAAGATTTATAATCTCCTCGGAGATAAAAATTGTCGTCCGAGTCCCTCTATCTTTCGCTCACGCGGGAAATAGACAAGTCTCACTGCGCTAAAAGAGGAGACTCACTTTATCAACTCGGCGCAGGAGGTAAATGGTGCAAGACGCGACAAAAGCTGCATCTCCTCTGGCGCGATAACGGTTGAACTCCGTACGAGCGCAGCCGGGGACAAAGACACCACGCAGATTGGAGACGAACGAAATAGCGGCGGCGGTGTATGCAGGATGAGAGAGGTCCCGAAATAATACAAGCGCACTCAAGAACGGGAGAGAGAGAGAGAGAGTAGGCGAACGGCGTAGGCCAGGAACGGCGCAGGCTTTAGGAAGCAAGCAAGCAAGCGAGGCTGCGAGAAGCAACGTCAAAGACAAAAACAGCCGTGCACAAAGCGGCCCCGAGAAGAGTCAAGCGCGCACCGCCTGCAAGAAATAGTAGCGTCGCGAGACCGGGAGAGTGGTTGTTAGGAAGAGGAGAAAGAAGCGAGCCAAACCCCCTTCCAGCTTCATCCTTAGCTTCCCGCCTTCTTAACAACAATTGAAGAGCAACGGCGGCGAACGGGCCAACTCATGCACGCATTCTTTCCGCGGGAGTCGTAATTTTAGGAGTGCGCCGAGCAGCGGCCCCGACGACGCAAGCTGGCGACCTCCCCTCTCCCTCATATTTCTCCTTCCCTTTCTCTCTCTCTCTCTCTCTCTCTCTCTCAATTTCTAGGCCTTTTATCTCACGTGTGTGTTGTTCTTCCTTTCTCTCTCGGGGTCTCTTTTTCTCTATGTTTTAGTCAAGCGTATAGTGTCTGCGTGCTTTGTCGCCGTTCGAAGCCTGCCTTCCTCGACTCCTCTCTCTTTCCTCCATTTCCGTCTGTACCCCTTACTTTCAAACCAGGTTCTTCCAAAATACTGCGCGGCGATAAACAAAACGAACTGTGTTCGCGACCGTGCATGGGAAGGAAAAATAATTGCAGGGCGCTTCAGCTCCAGAAGAGTCGAATGAGCACGCGTTTCCACAAAACCGTGCACATATGCATAAGCTCCAGTTTTCCAGGAAGATTTGTAAGTAGGGGGGGGGGGGACAGAAATGTGCTTTTCGAATGCGGACTCTGCCCGCTTGCTTGTTTATTGACCCCCCTCCCTATATCTCCTTATAATACTCGGATGCCACAATACGTAAGCAATACTATCGACCGAAGCGTATTGTTCTTCTTGTTCTATATCTTATTTGTACGAACAAGCACTTGTACTCCTCAGAACTATTTCGAGAGCAGGGTTGTGTCGACTAACTGAACATAAGCTATACAATGCGTGTTTCTGAAAACCGAGGATAACTCTCCAATTTCTCGCTCGTACAGTGATTCTTCCTTTCATTCGGCGTTTCGCCAAGGAGGATCAGAGGCCGACATTGGGAGGAACCCCTTAGTCCGCTGCGCTTGTCTAGTTTGTTGACTGACGCAACCTACAGCTTTCCTTTGATACGGATTCTGTGATAACAAGAACACGGCATATATGGGCCCGGACACATATTCGATTATCATGGACGATTTCAATGCGAACCGGTCCCCAGCAAGAAAGGAAGGGAAATGCATGAACGGCTGGCTCTACGGGCAACCGCGTGCACTTCATCACGTGAGCGCACTAGGTAAAGCTTTTAGTCATAGTCGAGAGTTATATACCACGCGGTCTTAAAGCCAGTCTCGTCTTTCGCACTTTTCCTCGTCTTCACGGTATAGCACGTAAGACTCCCCACCTCCCTTCCAAGCTTTCGCGTACACTCTTCAGTCCGCACGCACGGCTATCAGATGATCAGGCACGTTTCCTCAGCGGCCGGGGGTCTCGGGGAGCAAAGGGTTTATCTTTCACCCTTTTTCTCTCCTATTAATACAGTTCGTTTTCCTTTCTTTTCGCTCCAACAGCCGTCTTCTTCCGCGGAAACTCTCGCACATAAATAAAGGTGGCGCGGCAGCGGGAACCGCGCAGCCCCAGCCTAGCAGCGAAGCCGAAAGAAGCTCCGACACTAATAAAAAGGGACTAAGAAACGCAAGGGCAAAGGCAACGAGAGGCTGCCGCTGCGATTCGTGCTCGAGCGCGACTGCACCTTCGCTCGGTCGGTCCGCGGAACTCGGGTCTCAGAAAGGAAGAAAACGCAAGAGATGCCGGCAAGCGGTGGGGGAAACGAAAAAAACCCCGTAAATTAGGGGAGATCCGAGCGTAAGGTATACAATTACGTGCGCGCCAAACAATGACTTAGGGGCCTCCTCTATACTTCATTGCCTTCGCATCGTCGTCGCCAAGCATTCTGCCGGCTGCTGCGGCGGCGGCGGCGAACGCCTCTGTTTGCGTCCCCACACACGCTCACGCAAAGGAGGTTTGGCTGCGGCGCGCACTCAACCTTTCCGCCCTCCCCACCCTCCAGCGCTGCTCACACTTGAGTTGTTGCTCGCCCGGCGTCTCCCCTCCTCCTCCCCCTTCTTAAAGCTTCGCACAAGCGTGCCTGGGGCTTCCTTGCCTTCGGCACTGCCGTAGACGCGCTATTATTTTTGGCTCCGGCCGTGCTTGAGATTACCGGCTACCGTAGGAAACACCGCGCGCTTGATGCCGCATGACTATCGGTTTCCGCGGGGTAACTACACGGTTCCTGTTAAAAGAGAGCGTCTCCGAGGGGAGGGGAATAAACAAGGCTTGCAGCGCATTGCTCTTTCTAATTTTATTGTCGTTGTTTTCACATTTCTTATTTCTCGTAAGAAAAGAAAATAACTACAGGCAGAGAAGCACCAGGAAAGTGACTTTCTCAAGAGCGAAACTCGTATTCGTGTTTCAACCTCCCTCTCTCTGAAAAACAGTCGGAATTTTCCGTCCGTTATTTCTTCAGATTACTTTCCTATCTAGAAGCACTGCCTGAGCGAGCACATATATGTTCCTTATTCACGTATGTTCCTCAAGCCGCGTCTGTGCGGCTTTTTTTCCTCATCCACCTCCATTTACCACTCCTCTGTGTATGTGTAAATGGAAATCAATCAATCAATCAATCAATCAATCAATCAATCAATCAATTGCACCGCATTGTCGCGGGCATACTGCATGTCCGTCCAAAAGTGGAGACGCATGACTACTCGGCTGTCGTCACGTGGACAAGGTGCCAACAGGTAGACTTCCAAAACAAGCAGTCCCCTGTCTTCTCCGAGGCAGTGGTAAAGTGTGACGTACAACTAATTATATCACAAAGCTCGCATTTACAATGCCAATCACACGCGCTCGAGGTAATTCGCGTTATAGTTCCCATGGTTTTATCTATAAGAAACGCACTTCATATAAACCGAAAGCTGCCAGCGATGTCACAAGCTCAGGCGAAATGCATGAAGGGGTGGTCTCACAGAGACACTGCCACGACACGCACGCACAGGTCTTCCGTGTTGTCATGACGCTTTGTGTCATATGTGTCACACGTGAATTACGCGTCTGCCGTCATGTATTCGTGCCGTTGACCGTCCGTATCTTATAGGCTTGAAGGTGCGAAACTATCGTTTGAAGAAGCCGCACCTCTAGTGAATCATAAAACTTGTCTTAGGCAAGACCACTCCGAGCGCCATCGTATATCCACTCTGAACAGACGACGTTGAATTGAGAGGGTTGAAAACTAAGCCGCCGTGGTAGCTTATATAGCGGCTATGGTGCTGGATTGCGAAGCTCGAATTCACGGGCTTTTTTCGGAGGAGAAACCTTTAGGTGCATGGAAGCACACGGACCACGCCCAACACAACTTCAAGACCCTTTTTAATTTTTTTGTGTGACACAGGTTTAGATGCCCGTCTCTGATACTGTGCTGTAAAGACTACTGCGCATGGTGCACATCCGCTTACAGGAAGTGTACTCATTGTACTTTATCATCGTCACCTCTCATATACCTCCCTCTATCTCTGTTAATCCCTTTTCTCCTTACCACTGTGAGGAGTAGCAGGCCAGAAACTCACTCTCCAGGCCGACATCTCCTCCTTTCCGCTCATTAAATGCTATGTTCTTTTTCTTCTTCTTCGAAGTCACCGAATCGAATAGCAAAGGGAAGAAGCAAGAAGACACGCTTATTTAGATTTGGGTACTTGTTAAAGGCGGTCAAAATTACCGCGGAGCCCTCGTAATGTTTTGGCAAGCCCGTCAAATCATAGGGTTGAACACTGCGGTTGGCCCATTTTGAAACTTAACAGGTGGGCTACGCGACGGCACAAGATGGGACAACACACAATAGAAGTGTTGTCTCTTCTAGTCCTGTCTTTAAGCACTCCTTCTAATCGTATTCCCTCTGGCTGCCATCAGTGCCTGTGACTTAGTGGCCAGTGAGACAATGTACAATGTCTTTACCACCTAATCGCTACCTAGTATATACTTGATTGCTGCATTCTCTATACGCTATATTACATCCACTACACATCACTAATCTCCCTCCTATACATGGCCGTTTCATTGAGCCTCGCTCGTCAAGATCAACTTCCTCGCTGATAAATCCACCTCGAACTTCGATGAATTTTGTCCAAGATCAATAAAGAAAAAGACTTGCACTCTCTTTCGGGACACGTGATCAAGTGCGAAGGGGCTTGTCCTCCATCTCGCGAAAGGCCGCACAAAAACGAGCGACGTGCCAGAGTAGATCAGTCACCGTTTACACTCGGCCTCACTGAGGTGTATACCTAGAGACGATCTCCCCACGCCTGTGCGTACTACACACGCACACATGGCGGGTCGTTCAAAGTGAAATTGTTAAGAGCCGTTCCCGCGCGCCGAACGAGGCATTGGATCACAATTAGATCGCATTTTACGGCTTCGGAAACGAGGGAGGTAGAAGGGGGGGACGTATACACCCCGCGGGCGTTCTGCAGTCGTTTAATCCCATGTACAGCCTCTTCCTGCACTAAAGGGAGCGGGACAAAAACAAAAGAGATATTTGTGGCAGCGCTGGGACGAGATAGGGACGAAGGAAATGGTCTTCAAGCGGCGCGACGTTAAAGACGCGATCGTCCAGGGAAACCGACGTTTTGTGGGCTCCAGACAAAAAAAAAAAAAAAAAAGAAAGCGAGATCTGTCGCGGTCCTATAGCTCGTCTTCCCGGCAGAGGGCCTCACCGCCGTCCCCTTTTTTATGGGGGTCTCGGGGACAAGCACAATTTGCGGGACTGCAGGCTCTGCGAAGGAACGAGAGAGAATGTGCGGCATATTTAAGCAGAAGCACGCGCACATAGCTATATACAGAAGGATCGTATAGGACGTCGTAAACGGAACGCCACCGTGCGGCCGAGAAACAAACACACGCGACGGGCATGGCCGGAAAAGAAAAAAAAAGAGAAAAAGAGAAAAGGGAAGAAAAAGTGGGAGAAATGAAGAAGAGGAGGCATAGGACCTTCCCTCGCATCCCCTTCGCGAATGAGAAGAAAACTCGGTCAAACGACGTCGTAAAAAAACCGACCGCCACGACTGTTAAGAGGCCTGCCGTATCGTACGTATAGAAGCTCCCTACGCGTATATATAGGTGTATACTACATATACGGTGCCCGTATATACGCTATAGGCCACTTGTGTTGTTTGTTCGTTTCTTGTTTTGGTCTTTACTGCAGCCTGTACGCGCGCGAGTTCCGAGCGAGTTTTTTAACTGCCGCGCGAGGCCATAATGCGGCTCGCATGTTCACGACGGACGGAGTTATAGGTCAAGCAAACTCGCGGGACAGTGGCTTGTTTGTTGACCCGGCTACGCTGGCAGGGAGGCCGAAGCGCCAGCCCGAAGCCAATCAATGATGTATGCAGTGCGTATAGCGTCCTCGGTGGCTAAATGTGGCTTCATTGCCACGTGACCGTTTCTCTATAGAACGTTAAACAGATTAAATAAAAACAAACTTAAGAAAATGAGAGAAGAGGGGCATAGTTTTAAGGAAGCGAACGACCGAAGCAACATCGCTGTATTATCATCTGTGCAGTGCGCGATGCACCAGTAACGAATGTCACTTATGCAGCTCTCGGCGGTCGAAACAATGGGTCGTTTCAACTATAAGCGTCGGCTGAATTTTGCAACGCTGTCATTCTGCGCACTCGGGCGCTTAGGACGACTGCGTTTAATTATGCCATATCGAATAACCGTGTCGTATAAACGAGCGGCACGTGGACAAGCTTGATGCGTAAATACAATGGGAGCTCTCAAGAAGAGACGCCGTCACGTTTCACTCGGCCAACCATGCACCAACGTGCCTTCAGTGTCAGCGTATATAAGGCATCGGGATAACGGTTATTGTATGCAAAGGATCCGGGCACGCCTGCTCAGACAAAGAATGAACGGCATAACGGCACACGTGTAGTATCTTCTACAACGACAGCACTAAAACACCGAAGGAGGCTCATGCGTCCAGACAGAGCCAGGAGAACCAACAATGTGTTTAAACAAGGACCGTGTCTCACGGGAGCTCGAGAAGAAGGAGGCCGCCCACGTTGGGGCGAGCGCTTCGTTTCATGAGACCAACAAAGCACATTCATTCATTCATTATTCATTCATTCATTCATTCATTCATTCATTCATTCATTCATTCATTCATCTCGCAGAGTTTCAAATGTTCGCACCGCATTGTGGGCCATCAGGGACGCAACTGATATGGTTTAGTGCTGCAGTTTGATTGGGGACCACCTGCAGGAGTTCCTGAACGTGCAGCCAAAAATTTAAGTCCACGAAACTTATCGCATTTCACCTTGATCGAAAAGCTGTGCGTTGCGCGCGGTCAGGAATTTAATAGGCGATTTCGGGATTATCAGGAACGTCGGAATCATCTTGAAATTCCTTTCTGCCGCACAAACCTCTGTTTTGATAACCTTTTCTTCCAGAGACAGTGAAATCACCGTACTCCTTCCACCACCAATGAGAACCATGTGGCCACTGAAGACCGAGCTTCGTTTAAGGCCGCAGTTACGGAGCACTCCTCAAACTAATGAGTTTCTCTTAACCACCGCTATTGATTTTCTTGTACTGATATTGTGCCCGCAACCTCCGTAACACCCTCTCGGTCTTCCGGATAAATAAATAAATAAATAAATAAATAAATAAATAAATAAATAAATAAATAAATAATACCAGATAGGCACGGCTCCACCACGTCAGGGTAGCGAGTAATGAAACTGAGGGAGCGTATAGGAGGTAATGAAGTACATTTAATGCGAAGCTGAATGTCTTATCAGCGCGTAATGAGGTATCTGCGAGTCTCGTTCGGCTTCGAGAGTTTCTCGCCGTTCGTATATCGCAAAGCGCTTTAATTCACACACAACGCGCTATCAGACGTGCACCAAGAACTGTCGGAAACATTTTCCAGGAGCGCAGTTCATTTTGTAATGATGACAAACTTTGTTCCAGGAAAAGCCAGTGCGCTTCAGTATAGTTTAACTTCTTGCATATGCATGAGCATTCATAAGGTGAGCGAGATAGAGAGACGAGAAGGAAATTAATGGATAGAAGTATACGAGTACAATGAGACAATTCAAGGCCGCCGAGCACTGCGATATATAAATGCCTCGCCGGACTATATACATTGGCTCGTGCTGCATACATTAAGCATCGAAGAAAATCGGGAGAAACTTGAAAGGAACGTCATCGTGAACACAGAAAGAAGCAAGAAAAGGTTTCTGAATTTTCCTTTTTATGTTGACTTTTTGTCGTTATGCTTGCCATCATTCTTCTATCTCTCCATTGCCTCGCTTTGCTCTTCCCTCAGAATTGAATCGTGAAATAATTCGGGAAAGAAACTGAAGATCCCAAAAGACACGACGTACTATAGCGGAACGAAAGCTATTCCTGCCCCTCCTCTCTGAAGACGACCAATGTCGGACGGGGAGCTGGTGCGCTCCTCCTGCTGCCCCAAGAACCGCATAAAGAAAATAGCTCTCCTGTAAAGGGAGGGCAGCTTGAATGAAGACTGGAACGAAAAAAAAAAAAAACGAGGGGGGGGGCGGGTGAGGGAAGAGGAGCCTGCAAGACGGAAAGGGAAGCGCGGTTTAAATCGAAACTATATGAGTCGCCAAGCAAAACGCAGCCACAGGCCCCGCGAATAAAACTGTGGAATGAAAGTCTCAGCGAGGGAACAAGACGGACACGGCCTTTGGAAATGTTCCCCCGAATTAAAAGGCCGATTCGGGAGCTTTCACGGAACCGAAATTTCTTTCTCCTTCAATAAATTTCCTTCGATCCTTCTATATACCTTCGGTTATGTATGTTTCTCTCTCGATGAGAGCAGATTCTCTCGCTTAAGAAGCTTTGATGGCCTTGAATAGACAGCGCTTGAATGTATAGAAGGATGTATGTATACATAAAGAAAAGCGGGGAACTGAAATTCCCCAATTCGGACGGGCACGACACACACACAGCCGTTCCCTATATCGATGCTTCCCAATCCTCCTCATCTGCCTCCCTATTCCAAGAGCCGCTTTTCCCTGCGTCTGTAACGTCCCGGCTGCTATGTACACGACGAGGCAAACAACTTCACTGCATGCGCTAGCCTCGGCGAGATGCGAACGGTGACCCGATTTGGCATCGGCAATCTCGCAAGGGTGCGCTGTATACGGCAAAGCGGTCTAGACTTCCTTTCGTTAGTCCACGTTCACTTTCGAATTTCTCCCCCCCTCCCTTACGTTTTCTTTATCGCAACATGCACTGTCGTCGTCAAACTCGCCCATTGCAAAGGGTCGGCCTGATAAAAAAAAAAAGATACAGCACAAAAAAGAAAAAAATCTCGAGAATAGAAGAGAAGGGCAAATGTGCATGACGAAACGCGGACGGGATTACAACTGTCTTGTGAAGAATGCAAAACAGAGGCGCCATGTGCGTTCGTTTCGAATGGAACTAAAAAAAATGTAAGCTTAGAAGACATCCTTTAAGGTGGTTCGCCATGCCTTGTGAGTGGTTTACCGCAGCAATTGCTCGTCTTCCCACAGACAGACAGACAGACAGACAGACAGACAGACAGACAGACAGACAGACAGACAGACAGACAGACAGAAGATAGATAGATAGATAGATAGATAGATAGATAGATAGATAGATAGATAGATAGATAGATAGATAGATAGATAGATAGATAGATAGATAGATAGCGTATTAGTTACTGCGCGAAAACTTGCATAGGTTTGAGGCAAGCTGCGTCAAAAACAACAGAAAGATAAACTAAATCCTAAATTCAGCGACCTGTACACAGCACTGTGCACATAATTAGTTGGGGGATACGGGGTAGTCAGCCAGTCTATATAAGATCTTGCTAGCTATACCTGTTTTCCTGTCTGTCCCTTCTTCTTCCTCCTGGATGGAGGAACCATTAGCTTCGAAGTCCAACGATAATCAAACATTTGGCACACCGAAGCAGTTCGCAAGCTACAAAATGAAAATTACATATTTTTTTTTAAGAAAGGGAGAAGAAATCCGGAACTTTGTGATTTAGCGCAAGCAGTGAAGCACAATATTCGTTCATTTTTTTTTTCTGGAAGAAAACATAGTTATAAAGTAAAAAAGACGGTTGTGAATAATTGAGAATAGCGAAATCCATTAAGCCGTTCAACAGCAGATTGCTTGTTCGATCTCCTCCTCTATGGCAGTTTTGTATTGTTAGGAAACTACGACTAAACGATTAACTGAATCAATGAAGAAGTGAATTAGTAATATGATTTCGTATCTTGCTTGTTTGCACGCAAGAGATCGTTCGCTCCACAGACAAAAAAAAAAATCGATTCGTCGGAATGACGTCAGCGACACACTCTACAGACGTTTTCATCGGAGAGACAGGGCGTCTATATTCTTGGCTGCTGCACGGTAGTATGAAATGCAGGCCTGGGTATCTGGGCATAGTGCTCCCTATATACGGGCAAATTTTATATGGCTATAGGTTCCCGATGTTCGGTTCCGCGGACAAAACGACGCATACAAGCAGTATACTTCACAGCGGTGATCTCACGCAGGCATGGAGCAGTGGCTCAAAACGCAAAATAAAATTTGAATTAAATGAAGGAAGTGAAAATCAAACCGAACAAAATGCTCATTAGGTGTACTAAAAGTTACTCGATGCCAACAAAATGAATGTTCAAGGGAATTGCATGTGAGTCAAAGTTATTCATAGGTGCCCTAAGTCAAGTAAAGGTATACATATCTAATTAAGCTGTATGGGGCTAGGTTGTGACCTGAAGTGCATCCGTCCATCCGGTCGTGTCAGTGGAGAGAGAGAGAGATGATGGGCGGAAGGCAGGGAGGTTAACCGGAAGGAAAAATGTCCAGTTTGCTACCCTGCACTGGGGAAGGGGTGAAGGGAGACATAAAGGACCCCGCAGTCGGTGAAGAATCTTACAGGGGTGGGCGGATACCACCACCACAGCTTCCTTCGTAATCATTCTTCATATAGACTGGATTTTCTTTTCTTTTGTTTGGGAGAGGGGGGGGGGTGTTGAGGACTTGATAGGGAGGATCTCATGCATATTTATAACAGACAGCAGCCTAGAAGGCCGTGCCCAAAGAGTGCTCAGCCTTTGAAAAGTTTTACATCTGATGAATAGAATGCCTCATTAACGTATATAACGAAAGGGAAGGGGTCAATGGCTCGTTCTTTATTTGTTAAAAACAACTTAATGAGCAAACAGACAATGAAGCCTATGAAAGCATAGGGGAAGTTACTTGTGGTATTGCAATTGTGTAGAAAGTAGAAAGGAATTAAAGTGGACGAAAAGACAAACCTGCCTTCGGTGGGAGCCGAACCCACGACCTTCGGATAACGCGCGTCCGATGCTCTACCGCTGAGCTACGAAGGCTGTCGTCCCCCCGTCAATTTTATTGGGTATTTATGTACGTACTGGTCGTGGGTTCGGTTCCCACCGAAGGCAGGTTTGTCTTTTCGTCCACTTTAATTCCTTTCTACTTTCTCCACAATTACAATACCACAAGTAACTTCCCCTATGCTTTCCTAGGCTTCATTGTCTGTTTGCTCATTAAGTGATTAACGTATATATAAGTTTATAGCCACGTCAGTACAGCATGCTGCCTGGCTCCGCTTGCATGTTGCTTCCGAATATCGCCGTGGTTGTTTCCAGGCTTTGAGCATGAACCTATAACTCAGTGCACCTTCACCTATCCCAACTTGCACAAAGCTCACAAACGCTCGTTAGTTTATATAAGTTGGCGTCAACAAAAACGGTCTGTCGGGTGGAACAGCCACAACCTACCGCTGCCTCATTTCTGTCACAGCTTTAAGAAACCATGTGGCGTTTAACGGTAACATGAGGTAACATGACGTGGAAAACGTAGCGGCAACGCTGAAGTACAGTTTGTTTACACACTTGCTAATTGCGCTTACACCACGAAGAAACAGATTTCGACAGCAGACGGACGACCGAAACCGCGCCAATCTCACGATCGCGGTGACTGTCTCATCAGCTCGTTATTCTCAGCCTCTTTACCGCACGACACCTCTTTGAGAATAAAGCAAGAAAATAGCAATAATTCCGAGTGAGGAGTGATTGCATGAAGCAGAAAGGGTGAGGGAAATTCACAACGGCGTATTTATATAATATGCTGAAAGTGAACGGAATGGCACCTATGTAAAGGAGAGAGGGGGAGGTTAGACGGGGTGCGTCGTGTCAAGAGATTAGGCCAAGATTAACGATGTGGCGTATCCCTAATCCGCCACAGCCGTGCCGAAAATGCGGCGAGGGGCAGCAACAGCAGTCGCGTATTCCACGAGTGTATGCCACACACACAAGGAGGCGGCGTTCACGGTAGCAGCCGGCGCAACGGGCGCATGCAGGCAGCCGCACGCGCCCTGCGCGACTCGCCGACCGTTTCACATTTTCGCACCTATTTCTTCTTCTCCCGCCGCATGTCTCACATTTTTCTTTTTATACCCTTGTTTTCTGTCGATTAGGAACGTACGTACGTAGGGCCGAGAACAGCAAGCGACGACGCGGGGTGCCGGAGAACTATGTTTGCTTGAAGGGGCGGGCACGGGAAAAGGGGGGGTCTAGGTAACGCATGGAGGCTGTGATGGCCAAGAAGTGGAGGGTGCAAGCCGAGTGCTTCATCAGCGCGGCTGGCGCGTGCGCCCGCTCGCGTGGACGACGACGAAGAGACCGTAAGCGTGAAAGAAGCCGCCTGCAGCGAGCGCGGCGGTTAATTGCCGAGCGCCACTATCCTCGCCATCGCCTTGCCTGCGCTATCGTCGTCGCATTGTTCGATCACTTCGCGACGACCCCTGACCTTGCACACCCGCCGCGACGATGCTGCACCGCGAAGAGGACGGGAAGTTAACTGCAACCGGCCCTCGGAAACGCTTCCGCGCAGAGTGCACCTCTCCTCCCCTTTCGTTCGGCGGCTCCTATGTATTCTGCGCCGATTTGTCTTGGGTGACAACCGCACCCTTTTAACTTTTTTGCTTCTTCGTTTGAAGCCCATCTGGAAACCATCCACGCTCAGTGTGGCATTCCTCTCACTGCGGCGCCTTTTCGGCCTATGCCGCTTCTTTCTGCGCATTTCGGAGCCCTTCGCTTCCTTTTCATGCACCTGTACAACCTCCTGCTCACATTGCGCTTCACTGCGCTCTCCTGGCCTTTCACTGGTGTTCTTGCATGACGTGTCGAAATCACCTTGGACATCACATGCAAGATACACCGTCACGACGTCCGCATTTTGTATTCGTGCCAAATCGTCCGCAACTTCTCTAGTGCTTCTCTTTCATCCCATTGGCACGATACTTCGTCGCGTTTTTTTCGGCCTTCAGTGGAATCCACTCTCACTGCGGCATGTTCATCAGCAACGTTCACTTCGCTTGTCAACGCGCTGCTACTCTCACGTGCGCTAGCCCTTTCATCGGCTCTGACCTCCACCGCACACGCTACCAATCCGCACCTTTCGTGCGCTACTTCCGCAGATACCTGATTATCTCTCTGCATTGCCTTCCGTTCACGATCTAGCCTTTCAATTTCATCGTTCAAATATTTCAGCTCCTGCCTGCGCCTTTCGTCCTCAATTCTTTCCTTCATTTCTCTTTCCTGATTAATTAGAATTAAGGTCCCGAAATATTCAATGTCCTCCGGATCGCTACCACTTTCTACTATTATGTTTCGAATTTCCGATTCAGGCAAGCTCTCATCCACGTCTAAATCAAACTCCTCACACAGCATCAACAGGCTAGCTTTTGTCAAACTCGTCAAATCCATGGTGACCACTTTAAACTTTGACTCGGCTTTCGAAAAATGTGGGAAATCAACCCCACCAGCGTTTCAATTCTGGTCCTAGAGAAATTGAAGCCTGGTAAATTCTACAGAATTAACGAAAGCCCACACTAGCAGTCCCAAATTTCCTAATTCTTGTCTACCTTTTTTGAATTTCTTAAACACTTTTTTAATCCCTCAATCAACTCCCAACCTACGTAACTCTTCCTCTTCCGCACCTATCCTTTAAACAACAATAACCAATCTCAGGCTCCCTGTTCATTCTCTCACGTCCACTACCAATAATTTTCTGCACTTTTCCACAAACGTATATGGGTTGCCTTCAGCAGCTTGTTTACCTCCCTTTTTGAAAGCTGCTTTATGCTGAGACACGCCACAACCACAATTCTAGGCAGTTGTACTATCGAGCTTTTAACGGTTCTAGGCTAAAAGACTCGATGACTCTCAAGCACAAAGCCAGGCACTCACCCAATACCGTGCAGTCGTGGTACGCTACGAGGATCCCGCCGTCTTCCAGGTCTAGGGCTTTCGGCCGGTCCTTTCTCCATGGAGCCTCCGGTTGATCACGCCGCTCGTCATCCGTCGTCGTGGTTGATCCCACCGCTTGCCAGCCAGTTGTTGCGATCCTCACCGCTGCCACCGCTTGTCGTGGTTTATCGCTGCCACCATTTGTCGTGGACTCGTGTCGCCTTCAGGCCAGGAGTCCACGGGGCAGGAGGGAAGAGTACGAGGAGTTGGTTTGAGAAGAGAATATTTACATTTATTTACAACATGATTTTAAGGTGATGGCCGAATCTCAATCAATCCTCTATCGAATCCTTGTTCAAAACCTAGGTCTGTCTCCCATTTTGAGACGTACTCGCGGTGGTCGCGCTCGGAACGCTTTTCTAGCACAGGAAACGCAAACCGCGAAACACCTGTTCGGTTCTCCGCACAGCGCCACTATCCTCGCCATCGCCTTGCCTGCGCTATCGTCGTCGCATTGTTCGATCACTTCGCGACGACCCCTGACCTTGCACACCCGCCGCGACGATGCTGCACCGCGAAGAGGACGGGAAGTTAACTGCAACCGGCCCTCGGAACGCTTCCGCGCAGAGTGCACCTCTCCTCCCCCTTTCGTTCGGCGGCTCCTATGTATTCTGCGCCGATTTGTCTTGGGTGACAACCGCACCCTTTTAACTTTTTTGCTTCTTCGTTTGAAGCCCATCTGGAAACCATCCACGCTCAGTGTGGCATTCCTCTCACTGCGGCGCCTTTTCGGCCTATGCCGCTTCTTTCTGCGCATTTCGGAGCCCTTCGCTTCCTTTTCATGCACCTGTACAACCTCCTGCTCACATTGCGCTTCACTGCGCTCTCCTGGCCTTTCACTGGTGTTCTTGCATGACGTGTCGAAATCACCTTGGACATCACATGCAAGATACACCGTCACGACGTCCGCATTTTGTATTCGTGCCAAATCGTCCGCAACTTCTCTAGGTGCTTCTCTTTCATCCCATTGGCACGATACTTCGTCGCGTTTTTTCGGCCTTCAGTGGAATCCACTCTCACTGCGGCATGTTCATCAGCAACGTTCACTTCGCTTGTCAACGCGCTGCTACTCTCACGTGCGCTAGCCCTTTCATCGGCTCTGACCTCCACCGCACACGCTACCAATCCGCACCTTTCGTGCGCTACTTCCGCAGATACCTGATTATCTCTCTGCATTGCCTTCCGTTCACGATCTAGCCTTTCAATTTCATCGTTCAAATATTTCAGCTCCTGCCTGCGCCTTTCGTCCTCAATTCTTTCCTTCATTTCTCTTTCCTGATTAATTAGAATTAAGGTCCCGAAATATTCAATGTCCTCCGGATCGCTACCACTTTCTACTATTATGTTTCGAATTTCCGATTCAGGCAAGCTCTCATCCACGTCTAAATCAAACTCCTCACACAGCATCAACAGGCTAGCTTTTGTCAAACTCGTCAAATCCATGGTGACCACTTTAAACTTTGACTCGGCTTTCGAAAAATGTGGAAATCAACCCCACCAGCGTTTCAATTCTGGTCCTAGAGAAATTGAAGCCTGGTAAATTCTACAGAATTAACGAAAGCCCACACTAGCAGTCCCAAATTTCCTAATTCTTGTCTACCTTTTTGAATTTCTTAAACACTTTTTAATCCCTCAATCAACTCCCAACCTACGTAACTCTTCCTCTTCCGCACCTATCCTTTAAACAACAAACCAATCTCAGGCTCCCTGTTCATTCTCTCACGTCCACTACCAATAATTTTCTGCACTTTTCCACAAACGTATATGGGTTGCCTTCAGCAGCTTGTTTACCTCCCTTTTTGAAAGCTGCTTTATACTGAGACACGCCCAACCACAATTCTAGGCAGTTGTACTATCGAGCTTTTAACGGTTCTAGGCTAAAAGACTCGATGACTCTCAAGCACAAAGCCAGGCACTCACCCAATACCGTGCAGTCGTGGTACGCTACGAGGATCCCGCCGTCTTCCAGGTCTAGGGCTTTCGGCCGGTCCTTTCTCCATGGAGCCTCCGGTTGATCACGCCGCTCGCCATCCGTGGTCGTGGTTTATCCCACCGCTTGCCAGCCAGTTGTTGCGATCCTCACCGCTGCCACCGCTTGTCGTGGTTTATCGCTGCCACCATTTGTCGTGGACTCGTGTCGCCTTCAGGCCAGGAGTCCACGGGGCAGGAGGGAAGAGTACGAGGAGTTGGTTTGAGAAGAGAATATTTACATTTATTTACAACATGATTTTAAGGTGATGGCCGAATCTCAATCAATCCTCTATCGAATCCTTTGATCGAATCCCCTCTCCCGTGGATTAAATAACCAGCGTCGTCCGGCGACGCCTTCTTGGGAGGGCCCAGTCGACGCTTCTTCTTCCAATCGGAGGTTGAAGGTCCGAAGGGGAAGAAGGTTGTGGACCTCCCCCTTTTTCTTCGAATGTGGCCGAGGTCACACGTACGCAGCCGGACCATACGATGGCGCATCTGGACGTCTTCCGGTGACACACCTCGACGTCTTCCGGCCAGAGGTAACGAGGAAATCGTTACCGGCACTCGACACGTTCGACTCGTATCTCTAACGACACCTGCGTTAACGAGTCTCTGGTGGCGCCGCTCCATCTCCGTAGTCCCGGACGCAACAGCTCCGTCCGCCGGCGGGAGACCCGACCTGAGGGTGACCAGCATACCAGGTCGGCCGAAGTGTCGGGGTTCGATGAGCTCTCCGTGGGCCACTGTTGACGACGAAAGCTCCGGTGTGGCGTTCTCACACATGCCTTGGTGGCTCTCGTCCTGGGCACACACGTAAACAGACACACACAACTACAGGCACGGGAAGTGCCCTGCCCGCACTAGGAGCCATCGAGTCCAAAATAACTAAACCAATCTGCCTCACATTTCTCAAATTAAATGAAAGCAGCCTTCAAAACAGTTGTAAACATTCGCTGAAGCTCCCAATTTCTATCCCTGAATTAATTTGAGCTTACAGTTTACATTCGTCATCATTTCCACTCGATGAACTACATTTGTGAGCTATCGAAATCTGCAGCAAATCCACCAGGCTCCACATTTCTAAACCAGTGCATGCCTCACATATGACCCCGAACTTTTGTTCCCAAAATTTTGTGCCGTCAAAGTGAGTCATCATGTTCCCGTGAGCAGACGAAAGAACACTGTCGAGCTGCATTAGAGCAGAAGCTAAATACGCAAATGTGCTCTAATAAACATTACAAACCTATGCCGCATAACAACAGGAACACTAACCATATTCAACATCCGCCTACGCACGTCCTAGTGCTACTTAAACTTGCACTCTACGGATGTACTACAATACTAGCTCTCTGACTTTGCGGTCACAATTCTTACACTTCAGGCACCCTATATAAAATAACCTTGCTCTCGTCCACACACTGCACATACCTTTAAAGCAATAAACAGAAAACAAAACTCGCTAAAATTATGCGCAAAACTCAATAAGAATATCCATGCTTATTGATCACTCTTGCCTAAAAGCTAACTCAAAGCACTGCCACTATATACGCACTTGTTGAACAAACACTAAACTGATTCCTTGCGCCCTACCATACAATACACATGAGTATAAAGCAACAAACAAAACTCTCGCTAGCATCACGCTCTAAAACTCGCCAATAATGCCATTGCTTATGAAACCTCAAACGCTTCCGTGGTTTCGCATACCCGCTGTACAAACCGTAACACGATTCCTTTCAGTCAACCTGAATGACGCGCAAATCAAACACTACTCTTTCAAAACATATGCGGTCATACGATTCTTCAGACTCAGTCTCTTAAACACATCGCAAACCATTCAATCTCACCCGTGACTAACCTTTCCCCAAACAACTCTCTTTCTCACTTTCCACTTCGCCTTCACACTTACTATCGGCTCAACAAAAGTTACAGTTCGCGAAATTCAGTCTGACATCCACAGGAAAGCTACAAAAGCAAATCTCAGGCTACACGCGGAGATAAAGAAACATCACTTCACAAAGCTAAAATAAACAAACAAGCAAAAATGTCTGTCCAACAAGTCATCCATTAACATTGTTCAAAACCTAGGTCTGTCTCCCATTTTGAGACGTACTCGCGGTGGTCGCGCTCGGAACGCTTTTCTAGCACAGGAAACGCAAACCGCGAAACACCTGTTCGGTTCTCCGCACAGCGCCACTATCCTCGCCATCGCCTTGCCTGCGCTATCGTCGTCGCATTGTTCGATCACTTCGCGACGACCCCTGACCTTGCACACCCGCCGCGACGATGCTGCACCGCGAAGAGGACGGGAAGTTAACTGCAACCGGCCCTCGGAACGCTTCCGCGCAGAGTGCACCTCTCCTCCCCCTTTCGTTCGGCGGCTCCTATGTATTCTGCGCCGATTTGTCTTGGGTGACAACCGCACCCTTTTAACTTTTTTGCTTCTTCGTTTGAAGCCCATCTGGAAACCATCCACGCTCAGTGTGGCATTCCTCTCACTGCGGCGCCTTTTCGGCCTATGCCGCTTCTTTCTGCGCATTTCGGAGCCCTTCGCTTCCTTTTCATGCACCTGTACAACCTCTGCTCACATTGCGCTTCACTGCGCTCTCCTGGCCTTTCACTGGTGTTCTTGCATGACGTGTCGAAATCACCTTGGACATCACATGCAAGATACACCGTCACGACGTCCGCATTTTGTATTCGTGCCAAATCGTCCGCAACTTCTCTAGGTGCTTCTCTTTCATCCCATTGGCACGATACTTCGTCGCGTTTTTTTTCGGCCTTCAGTGGAATCCACTCTCACTGCGGCATGTTCATCAGCAACGTTCACTTCGCTTGTCAACGCGCTGCTACTCTCACGTGCGCTAGCCCTTTCATCGGCTCTGACCTCCACCGCACACGCTACCAATCCGCACCTTTCGTGCGCTACTTCCGCAGATACCTGATTATCTCTCTGCATTGCCTTCCGTTCACGATCTAGCCTTTCAATTTCATCGTTCAAATATTTCAGCTCCTGCCTGCGCCTTTCGTCCTCAATTCTTTCCTTCATTTCTCTTTCCTGATTAATTAGAATTAAGGTCCCGAAATATTCAATGTCCTCCGGATCGCTACCACTTTCTACTATTATGTTTCGAATTTCCGATCAGGCAAGCTCTCATCCACGTCTAAATCAAACTCCTCACACAGCATCAACAGGCTAGCTTTTGTCAAACTCGTCAAATCCATGGTGACCACTTTAAACTTTGACTCGGCTTTCGAAAAATGTGGAAATCAACCCCACCAGCGTTTCAATTCTGGTCCTAGAGAAATTGAAGCCTGGTAAATTCTACAGAATTAACGAAAGCCCACACTAGCAGTCCCAAATTTCCTAATTCTTGTCTACCTTTTTGAATTTCTTAAACACTTTTTTAATCCCTCAATCAACTCCCAACCTACGTAACTCTTCCTCTTCCGCACCTATCCTTTAAACAACAATAACCAATCTCAGGCTCCCTGTTCATTCTCTCACGTCCACTACCAATAATTTTCTGCACTTTTCCACAAACGTATGGGTTGCCTTCAGCAGCTTGTTTACCTCCCTTTTTGAAAGCTGCTTTATGCTGAGACACGCCACAACCACAATTCTAGGCAGTTGTACTATCGAGCTTTTAACGGTTCTAGGCTAAAAGACTCGATGACTCTCAAGCACAAAGCCAGGCACTCACCCAATACCGTGCAGGTCGTGGTACGCTACGAGGATCCCGCCGTCTTCCAGGTCTAGGGCTTTCGGCCGGTCCTTTCTCCATGGAGCCTCCGGTTGATCACGCCGCTCGTCATCCGTCGTCGTGGTTGATCCCACCGCTTGCCAGCCAGTTGTTGCGATCCTCACCGCTGCCACCGCTTGTCGTGGTTTATCGCTGCCACCATTTGTCGTGGACTCGTGTCGCCTTCAGGCCAGGAGTCCACGGGGCAGGAGGGAAGAGTACGAGGAGTTGGTTTGAGAAGAGAATATTTACATTTATTTACAACATGATTTTAAGGTGATGGCCGAATCTCAATCAATCCTCTATCGAATCCTTTGATCGAATCCCCTCTCCCGTGGATTAAATAACCAGCGTCGTCCGGCGACGCCTTCTTGGGAGGGCCCAGTCGACGCTTCTTCTTCCAATCGGAGGTTGAAGGTCCGAAGGGGAAGAAGGTTGTGGACCTCCCCCTTTTTCTTCGAATGTGGCCGAGGTCACACGTACGCAGCCGGACCATACGATGGCGCATCTGGACGTCTTCCGGTGACACACCTCGACGTCTTCCGGCCAGAGGTAACGAGGAAATCGTTACCGGCACTCGACACGTTCGACTCGTATCTCTAACGACACCTGCGTTAACGAGTCTCTGGTGGCGCCGCTCCATCTCCGTAGTCCCGGACGCAACAGCACCTATTTCTTCTTCTCCCGCCGCATGTCTCACATTTTTCTTTTTATACCCTTGTTTTCCGTCGATTAGGAACGTACGTACGTAGGGCCGAGAACAGCAAGCGACGACGCGGGGTGCCGGAGAACTATGTTTGCTTGAAGGGGCGGGCACGGGAAAAGGGGGGGTCTAGGTAACGCATGGAGGCTGTGATGGCCAAGAAGTGGAGGGTGCAAGCCGAGTGCTTCATCAGCGCGGCTGGCGCGTGCGCCCGCTCGCGTGGACGACGACGAAGAGACCGTAAGCGTGAAAGAAGCCGCCTGCAGCGAGCGCGGCGGTTAATTGCCGAGCGCTATTAATTAGAGCCGGCCAAGCCTTCTCCTTCCTCCCGTCCTGCTCACTCAGTCTCAGAAAACGAGTCATATACACAAACGCTTGGGCCGGGAAGGAAGGGAGGGTCACGAGTGGGTCACGTGACACACCAAGAGCCTCAGTTCCAGCGCGTGCAAGAGCTTTTTCTCGTCGTTTTTTTCGGGGATGCTTACGTCATAAGTTGCTGGGCTTTTATGTATGAGGACTTCGCGGGACCGAGTGCATATAAAAAACAAAAAGAAAGTTACAAGAGCCCACAGCGGCTTGAAAATAAACCGGAAATATTTCAAAGTGGAAAGGTTCTAAGCGTCATCCACGTGGCGCGTTAGCGATATCGGGTTGCGGGGAGCGCTTGGAAATGTTGCGATTAGTGACGACGCTCCTAGAGTGAAAGTGCGATGGGGGACAGATGGGAGAGGAAGGGAAAAGGGGCAAGTGCTTGAATACGGGTGTCGTGGAAAGAAAATGTGGACGATAAAAGCGGATCGCAATTCATTTTGACGATGCGTCGAGAGGGGTGAGAGTACAGTTCGATATGGTTACGCGTTGATGGCGAGGGCCCGAACATCGTCTCGCGCGGAGTGGAAGTGGCGTACGGTCGTATCGAATGACCGACCGGACGAGGAATAGCGACGCGTCCCTGAACACTTTGCGGCCGGAGCGATAATGAACACGACGGAAAGCAGGCGTTTCTCGATTAAGCGATATTAATACGCGCGGTGTCAGAAAAAGAAAAAAAAAAGAAAAGAAAAGTAGGAAGGGGAAGGAGAGAAGCACTAGGAGAAGAAGAGGACGCAATTACGCTGCTAGTGCTGTCGACCACAGGGACTTTATTCATATCCTTTTTTTTCCTTAAATTTTATAATTGTTTCTTTGCTTCTTAATCTCTGAATGAAAGTATTGAAGTATTGGTCTTATTAGCAATTCCACCCCTCTTTCTTAATTTCTGTTGCAGTCTCGGTTTAATTTTTTGTATTAAAGGTTATGATTAACTATGGTGTGACCATTCACCCTCCTGGGTGTGGACCAAACATGGAGGCAACAACGACAACGACACCATTGGCCGGTATTTCTGAACATGTCCCTGTGACCGTCGATCACCGGCTGCCTTATAGCTTCAATTAACTTTCTCATCACTGCGTCGAACTCCGCGGAAAGAGCTCGCCTCTCCCGGGCATCTCTTTTCGCCACCGGCCATATCACGCATCCTTTCCTGCCCTCTCCCCCCTCTTTTTCCCCTCCCCCTCTGGCTCCTCCATCGTGGACTCTCGTCTTCCCGCACCGCCGTGGTCAGTCGTTAGAAGGAGCCATCGTGAGCCCATCGCGAAGGTAAACAGAGCGCGATCGAGGCCTCGAGCTATTGGTTTTTAATGCCGCAGAACTCCGGGAACGCAGGATGCCGGAACGCCTACGTATACACACGCGAGTGAAATACCTTTTCTCATTCTTTTTCTTTATCCCCCCCTTTCTCTTCCATCTTCGTTTGTTGTCTCGTGTCGCTTCGTATTACCCGTACTCTTTACTCGGCCACGCAGGAATCTATGCTCTTATTATAGTACATATAAACTAACATTTCGGGTAGATGTTCGCGTTATTTGGACATAGTATATATAGGGCTATATATAAACTAACACACGTCTCGGATCCGGAAGCGTGTGCACCAACGCGTCCATGGTGGAAAAAGGAGTGCAGTGTGCAGTCGATGAACAACATAGTGGGAACGGTCCATAACGCGGAGACGTGTATATAAAATAAGGCCTTATTTAGAGTTCGAGATTTATACGCTCTCCTCCCCCCGCGTTCTGGTAACACCATGGGAACACACACACTCTCTCTCTCTCTCACACACACACGCGCGCGCGCGCGCGCACGCACGCACGCACGCACGCACGCACACGCACGCACCGAATTAGGGATAAATCCCTGGTTATCGTTAACTCCACAGCGATGGTCAGCGAGCGAAGGCAATTGAATTCGCGCCTACGCCATAACGAAAGACCGATCGACTTGCTGATAGATTAGCTCAAAGTCCTAATACAGAACTTTGAATTATGAGGAAATGTTATTAAATTGACCGCATCACTGCTCACGTACATGTTTAAGCAGACACTGCATGCGTAAAATGCCCGGTATAGCTAGGAAACTACGCCCTTTCGTATCGTTTCCTTGATATAACCAGCACTCTATCCGAAACTCGAGTATGAGCGTATGACACGTATTCGGAGTACGTCCGTCAGCCCCTGTGCATTCAGTTAATCAGATTGAAAAGGGTGAGGTGCTCCTTTATGGGGCACGCCATAGCTAGTACTGACATCCCGAAGGATTTCATCGGTGAAATCGACACCAGTCTCAATGGTCTCGGTACAACGGAGGTGGCCCTGCTCTGAAAAGAGTTCCATTCCAGGCAAAAACAATGTGCTTATTTTGACTCTTCAATGCACCTTAGATAAAGTGAATCCGAACAGTCACGACGAATTCGCCTTTTACACCATTCTACGTTAGGACAACACACGAGCGATAGCATTAACCCCGACTGCGAATCGGGCACCAAACTATTATACAGTACGGTTCGCGGTTACTCAAGAGTTAAGAGACGTACGTGTGTACGCACATAGTTGGAAACTCCGACCGCACCCATCCTCCTATAGTTGCTCCTCTTTCGCGGTATATGTACCGGAACTTCCGATAATGACCACGAGAAGTATAGATCAAAGAAAACAAACTCAACCAAGACATAACAGAATTGCGACAGTGCTCGTTCAAAAACGAAAAAAAAAAAAGAACACGCGCACAGAGGGAAATATTCTTCAAGTAAAACGCGAGAAAGTCCCAACGATAGTGAATGAAGCCTGAGGCTCTCTCCTTGGGTAGCGTGCCTAGGGACCCGACGGCGGCTGTACGCATCGGCGCGTGCGGTCACAGCTGCCTAGGAGGAGCAACCGTGGGTGGTTGTGCGACGCACGAGTGGCCAACGACGCGGCGCTTTCCCAGAATCGCCGAGACGCGAGCGTGTGTGTGCGTGTACCTTCGACGTTTTCGAAAAAAAGAACCGCTCGCTGTCCGCTTCGACCCGTATACTTATATAGTAGGACAAAAAAAAAATAGTTTTAATGGGCGCTTGGCGCACCTGACGGAAGAAGCCACGCTCGCTTCCCCCTCTCTACGTCACGGCAGCCGCCAAATGAGCGGAGGCGGAGAAGGAAGGAGGATTTCGCTGGAACTTTGAGCGGGAGCGGCGGCGGTTGAGTGGGCGAAGAAGCCATGTTATGTTGCCCAACTGAGAACGCGTATTTAACCTTCGGGGTCCCTCGAGAAAGCGGAGTGCCGTTTATGAGTTCACTTAGCCAAGGTGACTCGGTGGGCAGGCGTTCTTCTGCTGAAGCTGATGTCGCGGGTTTGATTAGCGGCGCCTCCCGAAGCGGCCGCGCATTCCGATGGTGTCGATATGCGAGCCGAAAACGCACACTACATATACTTAGGTTAAGGCGCCCTTTTACAGAAAACGTGCTACGTCGGAACACATTTATACCCTCCTCGGTTTCACATTTTCCATAGAAGACGAAAATAAATAAATAAATAAATAAATAAATAAATAAATAAATAAATAAATAAATAAATAAACATAATCGGACGTTCCCGGCATAACCACGACAACTGGAGTTAAAACTCCAGCCAACCTTTCGACAAATCTGCACTTACGAGCTGTGCACGTGAACAGCTTCGTGTGCTTGGTTATTTCTACTGCGCGTGTATTTCCGAGGCTGAAATTTGATTAAAGTACCGTGTACCTTGATTTATGTCCGCGTTAAGAAAATCTCCAGTCGACAAAATTATATTCCGTTAATATACATGCCGCAACTCTACGGCGCGAAAAATTGGCATATCTTGGAGGTTCCCTCAGTTGAGTCCGTAGATGAAGCCGCGCATTTTTTTTCCCCTCTACATCAGCTGAACCTCAACAAGGCAGGGTAGAACTGCTTTCGCACTAAGGAATAGGCGCAACTCTGATCCCCTTGGAAGCACATACGGGGACACTACAAGACTACGGTCTTGGACGAATTCCTAACAATAATTTCTGAGGCTCTACGTTCCAAAACCATCGGCATAATTATGACAGACGCCGTAGTGGAGGGCTCCGGAAATTTCGACCACCTGGAATTCTTTAACGCGCACTGACATCGTACAGTACACGGGCTTCGATAGCATTCCGCCTCCGCCGAAATGCGGTCGCCGCGGCCGGGATTCAATCCCGCGACCTCGGGGGAATTCCCGACGCGGATAGTAGTTCAAGTGACCAGTCCAATCCAACAGACCCCTGCCCCTTCACCTTCGGCACGTCTCACCTACGCGGACAGCACAATACACGAGCAAAGACCGTGATCCCTGCTGTATCTATAGCGCTCTTCCTCAATTTTGCTTCTCCCCTCCCTCGTCTTTGTTGCTGCGGCGAGAAGGAAGCGAGAGCACGGCAAGATAGCTAGCACTATATAGGTGTGTGCCGGCAGGGCTCGAGCCGGCCATCCACGGAGTGTGATGAGCGGCGTCGGCGACTTGCCGACACAAAGGCGCGCGCGCGCACGCGGGTGTCATTACGTGTGGAGCACCGATTCCGGCTGTCCGAGACCGCCGAGAGAGAATGCACCGCACGAGTGAAACTACGGACGGAGCGGCAGTTCTTCGGGAAGGCACGTCGCCTTCCTTATAGTATACCTATATATGCACACGTCTTACAGTATCGACCTTTTTTTCATTAGGAAATCATTCGAATCGCAGTTGGGGAATGCATGTATTCGAGCTAAAAACACTTGCTCCCGCATTGTTTCACTGCTCTAGATAAAAGTTCCGAGTACAGATTTTTGAAGATATCCTGAAACTGGTTTTTCAGTTCAAGTCCTTTGTGTTTGCATGTTTTTGTACAAGGTGGGCTCAGACCATGCATGGTGTCTCGTTTTATGGCGGTCGTCGAAACGTTTAGAACTGCAGGCTTGAGTATTTGAATTGATGCGCCTGAACAGATGCACCCTCGCAAGTTTCTTGAAGCGCTCAGCCTCTTTGGAAGCACCTTTAAAGAACTCCATCAATTCAAGGCGCAAAACTAATAGAGAGCGCCCGCTCGCTCTTTATGTCGCTCCCTGTCTCTCACTCACTCACTCACTCACACACACACACACATACACACACGCACGCACACACGCACCGTGTGTTTGTGAGGAGCTTAAGGCGATAAGCTGTGCAAACAGATTTGTATTGAGAGGATGCCTAAACATATAGTCTATACACACGGTAAAGTTAAACCATCAGCGTCATTGTCATCATTACTATGAGAGAGAGAGAGAGAGAGAGAGAGAGAGAGAGAGAGAGAGAGAGAGAGAGAGAGAGAGAGAGACTCTTATAGCAATCGACATCTACTATGAACCCATGCATCTTATGCAACAGTTGCATGGAAGTGTGTTCTGTGAGGGCAACTTGTCGGTGTTATAGTTTTCGCCCTCCATCCCTTTTTTGTCGTCCTTGAAATGGCTATGCGCGGGAGCGCGGAAGGTGTACGAGATAGTCAGCTTGTCGGTAAGCTTACATGAGAATAATAGGATCGCTAGTGTAATGCACGAGGCAAGATGACGCCGTTATCTTGTAGCGACGTTGACCTCGAATGAAACGTCGTTCTCATCGAAGGGAGACTATCGAAATACAGCAAGTTGGCCATTAACCCGCCACCAATTATTTACACCGGAAGTTAAGCAGAACATGCGAGTCAATGCACATAGGAAACGCAAATAGGTGAACTCATCCTCAAGACAGCGTGCGTTGCACAAGAACAGACTCCATTGTTCATTGACGGGAAAGGACCGCTGAATCGTGCAGGGTAAGCAAACGCAACACAAAAACGTAGACATTTACATCTACTCATGCGCGCTGCCTGTACTTCCGATGTTTAACAAACTTCATGGTTGGTAAACAAGTTCTGCTTAAAGCTATAAGGTGAATAAAGCGGTACGTCAGCTCCGAGTAGTAGTGTGCGCGCAGTACACTCTCGGAAAGTGCTTCGCCAACGGCTGCAATGCACCTTCGAACCGGCGGCGCGCCATCTTTATATAGCGGCGGCCCCATAATGCGGACCACCTTCCTCTGTCGCGGTGAGATGATGACGCTCAGGGTACGCCGCTCTCTCTTTCATTTTTTTTCTCCAGCGCTCGGTGGAATCACAACGCTCGCTGTTGTACAAAAAAGGGCGAAAAGAAATGACCGCAACGTCGTTAAGAGACCCGCCGGGCCGGACCAAGGTCATTCGAATCGTCTCGCCACGCTACACATATAATGCTGCGTGCACGACAAGCGTATATTCTATATACCTGCGGACAGAAACACACAGGCTCGCACCGTGGCCGCTCCGGTCATATATATAGAGCTGCGTCGTGCGTCGGCCGGCTAGCCGGCCGACGCATAGTCTCGGGGGTGGCTGGGAACACGGCTCTTTTTATTGAATTCCACCGAGCTGACGAGGCGAATCTGAGTAGCGCGAACATGACAGGATGCTCGCGGAGCGGCCCAGAAAAGGAGGCGGCATTATGGGACAACAATGGAGACCGCCGGGGGCAGTACACCTTGGAGAAGTTGTTTCTGGCCGAGGTGTGCTGGCTGGCCGCTGGCGAGGGAGGGGGCGAACGTCTCTTTCCGTTTTTCCTTCCTTTCTGTCTCGGCGATTTTATTGACCCCGTAGAATTTCACTTCGAACCCTGACCAAGGACGTTATCCTGCTTGTTCAGGGTATCTATCTATCTATCTATCTATCTATCTATCTATCTATCTATCTATCTATCTATCTATCTATCTATCTATCTATCTATCTATCTATCTATCTATCTATCTATCTATCTATCTGTCTGTCTGTATGTATGTATGTATGTATGTATGTATGTATGTATGTATGTATGTATGTATGTATGTATGTATGTATGTATGTATGTCCATCCAAATACCCATCGTGCTGCTAACCCCGGTACCCCGATACGTCTGAGGCATGTCCCAGCAGAGGGCAACGGAAATTTTGAACGCCATCGAAAGACCACCGCCTCGGCCTGGATCGAACCCGCGTTTTTCGGGTGAGCAACCGAGCCACTGCAACAACTGTACCGCTGCGGCTCATCATCAAGTCGCGTATGGCACGTTTCTTTAAGTTCCCTTTGGTTTCATGGACTGAAGTCAACACGCTAATTGCAACGACGGCGGAGTCTTCGGGTTCGAGGGACAGGTGGAACAAAATGAAGTAGGCCGACGCATTGTTAGCAAATAAACAAATTTCAATCATGGCTTGTGTACAGTCGACCTTTTTCGCCATTGCGTGAAACAACTTTCTCACGTACCGCGTCCGGAGCATGCGATGACTTATGCTGAGCTGGCTATGGCGCTGGTTTCGAAGCTTTAAAAACAATTCCTGTCGTTCCGTCAAAACCTGACTGCAACTGGTAGCTTCTCTCTCTCTCTCTCTCCTCCCTTCATAAGAAGCAAACAACGCAGACTAGGCTCACTCTGTCTGATTGCGTCTTCTCTCTTCTTTTGTTCTTGTGTTATTATAGAACGGAATACGCAACGAACCGTGTTTAACTCCAACAAAATGAAGAAAAAAGGGAAAGGACTTACAGCTCCGCCAAGGTTCCGTAAAAACAGGAGCAATTTATCTGGCAGAACGAGCTGCCGTTTCGTTGAAATGTATCTCCTGAAAAGAAGGCCAGCTCGAATTAAAAGAAAAAAGAAAGAACAATATAGATGCACAAATAAGTACGTTTGAAAAATATCGCCGAATGACGAGGTGAGAGGCATCGACACGAACCAAGCAGCGCTGGAATGGTTTGCCCCGAACAAGACGTTAGCGCTGGGAGTTCGAAGAAAAAAAAAAAAACCGGGGGGAGGGGAGCTAGAGGGAGGGGGGCATGACCTGACGCGGTGCGTTTACTACGGTAGGGATGCCCGTGTGGTTTGTTACGATAGTTTCTTCGACTCATTTGCGGTTTGATTGATGAGAGGCCGGCGTTGACGGCACCCGGGCACGCAGGCAGGCAGGCTTAGCGAGGAAAGAAAGATGCTGGTCTTGCCTCGTCGAGAGAAAAATATGGCATAAATGAAGATAAGAAGCGAGAGCGAGAAACAACGGCGATGACAGAGACACCTGGGGACGACGGCGGCTGCCGCAGTGTGCGCGGCTCGGCATGGCGTGTGTGTATACTAACACACACGCTTATGCCACGCCGGCTTTATCCTGCTGGGACGGCCTGCAGAGGTAGCGTGCTCGTCAGGCGAATCCCGAAAGACGTCTGTCAACGGCCACAGCGGCGTCTTCTCATCAAGCACGGCCGTCCCTCGGAGCCCTAGCTCTCTCTCTCTCTCCCCCACACACACTTTCTCGTTATCTTCTCCATCTTCACAAAGTTGCAGTGAGTATAAGAACAGTTCCATGCAGTGTTCCCAAGGGACCTTTTCTTAGACGGCGTCTACGATTTGTTTCAGTACAGTGCCGTGCAGCACTGTGGAAGGCTGGAAGCTAGATGCCTCTACGACCAATCAGGAAGATGAGCACGTCTCGAAAGTGTACTTCCGCGGCTTGTCGTCTGCTACATTGCCACGAGCACTACAGTGGAAGCGGCAGAAGCACCTACTGTTACTGACACTGTAACCCACCTTGCAAAAATCTGAGCTCGGTGGTCGCGTAGCCTTGGCTCTGCTGCGCGGAACTACTTAAACAGACTATATGATCCTTTCATGAAAGCATCCTACGCGAATATGATTCTTCCATTTCGTGCACTGCAGATATTTTACACGCTAATTACCCTTCATAGCTGATCCCAAAGATGCGGGTTTGATCCCAGCCGCGGCGGCCGTATATATCTCGCGCTTATACTTTGCGCTCTTATATTTCGTGCACTACGTACACTACACACACCACATACTCTATATACTCTGTGGAATAACTGCACATTCTAAACCTGGTAGTTGGGATACAGCGCTGCATTATACAAGCTCGATTGTTCCAAGTTGTCCATAGCAGCACAGCTCGGACAGTTTTCTTGACCAAGCGGCGCATTGAGTGCGAATCAACGAGCAGATAGATAACGCATGCCAGGCTGCGCAAAAGAGAACCTACATGGCAACCTCATGTTAAATTTAGTATATTTAGCTCGCAACATTGGTAGTCCCTACAGTCCCTTTCTTCTGTATACCGGTGAATAATCGAGACGAGGGGGAACCAAGAGCTTCTCATGTTCGACGGGCTATAAGTTACAAAGGCGAAGAAGCAGAGACTGGGAGCATGCGGCAGGGGGCCTTTTCTGTAAAGACGTGCTTGGCGCAACGAAACATAATGGGAATGAATTCCTGCTGCACTGCTCACTCTCTGCGCAGCTGCTCTGACGCGTTGTGCGATTTCGACGTGTTCTAATTGGCCTATGCATCGTCGGTTTTACGTTGCCGAAGAATCAAGCGAGGACTGGTACAGGCTGCCGAACGATACTTTGTCTGTGGCAGCAGAATGACGCACTTGTCATTAATTCATTGACGCCTTGTCCTCACTTAGGTACACTTTCCGCAACACGCTGTACTGATTGAAAGAATTATTGTAGAGGAAGTCATCTACAGCGGCAGATGGACTTCTAGAGAAATGTCACTGCGATCTACGAAGAAGCCTCAGGAGGAAGTGAACATCGTAATACACGCTTAAGCGTGGAGCTCTGCCACTTAATTTTGCCCGCGCAGTAGTCATAAAGCGTCCGAGAGCAAGTTGGCTGAAATGTGTTACACACTTGGATCCTAAACGGAAAATCATCACCCGCCAGCTTGTATACAGCACATAGTTGAAACTGGAAATCCATACGAATTCTCACAAACGAAAGCTTCAAAGTTGACGAGAAATTCGTCCTGATCTGGGAATCGAACCCGGGACCACCGCCTGCCTAGGAAGGTCGCTCTACCTACTGAGCTAACTGCGAAGGCATTGGCAGCGCCAGGGCGAGTTGATTGACAACTTGAAACACATGGACATGAATATAGCAAAGTAATTCTGCAAAATTAGCATTCATAAACAAGCAGATGCTGAATATCTCCATCATTATTTTTACTCCACCTTGTGGAATCACTTCAAACCGATTTGAAATTTCGGCCTGATATTTTAGCACGGCGGGGCTTTGATAGACGTTCGATATCCGTTTCAACTTTCAAGACCTCGCGACCTTGACAGTCCACTTGCATCATTTTGCAAATTCTCGCAGAAACTGTTCGAAGGCAAAGAGCTCGTCCATTTACATTAACGCCCGCATTTTACAACCGTATTTCCATACCCTGAGCAGCGCTGCACTAAAGTTTACAGGCGAGCCGCGGCAACGCGTCGCCAGGAGCCGCAGAAAGCAACAGCGTTGTGAATTTCGCTTTTTGCGCCGAGTGGCGTGCGTGGTTTGGTGGCTTCGGGAGAGAACTCCCAGGGGGGTCCTCCCGGCGCAGAGGTCTTTTAGACGCAGGCGAGAAGCCTTTTCTTCTCTCCTCTCCTCTTCACTCTCCTTTCTGCTTCATCCGTTATGCAGACGTCTTGGCCCCGGCGCCGTGGAAACTCAACAGGTGGTAAACCCCTGCTCAAGTGCCACTGTATATCCATAGGTGTATGCGTGTTTGTGGGTGTGTGTGTTTAGAGTTGCAAAGCCTCCCGCTGTGTTTCTTTTCGGCGCTGGCGTTCGTTTTATTCCTTCTTCTTGGTCTTCTGCGCAAGCCTCCGTAGAGACCTCGTGGCTGGGGATAGGGAGGGGAAGGGAGGGGGGTCATCTGGGAAACACTCTCCACGGGCCCCCGTGTCGCACGCGAAGCGGGAAGAGGTTCAGTTTGTTTATGCACCGACGACGCGGGTCCTTTGCGTCTTTCAAGCGAAGTCAAGCGCAGTCGCGGAGGTTGTTGTGACAAAGAGCAGAAAAAAAGAAGAAAGAAAGGAAACGAAGATGAAAAAAAGAAGGAAAAGAAGCTACAGCATCGCTGCCCGTGTGAGATGTTACGAGTGCACGCTTATATCGATTTTCGATGAATCGTGGTACGTGCGTATCAAAACGCAATAACGACAGTGTTGGTGACGACGTAAGCAATACGGCATAGAGCCGTTATAACTCCGTGTTTGAAAAATTTGCGAGGACGGGTCTCAGCATGCACGCCCTTTCAGTGGGCGGCGCACTAACTATGCTGAAACTTGAAAGCCGCGTTCTCACATTGCCTCTAACTAACTAACTAACTAACTAACTAACTAACTAACTAACTAACTAACTAACTAACTAACTAACTAACTAACTAACTAACTAACTAACTAACTAACTAACTAACTAACTAAGGGAAGGAAGGAAAGTATAAAGAAAGGAATAAATCACACTATTCACAACTATGTGTGAAAGGGATCTTCAAGCACAGCTGATTTTCTTCCACATGATTAACTACCAGCAAGGATGATCACTGTTACAGAATCTATCTCGGCTACTAAGAGTTTGATATTATGTACAGCCGATCAAAGTGTAAAGAAAAGAAACTGCTAAAGCGGGCTTCTCCTTCGAAAGCCTTACACTGTGGAGAAACAAGCTTTACAAGATTAGTGGGCTACGCACGCGCAGACCAAGTACATAGTTGCAACACCGCTTAGACAATGTAGTCTAGGCGGTGTTTGAACGCATCAATTCGATACGTAATGTAGGACGCTGATTCTTCAAACGGACACATTGGGCGCCGCCGTCGTGCTCGTCCGTTCTCTTCAGCTTCACGCAACCTGGCTAATTTGTGGGATGGAAATACTAGTTTGACGCGTGTACTCGCACCCTTGTATCTGGGATTAAAATGGGCCTGCGTGAATTTTGTCACGAAATGTTTTGTGCGCTTAAAAAGCGTATCTTAACGTGCGCGATTTCACCACCTTTGTGACTCCTGGCTGGCGAACGACGAAAGGCGATAGTCTTGGTGCACCGAATTTCTTCGTGCACTACCACCGCTTGTCATCTCGGGACAAGCGTTTGCTGGTACTGACTAAATGATGTCATATATCGGCGTATGTCCGCCAGTGTTCGCTAAATAATTCCTGATATCGACTCACTATTGGCAAATACCCCCGCTAACGTTGGCTATACACTGTCATAACAACTCCATTGCCTTCATTCGATTAACTACAGCGATTTTGTCAGGTATATACGGGCAACATGAGTTCGTCCTTCCCGAAATTTGTTTTCCAGGGTAACGCGAAACGAATAACAGAGTCAAAAAGAAAAACGCGTCGTTAAAAATTGGTTTTCAGAGCCTCAGCCCTGAAAGTAATGTAAAGATGAAGAACATGGCGCTGACGAGATTCCGACGAGCTCTCGCTAGTGTACTCCCTACGGCGCACTCACGCACGTCACTTCTTCACTAGCACGCGAGGAAGAAGTCAAAACGTGGGAGCGAAACGCTTTCTCTTTTGTTTTTCGAGCTCACTATACAGAGTGGTAGTCGTTTTCTCTCTCAGCTCTTGTGGTTCCTCCCTGCTCCCCAACGCTGACTACAGGTGCGGGCGGGAGAATACGGCGAGTATGCAGAAACACGAAACAAATGCGGCAGTATAATTACAAGGCACGTACACGGAGTGGCAAACGTCACGCTGAGAATTCACCGCGCACTCCTGACTTTTTTTTTTCTTTTGTGTCCCCCGTGGGAGCCACTCATGCTGCGTTTTCGTTATGCTCGGAGAAAGCGTCCCGCATACGCAACAGCCCTCGATTTCTCGTCCCAAGACGCCGCTCCGTACATGCTCCACGTGCTTCTAATTAAGATGACGCAACGGGTGTGCACGTATTCCCGAGTCTCCCACCAGGCTCAAAGAAACAAAACAAAAAACAAAATACAGAAGCCTTCAAAATCCAACGCGCACGTGCGTTATACCACTCGATGCAGTGTGACTTCGCTCAGCGTCGTTTTTGATCTTGTTGGAAGCCTAATTTGATGCATGGTGTAATAGGGAGGAACGAAACGAGAAGGCGGCTTGTTGTACATCGTAATTAATCGAGGCGTGCGTGCCACACAATATACGGCCGGCCGCAATATCATTCGGCGTGACAGAAATCAAACGCCTTTCCACCGTAATCAGATGTGTGATAGATTAGGGCACGAAAAGACGAAGTCAAATTATCGCTCGAAGCCATGAGCGAGGCGGCGTCTGCTGACTGCTCGTGGGCTTTCCTGCAGTGGCCTGGATGAAGAAGTAGTTATAGGAGCAATTTGTACTTGAAAAAAAATCAGGGATTATTGTTGAGGACTCCGTAATATAAGCATTCCGTTGTATATGCGTATTCTTAGGCTGAAAGTCAAACTGTCCAGCACAGTCACCGAGTAACACGAATGCTAGGAAATGATTTATAGGTGAACATTTGACAGAGATCTGTCTGGTTGGGACGAAATTAAAGGTGAAAAAAGGGGGACACCAACCAAATTATAATCATCAAAAGTAAAAAACTGTTCACTCCTAAAGATGACAAAAAACCCGACGTTTCGGGTCCCACTCGGACTCCTTCTTCAGGGGTGACTCCTGAAGAAGGGTCCGAGTGGGACCCGAAACTTCGGGTTTTTTGTCATCTTTAGGAGTAAACAGTTTTTTACTTTTGATGATTATAATTTGGTTGGTGTCCCCCTTTTTTCACCTTTAGGAAAATGATTGAATGAAAGGAGAGAACGAAGGAGAAGAGGGAGGCGAATGGCGGAGGCGGTGTGCAATTAGTAAAAAGGAGTAAGAGAGAGAAAAATGCAAGGAAACGAGGGGAAGATACAAGATCCAGGTCCGATTTGCTACTTTTCATCGGGGGAAATGGAACAACGACCTGAATTGAGGAATATGATGGAAGACAGTGAGAACACTAATTAAGCACATCCAAAAGGAAGTTGAAGTTTATTAATTGATATCTACGATACCATACAGTACAGTGCATTTTTTATAAGATAGATAAGATTTTTGATATGATCGTAGAGTAATTTATCTTTCCATGGGCCATATCGCGTTCCCAACATTTCGATCGAACTGAGTGCACTACGAAAGCAAATGTTCAGTGATGATTTGCCACAGCAGCGCCTGCATCCCCGAAGAAGGGTCCAAGTACGACCGCCAAAACATTCCTCTTGTCCTTGCGAAGTTCACTTCGCTTTTGAGGCTTGTCGAAAGAGCTACAACGTTGCTGACAGAACCTCAATACAGCCAAAACCTTCTTAATTCGCAGAGCACGTCGCTCGCGATTCTCTGCGAACATTCATCAATTTGTACGTCCCCCCGGAAATGGAGCACACTCGATCATCACGTAGAGATTGGTTATGTGGAAGCTGCGGCTCCACCCTACGAGGAAGATCCCTCATTCCGTTTTAAATAAATGTTTACTCCCTCTCTATACAGTGAGAAGAAGCAGAAGAAGAAGAAGAAGATAGATGTGCCTATAAACTATAGGTGCAGCCACAGTTACTAGAGGTATTACAATGAACTGAAAAAGAAAGAAGCTGGAAAAGCAGCACGCATAATGTGTATAATAAGTTAGAATTAATATATACAGAAACGCCCAGCCGTTCATCGAACGACCAGAAACCAGCGTTGAGCAAGTAAAACTGGAAACAAGTGCAAAGGGGGCCCGCGATGGCTGCGGTGCTGGGACGTTTCTGCTGCCAATCGTTCGGCTAGAGAGAGACACGGAGAGCGGGACAAAAAGGTATGGAATAAGGCGTGCCGTGCCGTGTTAGTAAGCGGCGAAGAGACAAAAGAACTGACTGCCATACTTCGACGACACACGAAAGACAAAAGAAGTTTGTGGGGAGCGAATAAAAAAAAATACCAGAACCGAGAACGGCATGAACGAAGAGAAAGAAACAGTGACAGAAAAAAGAACAAATGAACCGTACACCGCAATGAAGGCAGTCGGAGATGTCAGGCGGCGGAGAAATCAATTTCCGCAACCGAGCGGAAAATGAAGGAAGCACGTGGAGAAGTGGGACGCTTATACAGCACGGGCAATGCGAGCGAGCAATAGCCGTGCCGCGCAGGAAAGGAACCTAAAGCGGCGCCGGGGCCATGCCTGCCTGTCTTTGCCGTCGCTTCGAAAAGTAACAGGTTGGCCGCGGCGTCCGCCACGCCAGAACCAAATCGCGCGCGCGCGCGAGATGGCAGGAGACAGGAAAAGGGAGCACTGCCTGCAGCCGCATCTGTGTGTCGCCGAAGGAAAAGCAAAACCACAGCAACACAGGCATAAAATAAAAGGGGCAAGAAAGAAGGAAACAAAGATGCGATGACAAGGAGAAAGAAAAAAGAAAAACGAATAAACTCTCAGTCGGGATGCTCGCGTGCGCGGAAAGGAGAGATGAAGGCGAAACAAAATGGCATCCTCAGCATCCATAGCTTCGCGAAGTGCAAGCACCCTGCCCCGTTCGTTGTCGGCAAACGCAACAGATGGAAGGGACAACAAGCAAGGTAAAGAGCGTTAGGGGGAGTCGGGGAAGGCTGAAACGAGATGGGGGAGGGGGGGGGGGGAGAGAAAAGAGGCTGGCGAGAACGAAAGCGCAACAGAAAGCACCGAAAGGTGCGCGGCGCAGTAGCTCGATAAACAATCGAGCGAGAAGAACAAAAATGAAAAGCAACAAGGGAACAGCGACGTAACGGTCCGAGGCCGCGTAACGGTACTACGGGAGGGAGGAGCGGCCACGAAGACCGAGAGATGCCGAGCCAAGCCAAAAGCCAAGCGTGGCGGCAGCGTAAAAAAAAAAGTAAATAAATTAAAATAAACAACGAAAAAAAAGAAGAGAAAGAAAAAAGTCGTGAAAAAGGGAAGGGTAGAGAGCACCCACGCGTGGGATGCGGAAGCGAAGGAAGGTTAGTCGTCGTCGGCGGCGAAAGAAAAAGTGTCGGGATTGCGTTGTCGTCGTCGTCGCCAGCAATAGGCTCGGCGAGTACGGCCACCGGAAAGATGAAAAGTGGCGGGGCAATAGCAGACCGAGGTGTGGGGGGAGGAAGAGGCGATGATGGAGAGAACCAGAGAAAAAAAGAAACAGAAACAAAAGTAACCATGGAGCAACGGTGTGTGCGTCCACGGCTTATGCTAGCTAGACGTCAGTCTGGAAGCAAGAACACAAAAAAAGAAGAAAAAGAAAAAAAATGAATGCGACGCTAGGAAATGCAGAAAGAGGTGAAGGGTAAGCGAACAGCAACACGGGTTGACCTGTCAAATATTGCTGGTAACTCGCTCAGGTCGTGCTGCGTCTGTGCGTATTATATATATATATATATATATATATATATATATATATATATATATATATATATATATATATATATATATATATATATATATATATATATATATATATATATATATCTGAGAGAGCGCCGAGGACACGCCGCGAAAGGGAAGGGGAAAGCTTGACCGCGCTGGCGCGCGCCCGCTCTCTCGGAGCTCTCCACTTGTCAACGCACCTCTCGCGAACCATGTCGAGACACCGGCATTGCTGCTACAATATCCCGCTGCGTTTCGGACAGCCGCAGCAGGAGGGGGACCAGCGCTCGGCGGGGGAAGCCGAAGTCTGCCGAGAACGCGACCGTAGCTACTACCATCTTGACCTTTGGCAGGTCAAGCCCCCCCCCCCCCCTCTTCTACACACATACACACGCACTCTGCTGGTACGTACTACGAGACGAAAACGCCTTGCAAGAGGAAAGCCTTTTGTCGGGTTGGGTCTGTCACGGAAGGCCCGCTTTGCAGGTCCCGCTGTCGTGAGCCCGACCCGGGCGGTCTCGTGTTGTCACCGCACGTTGTCTGTCTCCCTAGCCACGAGGCCACGTCGACACCTTTCACCCCCCCCTGCGGTTCTGGGCCCTCCCACCTTCATCGTGTTTACATACGGTCGCCGAAGGAATGAGAATGTGGCACGTCGGGTGGAGGAGAGCGTGGCTCAGGCAGGCAGCTTGAGCGGAGGATAGAAGCGTGGTGTTTGCTTGTACGCCGGTGTTGCCGTTGCGGCCTGCTGGCAGCGCACGTTCGCTGACAGATGGGGCATCGTCACCCCTAGGGAAGAAATACGATACCGTTTTTAGTCTAGCGTCTGTATCGGGTGTTAGAGATGACGTCGTCTTGTTCCCAGACGTAAGAGCAGAAGCAGTCTTCCTCGTCTGTTCCGTACGGAATGGTGCAGTGCAGACCAGTCTATACACCTAAAGAGATGAAGCTAAACGGCAGTATAGTTAGTATACGGCAACAAAACTTTTCTGTGTTCATCCTGGTACGTAAGAAAGTGCTTATCTGTCTTGTCCTACGCACCTTCTAAAGAGAAAATAAAGGTATAAATTGGGAACGTTTTACGGCGCGCGCTTGCAAAAATGTGCTCAAGTTGCCATTATTTTATGAAACACCTGAAGATATATATATATATATATATATATATATATATATATATATATATATATATATATATATATATATCGCGCGCGCGAGAGAAACAGGATACGTAAAGAATGCAGTGTCTACAGCTGCTGACAAAGCCAAGCACAAGGCAGATAAATGCGTTGATAACTGCACCGACAGAGTTGAAAGATAAAGCAGAGATTAAAAAAAAAAAGAAAGACGATCCAAAGCGAAATTCGAGCTGTCGCGCCAGATTTATCAGGACAGCTGGAGTTTAGAGGAAATATCGAAGGTCACAGACTTCCAGATTCCCCAGACGGCAAGAAGACGACGTATTCCCGAATCAACTGAAAAAGGAAACGGGTCGAGTTCGAGCTCGAAAAAAAGCAGCCGTTCTCCTAGAAATGTCTCCCCACACGATCGCTCAGGAAATGGCAGACAAGAACAAAACAAAACAAAAATGAGATTCAAAGGCGCTGATTTAGAAGACGTCGACATTAATCGCTAGCCCGCCGCACTCGTCGCCTAAGGCTCATACAAAAGAAACGAAATGAAAAAAGCTAGCAACTAAAAAAATTAATGAAAAGACTCGAAGTTCAATTGGAAACGAATCAGGGCCCGAAAGTTCACGAGAGCAGTGGTGAACTGTGAAGTTCGTAACGGTTTTCCAAAGTTACTTCGCTATCTGTAAGTCTGGTTCTTTCCATTCGTGTTCCACGAAGAATGGGACCAGTTCTTTTATTCCTTCGTTAATCTATGCTTTTCCTTACGAAGCGCAGAGTCGCACTGTATCAAGTTCCCGTTTCTATCAGCGAGGTTGGCCGAAGAATCATCTGTAAGACAGATAAGGAGACAAAAATGTTCGAGCAAGCAACGACGATCGAGTAGGAAACAGGAAGGGAACAGATAGCGCGCAGTGTTAAATACAAGTCGCAGAGAGAAACTTCTCAAGGGAGTGACAAGAGCCTTTACATTGTGACAGCGAATTATACAGATGCCGCAACTCTTACTTTCGTCAAGGATGTTTCCATCTCACTCGCTTAACACTTCTGTGTGGGCAAATGCACTCCTGTGCGATGAAGCGCAGGTTAAGGATATTAAAGTAAGGAAAAAAACGTAATAAAGTCAGATAATATGAACAACAACAAAGCCACATGTTCAGTGCAGTGCTGGATAATAGTAACTTTTTAACACGTCACAAAGGATGGTAGACAGAAGCGTAAACGGTGGCACTTTACAAGTGATGCGCGCGTACACACACACACACACACACACACACACACACACACACACACACACACACACACACACACACACCTATGTAAACAGTATACATACGTAATAAAGAAACCACGTGACGTTTCCTGTAGCTCCGTAGAGTCTGAGACGAATTTCCCTGAGGAATAATGTGCTTAGTCCTGACTGTACAAAGTAAGGAATATATATAAAGATAGACGAAAGCATCGGTCGAAATACGGAATAAGACACTTCCTTATTGGTTTGAAATGTCGCGTATATAATGAGAACCTCTTCAACAGAGCACTCATTTTGAAGCGTTAAAGAATTTTTCTCTGCGACAATAAACACACCCTATGGAGGGAAGACGGTTCAAGGAAACAAAAACGATTTACAAGAAAGAGCAAGTTAAAAAATATGATAAAAGAGGAAGTATTGAACGGGTACTTTATGCACGATGATCAAAAGAAGAAGAACGAGCAGGCTACGGCATAAACTCGAGAACAGCGTCTGGTGTTTCGTCCTTGATGTAGGTCGCCGCGAACGAGACGCGCATTGCGGAGATTGCAGATGAACGACTGCATGTCACCGAAGATGATAAGACAGCGTGCACACTCCGCTAAACGGAAATTGCTTCCGCACTTTTTCTTTCTTTTTTAAAATCACCTCGCGAAGCGCTCTCCT
Source organism: Hyalomma asiaticum (assembly GCA_013339685.2). Taxonomy (NCBI): domain Eukaryota; kingdom Metazoa; phylum Arthropoda; class Arachnida; order Ixodida; family Ixodidae; genus Hyalomma; species Hyalomma asiaticum. Next base: position 46,231,939 of record CM023484.1, read on the forward strand.
TTCAATCGGCGCTTCAGGTTTTCATTAAGTTGTCACCGGCTAAAATATTTCTCACGTTCTTCGAGAGCGCGCCAGGTGGCATAAAGCCCCCTTCAGAACGTCTTTATTTCTATTTTTCTTTTCCTATTTTTCTTTTTCGCGTTACTTTCGGCATATCATTTTCGAGCCGAGCGAACCCGTCCGGCGCAGACGGGAGCAAACGTCGGACGTTTTATATGTCGTACACCTTCGGCATATGAAAGCTCAGCGCGCGATTCCTCAACTTTTGAGCAGAGTTTTCTGTTTGCGTTATATAGTTTACTTGTACGCACACGTATGGGAAGATGAAGTTTGATCTAGTTATGATAAAGAATAAACACATTCCTAGAGCTAGCGAGAAACCTATAGGAATGTTCACGGGCTCCTTCAAAACCATATCGCTTCGTCGGATTTAGAACGAAGAGACAGAAAATTGAGTCCTCTATCAGTTGAGGGGGGGGGGGGGGTTAGAGAGAGAATAGAAAAGCAAACGGTGGGCTTGACTTTTCTCATATTTGTTGTAATGTACATTTTCCTTCACATGTGGCAGACATCGGGTGAAGCAGCCGAAGTTCTTGCACATTTTTATTCTAAAAGAAAAAGATCACAGCGCAAAATAAATAAATAAATAAAAAGAAACGAAACGCACCTCCCTGCCCTAAACGATATTCCATGACCACTAAAGAGCAAACCGACTGATTGATTTCTGGGGTTTTACGTCCCAAAACCACCTATGATTATGAGAGACGCCGTAGTGGAAGGCTCCGGAAATTTCGACCACCTGGGGTTCTTTAAACGTGCGCCGACATCGCACAGCACACAGGCCTCAACATTTAACCTCCATCGAAATGCAGCCGCCACAGCTGGGATTCGATCCCGCGACCTTCGGATCTGCAGCCGAGTACCATATAGCCACTAGATCACCGTGGCGAAGCACAGAGCAAAGCTATTGTTCGCGCATTACTAAATTACTTTTTCACGGCATTGACAGCACAACTCTTGCCAGGAGGGAACGCTTAGTTAACAAGAAAACGCTCGAAAAGAAAATGCAGGTGGCGACGCCACCGTCACGTTCCCGCACTAACTCACTGTGACGTCATCCATTTTTGAAGGAGCCTACTATGGCACATAAAATTATTTTCGGCTGAAAATGAATCAGGTAGTGTTGGGGGGCGGGGCAGCGACTTAATGAATCAAGCTTCATCAAATTTAATTGAGCCACTGCGGCCAAAATACGAAGGAAACGCATTGAAATCCGTGACGTCATGCTTACGTTCGTGTTCGGGCGCGAAATTCAAAAATCAAACTTTAACCTTCGTTTTCTCTTCTAAAACTGGACGCACGTCGGCAAAATCAACGATAATAGAGTTCTCAAATATTAATCTATATGCCCAAACTGAGCAAATTGTTTCTCTTCAGTGTCACTGACGGATTTGCAAAGAAGTATCAAAGCTGGCTTTTCCGCTTAACACGTAAGTTAAACGGAGAAGCCACTCCCACGAGCAAGGCGCCTCTTTTTCAAATGCTGTCGAAATCTGACGAAGCGGAGTGCCCTTACACCACTTGTAAGGGCACTCCTCTTTCGGAACCAAGTGCACGAGATACATGACGTTGTGCTTATTTCTTGTACTTATTTATTTTCTTGCGCTAGGTCACCAGGCTAAAAACAATTTCGCAAACAACACTCACATGATTGAAGCAGAACGAAGTCAACGTTCATGTCTCTGATACACGACATCTCATAGTCAGGATTTGCTGTCATTAGTAAACAGTAGCCAATATTAGTCACTAGCGTTGAATATTTGCAAATGCTGGACAACACCGGTCATTGCTGGCAATATGAAAGAAAATGCGCGCGACAGCTAAGGAAGGCTATCTTATGGAGACAACTTCAACTCGATCTGAAATTATCATCCTGGTTATCGTAGGCATCGTTGCACCCTTCAATAAAAGTGGGTGCAAAAGTTCCAAATATCTCGCCAACACGTTCTTGTTATGGTACTACATACTTCTCGCCTTTTGCAATATTGTGCAAGGACTACTCGCCACGACACCAGGCGTTAACTCAACTTCGCCCTCTAACAATGGTCGTCAAAGTCGTTCACCTTTCTGCCTTGTCGCTGAGTGCTGTAGCATGAGAGATGGCATGATTACTACTAAACAGTAATTAAATTACATTACTAACTACTTTCCCAGAACTTTATTAAATGCAATTTAATGACACTGCAAATTACAGCTGGCTGATATTAATGACATTAAATTACTACTACTTTCGAGAAGCAATGAAATTGCTTTGTAATTCATTCAACAAAAGCCCATTCTTGCACTAGCTTCTATACCCATTGTTCATGACACCTACACATCCACAGCATGCATATGCGTATTTTTGTGGGCCTGCTTTGTTCTCACATCACTATGATTGTCTTGTCTTAGTTGCTTTACTTTCCTTTACTGGCGACTTTTCCATGCTCTAATGGAAGCAGACACGCTATATCTTAGCCTAAAGTAACGGCGATAGTAATCTGAAGGAAGGTAACGTAAAGGAAAGTAATTTCAGAAAAGTAACGGGAAAATTAAGGTAAGTTCACGCGAGTAATTTCCTTCACACTGCTCGTGCGAAGTAACTCATTACTTCATTCATTACACCAAAAGCTAATAACTGTAATTTTATTGCTGTAATTTTATTACTGCCGAGTCAGCGTAGCACTGTGTGCCATTTCATGGCAAAAACCCACTTCCTCCGGCGTGGTTCAATCGTCTGTGTGCCCGGTCTAAAAACGTTGCATATGGGCGCTTGCCGATGTGGACAGCGACGTGTCGTCGGAATTCTCATCGCTCCGAGTCTGTGCCTGCGTAAACTTTTATATTAGAACGACGTGAACCAGTGCGAGAGAGACAGAAAGAGAGAAAGCTCGGTAGAAAACGAAAAGCCAACCGTATGTATACTCACAAAATTCAACAGAGGGCCATTCAGTCGCGTGCCACGCGAATTTTCTTCTATCTCGTCTCTAATATGGCCTCCCCCACCCTTTTCCTACTCTCTGTCTCTTCCTCTCTATTTCACGTTCCCTCTGCTCTTTTTTTTTTCTTTTTTCAGCATTCAACTTTCTGCCCGCGCATTTTTTTCCCCATCCCAAAACCTTCTCTCTCGCATTCGTCCGCTGCTCGCTGAATTTACGATGGCCCATTTCCGGTGCCCGTTCAGCGACCAATAACCTTCCCTCTGCATGTTTTCTTTTACTGTGTATTGCTTTACTCATCTCCTTGCTTTAGACTTCATTCTGTTAATTCTTTTTTTTTTCTTCTTCTTAAACATCGTCCCCTAACGTTATATGCGCTCGAAGCTCCTGCGAAGGGACATAAGTGGGCCTGCGCGAACGCAAAAAATAAATAAAAATAATGAAACGGGGAAGGCGACGGTAATACATTCATTCCTTTTGTTTTGTTTTTTTTTAATGGGGAGACGGAATATTATAGGGCAGAATAAACTGGAGCAGAATGCGGAGCGGCGGAACGTTCGCGCGAGCATATACAACAATCTAACGCGGGTAAGCTGAGTAAAGACGAGGCGACGGTATACACGGCCCTTAGTGCACCGGCATTGAAAAGAAATGAACGCGGAATGTTCGCGCTGTGCACAACTATAGACATGGGCGTATACAGCGTTTCTGAAGCTAAACCCGGCGCAATGCTAGGCGAGAGCTGAATCCACAAATTTGCTGTCGCGTGTCTCTGAACAAAATCGGCGTTCTATATATCTGAACAACCGGCATCAACTGCGTCGTTAGTTATCACGTGGTAACCGGTAGACTCACTAACCACGAGCCTTTTCGAGTGGCATATATAGGGTTAACGCAGCGCAAATGCGGGCTTCTGAGACACCAGTTCAGTGTATAAACATTTGTCGTTTTCTTAAGAAGAAGTGCTACACCGTAACTTTACTAAATCGAGTCGGTGTGCTCAAAAGTAATGCGCGTTAAGATATTCTGAATTTCACGAGGCTTGGCTGCCGTAAGACATTTGTAGTGCATATACAAGCACGTGCATGCTTACTGAGGCAGATCGTATGACAAAAAAAAAAAAAAGTCTGAAAAGAGAGTACAGAGTGGATTTAGTACGTAGTGCAGTGTCGGAGACCATGAGGACAATGCGAAGAGGATGACAAAACTAGTGAAATAAATTAGAGCTTTAATGACCAGTGAAAATGTCAAGCGTGAGTCTGGAAATACAGACTGTGATGGTAAACGCCATTAATAGCGTTTATCTTTAGAACAGCGCATAACTTTGTACTAGCTGAACCATGACGCAAGGTTAGTTGTGTACTATGCCAGAGAAAAGCAAGGGAAAAAAAAGTAACAGAAAGCGCCAGCGTAAGTGTCGCTCGTTTAGAGATATGCAACCCTATTCATGTGCAAGTGAGCTGGTTATTAACGTGTTTTGACGTCCACATTTCGTTTTCCAGCCTTCTCCGTACTATTTGCACGAACGAGTACAGACGGCTGCATCGTAAGAAGTCTTAAAGGACGGATATTTTAAAAAGACAAAGGAAAGAATGCATACCGATTGCGACTACACGAAGCTTGACGGCAGAGAAATTCGTGAATTGTTTAGCAATAAATGGTGGGGTTTGTACGTGCTAAAACCGCGGTATGTTTGCGAAGCACGCCATAGCGGAGGATCCGGAAATTTTGACCACGTGAGATCCATTAACGTGCACTGATAACGCACGGTAGCAGAGATTTATACCCCCCCCCCCCCCCCCCCCCGCCTTCCCTTTCACGCAGGCTCGGGTAGGCAGCGTTGAAGGTGATGACGTCAAAAACACAGGTTGGCTCGCGGGGGAATCTGCTAAAAAATTTTAATATTCATTTGCAGGAAAACTAAATCACTTGTAACCACCTGGTTTGGCATATATTGTTATAGCAGCGAGGAGAATACATACTGAAAATTTCATTAACATCAGTGGCGAGTGAAAAATCGCCTAAGTTGCCCTTTAAAAGGAATCGTTTAGAGCGAATGAGAATGAGAAACGCCATTCAAGGAGCTTAACAGCGTGCTCGCCGGATTGGAGTAGATCGGAACGACGTTGAGAAATAATACCTATGAAATATTACGAAAGCCCAAGTCCCCGGTCTCGTCGAAATTCCTGCCGCATTAGTGCACGTGCTTGGGCGCGTGATACAGCGCGCAACACAATGCGACGACCGGGTTCACGGACCGCAGAAAATCAGAAAAGAAGCACAGTCTTAAGCTTCAGGCTTCGGCTTGTCGAAAGTGCAGTACACGCACAGAAAGAAGCCAGCCGACCAGCCGTGCGCCTCAGCTCCCACGCCGTTTCAGGATACGCGGCTAACGTGCTTTTTCGAGGCAGCTGGTAATTTACCGACTAGGCTGACGAGGCAGCCGGCCGCTCGAGGTGAAGACAGAGAAAGAAATAAGGAGTGCCCAGGGTGTGAGGTGTAAGCGAGAGAGAGAGAGAGAGAGAGAGAGAGAGAGAGAGAGAGAGAACACTCCCGCACTCCATCGTCAGCCAAATTTATATACTACCGCTTGCTGCCGTATGGCGCTGTTGATTAGCGGCGCCCGCGCAGCCGCCTCGTCACTTATGGCGCGCGGAAGGCTGCAGCTTGTTCCGCTAATATGGATAGGCCGAGATTTATGTGGAAGCTGCGCAAAGCGCGCCCGACTGCTCAGATCTTTCTTTCCTTACTTTTCTCGTCGACATAAGCGAACAACATAAGCGAAAGCGTTCCGGGCATTAATCATTAAGCACACGGTAATGCCCTTGGAAGATTATCTATCTATCTATCTATCTATCTATCTATCTATCTATCTATCTATCTATCTATCTATCTATCTATCTATCTATCTATCTATCTATCTATCTATCTATCTATCTATCTATCTGTCTGTCTGTCTGTCTGTCTGTCTGTCTGTCTGTCTGTCTGTAAGATGTAGATATAATTGCAAAAATGGTCCGTATAGTTTGATCTTTATATTATGGTAATTCAGAAGCTCAGTTATTCGTAGCGCGAAGGGCGCGAAGCTGCATATTGTGCATAACGCGAAAATGCATGTCAAAGGATGTGACGACCCATAACGGATTGATTTATCATCCTGAAAGAAACATCTGCCAATGCGCCAGCGGCATCGGTAGGGGCGGTTCAAAACTATATTGGCTGATTTACTTCAGTCCTTATAGAGACGCGCATGTTTAACAACCTTGTAGTAAATTACACAATCAACGCAGAACGCTGACACTGGTCAGGTCATGATGAGAAGGACTTGCTCTACGGGCTCAATGCGTTTGCAGTCAAAACTGTTTCAGAGTCCCTTCAATCCTACGACATATTTGTCCTTTCGTTTAGCGCGGAAACAAGCTCGGACGGGAGCGCGGGTGCGTCAGCACATCGGTTGGATGGCCACGACGCACTATAGGTTCCTCTCATGTATACACATTCACCGAGTACTTTACCATTTTCTTGTTTTCCTTTCTTTGTCTCGCTTTTGACATTTCGCCCTGAAGACATCGCATGTTTCTGCAACATAACCCTCAGCCAACTGAAGCAGCGGCGGCAGCGCGTTGAATGATTGGGAAACTCGAGAACTCGGCCACATCATACGCAGGAGAATAAAGGGCGGTTTCACTTAATGAGCTGCGCCTCGGGCGACCGAGTAGCGATCACGTTTCATCGTTTGTTCCAGCATCGCTTCGTCGACCGCCGCTTCTTCGGCATCTCGTGTATCGGTTCTCGCACAGCCCGGCGCGACGACCCACGCGACACACGCATGTCAGCAAAATGTAATGACGGCGACGCGTCGGGTCTCTCACGTTCAGCTCTGCGTTCACGACCCAGATTCGCGATGCCGCTGCCAAAGTGCAAGCCGTATGTAACTAGCCGTGTAAGGATGATAGTGACATAGGGGGTAATAAAAGGAAATTCTATATACGCTGGCACAGTACGTGAGCTAGTTAGGCTGATCGACAAAAATTTTTTACCAACGTGCCTGAATGGGAAACAGCTGTACTGCGACCACTGCGACCACTGCGATGCGCCGGTGGTCGTCGCTAGAGGGTTCTGGATTGATTTCCTTTCTTTCTTCCTTTCTTTTTAACGTCTGGCGGGCCAGCGCATCCCAACGTTTTGAGCCCTTTATTTGGAGCAGGCAAAATGGCGATGAAATTAAGAAATTCACTGGCATAAAATGGCGCCATTGGCTCACTGCGGGATAGGTCCATTTGGAAATCGTTGTGGGAGACCTTCTTCCTGCAGTGGACTTAAGATCGGCCGATGATGATGATGATGATGATGATGATGATGTATACCTGCAGCTTAAGGGATCGACAAGAAGAGAACGCAATGGATCAGGGAACAAACACTTGCTAACGTCTCACCGAAAATCAAGAGGAATGAATCGGGCATGTGCAGGACATCCAACGAGAAAGCAGCATAACCGTTCATTAAGTTCACGAAGGTGGATTCTATATTGCAAGCGTGGCAGGGGACGGCAAAATGTTAGGTGGGCGCGGATGAGATTACGAAACCTGCGGTCATGGTTAGAATGGAACTGGGCTGATTGGAGAAACATAGCATGATGCCTTTGCCCTGCAGTGGGTGCAGGCAGGCTGCTGCCGCTGATAATGATGATAATAATGATCTTGTTGTTGCAGTCGATTATACCTGAAAGTGTCCATAATGTTTTGTTAAAAGAACTGAGACATGGCGAGAAACTTACACCAGCCTTGCTCACACGCAACTGGATTCCTTACCTAACTAATCGATCTCAAAACAAAATTTCAAAATTGTTTACGTTTCCGAGGGTCGCGCGATCGAACCCCGGCCGCGGCAGCTGCATTTCGATGGAAGCGAAATGTTGAGGCCCGTGTGCTGTGCGATGTCAGCGCACGTTAAGGGACTCCCAGGTGGTCTAAATTTCCGGAGCCCTTCACTACGGCGTCTCTCATAATCAGAACTATTTTTGGGGCGTTAAACCCCACAAATCAATCATAATTGTTTACGTTGAACTGAAGCGCTTGAAGCTAGAACGGACTTCTGTGGAAACGCCTTGGCATTCCATTTGAATTTAATTCTAGGTGGATCGTCCGCGCGTTCGCGATGGATATTTGGCGCACCTTATCGAGGCTCACATATATAAGCAATTAGAAAGTTCATATAAAAGTCATTATAAGGCGTGGAGTGATTACCACATATATATACACCTGCTAACATCCACCACTAAACCCGAGCCCTTCAAGAAATATGCTACTGCTCCTTTACTGTTCTATCGATGTTGTTATCACACTTATTGCCTCGAAGAGCGCTGCATGGTGCGTTGGCAGATGGTTGATGGGAACTCGATATGCTTGCTCCAGAGATTTGAATGCATATATATGGAACGAAGAATAGGTAAAGCGCACCTTCGAGGATCCGAATTCTCCAGCCATTTCTATCTTTTCTTACTTTCTTTCGACAGCAGCAGAGTGAATTATAGCAAAAAATATTACTAATGAAAATGTATAAATAATGCACGTACAAATGACAACAGCTTTGACATTTCAGGGCACAATGTAAACGACTCCACTGCAACTCGTCATCGCAGAACAACGAAGCCTCCAGATGGCCTTAGAGGCGCATGAATAAATATCAAATTCTCTTTCCTATATAGCCGGCACGTTGTTCTGAATTGTTGCCCCTATCGCCGGGCGCACTCAAGCGGGTAGTATAGAGAAAGAAAAGAAGACGATACAGTAACGCAATAAACAACACGGGGCAAACTGTACACAGCAAACACGTCAGTAAGCAGCGAGCACGCAAATATCAACTTGGTATTATGCCTGCATAGCAGATGTGATCGATTTAGATACTTCGTATAAATGCACTCGAGAAGTTGTGAAATGCGGCGAATAAGATGCGTGCCCGGTAAGAGAAAACATAAAGCGAGATATTTATAAGGAAGGGGCTATGCGGAATGGAAACGTGTTATGCGCGTTACTGAATTGAGAAATAAACGAGATGGAGACACCGCGGCAGATATCAGTTTGGTAAGATTAAATGCGATCTAATTGATGAATTGGAAACTAATATGAGTGTGATTTATTCTTGCAATATATATATATATATATATATATATATATATTGTTACGACCCTCTTCGACCTCCTCGCAGCAGACCGAGGTTGTTCACGTTTCACGACTCAAGCCGTACTGCTCTGCTAGTTTCTCGTCGTCTTCGCAAGCGCCGTGACGGCGCTTCCGCCGCGGGAGGGTGATGTTACGAAGCGGTGCCGCGAGGACAAGTGTGGAACCATACGAAGTGAGAACGATGACGAGTGTTCTTGACGCTTGCGCGCGTGTGTGCCTTCAGCCATTTTGTCGGTTCCGCCAACACTGTAAATAATCATTTCATCACTCTTGCGTCTCCGTCACAATATATATATATATATATATATATATATATATATATATATATATATATATATATATATATATATATATATATATATATGCTAACTAGAATGGAGCTTCCAGCTTGCTATCGTGCACTGGGGAGGGCAGATCGAAAGTTTAGGAGAAAGAGAATGAGAGAAAAAGGTAAATATATATAAAGATCCGTAATGATAGTCAAAAGGGCACTTAAGGATAGGCACGTCAACATCAATCTGCGGCACCAAACTCTCCATAAAGAAGTAAACGCGTATGTACGTAATTGAAAGACAAGTACTTCAGTGCATACAGCGCAGCCCTTTGATTGCTATCAATGTGTTCAATTATATTATTTGATGGAGTTGTCAGTCAAAATGATGACACATTGTACTGTCGCTGTATATAGGTGTAGCGCATACGATGCTTTCGAAAAACGAAAGAAACAGGAACGCGTGCGTATAAGTGCATGAAAATCGCTCGCAGATTAAAGGAAAGAAAGAAAACATGCACATTTCTGACAGAGCTCAACGCGACAGATTCTGACACGTGAGAAGGGAGAAAAAAAATGCTTTTAATTTGCGACAGGCTACGGCACGGTACATGTGATGAAAACGAGCGAGAGGTTTACACATAATCCGCTTTGCAATTTTCCATCCTCTCTCTTTGAATCGACAATTTTTTGCTTGTCACGTACCTCAATCATTCTATACTGCCATACTTGTCAGCCTTAGAGCTTGAGCTCGCTAAATCGACCCTCTTCGTAAAGGTAGGCAGCGCGAATAAAATGAATCAAGCTGTTCTCGCCGGGTCCACTAAATTCACTCATCTCGTAATTTTCTTTCGGCTATCTTTCGCGCCTTTTAAGGCTATATGACCGGAGGCAATGGAGGACGTCGGTGCACTGGCTGCTGTCTTTTTTCTTTTTTTTTTTCTTCTGCCTCTTCACTGCCTGGCTGTATTCATCTCCAGGTTTTATTTTTATTCGTGATTCTCGGCTGCACGACGGCCGCCACTGCTCGTCAGCTAAAAACCCGGAGGGCCGTCCAGGAATTCAGAATCCGCTTATTCGCGATTTGCGAAGTGCCAGTACTGAGGAGAGGCGGTACGCTTCGCTCGCTCCCACACATGGCCCCAGGGCCGGCAGCCAAAAAAGGATAATCAAGCTCGTTCTAGCAGACAGTACATATATATAGATCTGGATGACATCAGGACGTGAAAGCAAGTACATGGAAGGAATGACAAAAAGGAGAAAGATAGAGATATACAGGCAGGGAGAACACATATATAATAGGAAAGCAAAAATAGAGAGAGAGGCAGAGAGAGAGAGGAGCTGCCAAAGACACCAAACGTGGGTGTGCCTCGCATGAGATACATACATTGCGGCATAAGTGGCTGAGATAGATAGATAGATAGATAGATAGATAGATAGATAGATAGATAGATAGATAGATAGATAGATAGATAGATAGATAGATAGATAGATACCTTTCCAATAAGCGCCTGTATACATGCGTGTGAGTAGCGGTAATAGGGAAATAGAGTATGCTCTAGCCCGCATGTGTGCATATAGTGTGTCATCCACGCGTACAACCCTGATTTCCGATCTATGTACGCGCTAGTGTGTGTTATACATGTGTTTACTACTTGTTTGTATTTCGTCGACGAAAAGCAAGGTGGAAGCGAAAAGACGCCATTGAAGGAAGTGATGCGGGCGCGATAGCCGAGGGAAAGGGAAAGACCTGGTCATAAGGTAAAAGCATCCGGCGAAAAAAAAAAAAGGAAACAAAATGGCACGGCGCGCCGCATCTCGTAAGTGCGCGTCAGGAGAGTCCAGTGCAGCCGTAGGTTACGCGTCATGCGCTCTCCGCGGAAGAAGATCAGTAAAAAAATAAAAGAAAACATAGGGACGCAACGAAGTAAAATGATGCGAGCAGAGGGAAAGAAAGGAGTAAAAGCGCGGTGACGGGAAGTGTCCCTACGCGTACGTAAACGCGTGGAAGCAAACGGCGCGCGACAGGACCTTTTAGCGGCGTTTATAGGCTGTCTGTTTTCTTGGCACACGGGGGACGCTAATGAGATTAGCCGCGCCAGGAGTGTTACCGAAGCAACGCCATCTCCTCTTCCCCATCTCTCTCTTTCCATTATCCTCATCTTCCTCTTGGCACTTTTTTTTTTCTTTCACCGTACATACGTTGCCCGTCCGCCTCTTTGATCCTCTTCCCCACGATTTCCGCGGCCGCATCCCCACTCGCCTTTGTACTCCGCGTTCGACAGCTTCGTCGCACTTATGCAAGCCTCCTGCTTGTACCAAGGCAGCACTCATTCCCCAAACCTTCTCCACTGTTCACCCACTTTCCCATCCTTCCCAATGCTCCCTAACTTAAGACCTGACGCAATATATAAAATACACTTTCGCCCGGACTCGTGTGCGAGACAAATTCGATGTCTTGCACATGCCGAAATGCCCCACAAGAAAACACAAAAAACGAGATGTACAAAAAGGAAAACCATCATCGAATGGAGGTGCGAACGCGAGAAACATCCCACTTCCCCATTTCCTCCAAAGTGCGAGAAAGAGAGAGAGAAAGCGTGCGAAAGCGAAGAGGCGTGCGATAGATTGACTCGACTGGGAAGGACGCGGGGTCTCAAGGAGGTGCCGAGGTCCCTCCGTTGGGCCAAAATTAGGGTACAGTGAATTCGGGTGTGGTAATCGCAAGTGCTGCAACCTCCAGCCGTGCCTCGGTGTGGCGACAGCCTCCCCCTTCTTCCGTTGTAGATGCGGGGGAAAGTTGGGGATAAAAAGGGGAATTGCCCTGTCTCGACTTAGGGAACGGCACGAAAAAGAAAGAGGCCTTCTGCAGGCAATCAGGAGGACGGCTTGCGTGTGCGACGACGGCGGCTACGAAGTGGTGAAAACAGGGAGAGTTGAAAGCAGATAGGGAAACGGGGAGAGGATGAGGACTGCGGGGAAGCTGCAGGTGAGCGGAAAAGCTCTTTAAATGTCCTCCATCCTTTTAGTGCTCTTTTGGTCCTGAGTGTACGGGGAACTAGTTCCCTTGCTCCCTCCTATTTCCTTTAAATCCCATACACTCGAGAGTGGAGTGCGCTGGGCGCGTGCACAGAGCGAAGAGAGCACTCCCACTGAAAGCAAATGCACCGTCGCCGCCGCACTCGATATATGAAGGGAGCGGCCGGAATAAGAAGCTTGGTTCCCTTTATATTACAACCTCCGGCAAAGCAAATGCGAGGAAACTTTACCGCGCCCACTCCGATTTCTTTACTGCTGCCTCTTTGAACCTGTTATTCTTAGGCATTCCTAATTGACACGTACCCCTTGCTGCTTTTGAGTGCGTAGCGATTTAGTGTCTCGCCTTGTCGACGACCGATTGATTGGTGCCTGGAGTATTACGTCCCAAAACTAGCTATGATTATGAGAGACGCCTTAGTGGAGTGCTCCGGAAATTTTGACCACCTGGGGTCCTTTAACGTGCGCTTACATCGCACAGCACACGGGCCTCAACATTTCGCCTCCATCGAAATGCAGCCGCCGCAGCCGGGATTCGATCCCGCGACCCTCGGATCAGCAGCCGAGTACCATTAACCACTAGGCCACCGTGGCGGGGCTTGTCGACGACCGTCTCTTCCTGTCGCGTGCTCCTGCTTCCGACGGATACCCGCGAAGCAGGAGCACGTCAGAGAGGGCGCCAGCGCCTCGTCCAGCGAGCCGTTTCCATAGCCATGTCACTTCTTCGGCGCGCAACGGTAATAATCGCTGGGTTGCTCACGCTGCGCATGCACGTTGTCAGGTTTCACAGCAGTGGAGCTGTTTATGCCTGGCGTGAACTTTCTGTGAAAGCGCAGCGATGGCTACGGAGTCCAAGCACGCACATTTTATTGTTTCTTCTCTTCTAGCTTCATGAGCTGGGATGTCCGATAATGGATATGTACACACGTAGCCACTCAATGTAGGTTAATGTGTCCATGACTTGTAGAGGGGAAATGACCCACAACGAGTCAAATAGAAGACAAAAGCGAGTATGAACAAACGAGAACGCACTGACCGGCCACGCTTCACAGTATAGATAACTCACAAGCCGCCATTTATAAAAGCGATTAAGAGCACAGTGCGGAAAAGCGACTCTCTAATAATAATAATAATAATAATAATAATAATAATAATAATAATAATAATAATAATAATAATAATAACAACAGCAAGAACAATAATAGGAAGAAAAGAGGTGAGAGAATCACCGGCTTCAAAATACAGCAAAAATAGGGGAAAAAAGGAAAGACGGCCGAGAGGAAAGATGCAAGAAAGAAAAAACAAAGAAGATAAATAATTCGAGAGGAGTGCAAGACAACAGGAGCTGCTCGGCTTGAAGCGGTGAAAAAGAAGCGCTACTTCATTGATTCAATTTTGATTTGGCCTGATTCGACCACCATGACACTCCGGGGAGGATTCCTCCCTCGCAAGCTTACTTTCGGCCAGAGCCATAGACGGAGGGGCCCAGGCCAATCCACCAGGTCCTTACTCCCGAGGGAACCGTAGCCATGAAGACGTGACAGATAAAAGAGAAACGGTGGAAATAAAAGGAAAGCGAGCGAATAAAGAAGTAAGGGAAGAAATAGGGAGGAGGCTGAAAAGAATAAATGGGGAAGGAAGGTGTACGTTAGACGTGTGGGGTAACGGCAGCTCAGCGGCCGCTTCGAGCAAGTAGCTTCTGTCAGTCCGTATCCGAGACGCGTTCCTTTTTGTTTCCCTTCAAACGCTGCATCGGATACAACAACGTGGTGTGCGGGCGTTGGGTGTACACGTCGGTGTGGTACGCCAGTTCTCAGAAGAATGCGGTGGGGAGTTGCCACGGGAAATGAAGATAAAGAACAAAGGACAGGCATCGGTAGAGCGACAAAGAAAGAAGATGAATGGGGACTGACAGCACGGGCCGATTATTTATGTAGACGATGCCATTTTTTACTCATGAGCGGCGCCATCTTGGTATTTCGCGCCAATGATGTTCTTCTGTCTTGTATGTCCTGACGTCATGTTAACAAGGCCAAGAAACATGTCTGCGTGCCTGTCTTTCAAGTTTATTGTTTCAGGCGAAAGACATCCTACTGCCCACGGGCCGACATTGAAGAAACGGTTCTTTCTTCCGAATGGGTCGCGATCTCATAAGACAGGGCGGTACCAGTCATTGACGGTGAACTAAGTACTACAAGTTTTCAAAACGTGTGAGAAACACCGCATGCACCTGTGTGCATCCATTTCTCGTGATGATGGGTTTACTGCGGCACCGATAACGGCGAACTTATGTTCAAGCCGCTCAAGCCGCCTTACCAACCTGTACGAGGCGGCGGTCGCACCGCCAACGATAGATAGATAGATAGATAGATAGATAGATAGATAGATAGATAGATAGATAGATAGATAGATAGATAGATAGATAGATAGATAGATAGATAGATAAAAGGCAAAGCTCCCCCTCTCCCAGTTGCCGGAGGAGCGGACGCCACGTCGTGTAGGGCGGCCTGACCGTAAGTGGCCCTTATTACATCAACATCATAATCAGTACCACCTCCGTCATTATCACCAGCCTTCTTGTTACATCCAACTGCAGAACAAGAGCTTCTCCCAATGAACCCCAATTTATCCTGTATCGCCCTAGTCATTTCCATTTTGTCACTTCAATTTTTAAATATTCATCACCCCAACTATAGTCTTCTGTCACTGGCGGTAACGTTTAACTTAGGTGTACATTTTATTACGTAAGCACGCAGTTTTGAACAAGTTCCAATCTGTTTTGTTTTACTTCCTGCGTTTCCTGAAGTGTTTTCACATATTCGCACTGATTCCAAGGCACTACTGCGAGTACAATTGAACGTGTTAACCCAGCTAATGACGGGACGGCAGTGTTTGCTTCAGGAATACGATAGTATGTTTCCAAGTTCATCAATCGAACATTTCATGAGCTTGCTGCATTTGCCTAAATGTCGACCGATTCCGACGGCATTGCAAATTGGACGTGAAGCTTCCGTGCAAGAAGAAATGTGCTGGTCAGTGTTTTGGTGAGCGCTCAGATTTACCCAAATAAAGACAGCCTTACAAAAAAAAAAAAAAACACCCATTGATACGATTAATAAGGGCAAGGTAGGAAAAAAAAAACACTCAGCGTAGCTAACTATATGCTGGCCGAAGTGAATTACGGTGAGTATATTACGGCCTTACCCGGTAGTTCTCATTAGGCAAATGACCTTCGAAGGTCTGTAAATATTGCGAGAACGGCTCGTCTTGTTCTATATGGTGACTTAATTAAGGGAACGACGTAGTAAAGCAGCACGAAGTTATTGGAGCAGGAAAAAAAAAAGAAAGAAAACCTCTTGTCAGAATATTAAGCGTATGTCCGGTGCCGGGCGAAAGGCCAGCGATTTCCGATTACCGCTGTCTCGCACCAGCGCGCTGCGTCGTACGCCGGAAGATTTTCTCATCTTATCAGCGTCAAGAGAGGATAAGATTTCGCTCTCCTTCGTAATAATTAGGCTGTTCCGTCACCGCTTGATCGTCTTTTTTTTATCCTACGACTTTGCCTCGTCTGCGACTGCCTTTCTTTGGAAAGTTGTTTGTATAATCATCATCATTATAGTAATCATCATAATCATCGTAGTAGCTGTGGCACTATTTTATGACGGGACGGTGCGATCATACGTCGTATAACCTTGGAGAACGGTGCGCCAGAACAGAATCCAGATATTTTAGAGGCCTTGCGTTGCCTACCCATTAAACTGCCTACCCATTAAACAGAAGGAACAAAAGCTCAATTCTTAGCACATTTACGTAGCCTAAGCACAGCGTCATAATGAAATGCCCCTTTAACAAATAGCTATCTCTTCCTTATTTTATATTTAAGGCAAACTGCAAATATTTTCTCCCCCTTTCTTTGGCGTCGTAGTCATGGCGCGCGTAAGTTTTCTCAGTTTTGTATGCAGCGACGCCCAAGGTTATTAAATGCCGGATAAATTCGTGCAGTCATTGTCATGCGTATGGCTATATACAGTGTGTAGCGCCGTTCATTTAGTTGTGTTAGAAACACGAAACTGTGATGTCACGGAAAAATTCGCTGATGGGCTAGTTGGTACATTCAATTTTCTTGACTATGCCAAGTATATATGCTCCGCGCAAAGACACTTGGACCAACAAGCAGACGTTTGCGTTTTTCTGCGCCGCCGTTCTCGTCCAAGTTCGTTGGCACTGCGCGTAACTTGCATATTCAATTAATTGGGAAACGATCGACTAATTTTAAACTGATTAACGAATAATCATTCACGGATTTTTCAATTAATCAATCAGTCAACTAGATGAGGGCTTTTTTCTTCGAACACTCGACTTTTTTTGCACCGCAAACAGTTTGTATAGTCAAGACAATTCAAGGTCATCATGGGCTTTTAAATGTCGACACTTGGCCCCCGGCCGTCAAACCGTCAAGGAGTCTATATGCATTCACAAACTACCAAATGCAGCGGTTGCACAGAGCCCTAGCCCGGTTCCATGAATCAAAGCAATCGTTGCACACCGCGGAAAAAAAAGGAGAAGAAAGAAAGAAAGAAAGAAAGAAAGAAAGAAAGAAAGAAAGAAAGAAAGAAAGAAAGAAAGAAAGAAAGAAAGAAAGAAAGAAGTGATGTTGAGGTCCGAGTAGCGCGCAGTTGTTCCAGCTACATAGAAACCGGAACTCCTCTCGGATAGAGAGAGGATGAGGAAGGGGAAGAGGTAGCCCTCCCTTTAATGCCACTTCCTGGCCGAGGCTTACCGTCAGCTCCCGCGGAGTTGTACCCCTAAGATGCCCGAAGCCGGCCGCCGCCGACTAGGAGCTTAGCCCAATGTCCTCAGGGGCCTTGTCACACGACGCGCAGAGACAAAGGCTGTGCTATCTGGCCGTCGAATCTCTCCGTACAAGGATGCTGCGCTTGTGTTTCACCGTTATTTGCTTCCCGATCTCCAACGGATGGATGTACGCGACTTCTTTCTTTCTTTCTTTCTTTCTTTCTTTCTTTCTTTCTTTCTTTCTTTCTTTCTTTCTTTCTTTCTTTCTTTCTTTCTTTCTTGTTTCCCTTTGTTTTTGTTTTTTTGAGACTTGGAGGACGTAGTCTACATACATCTTCATTTCTGTTATCGAACGACTAACACAAAGCAGACAACTTGATACCACACTCCTTCAGTTATACCAGCAATTTCGCCCGATTTGAATATGGGAAGCCGAATGCAGCAAATCAGTACTGCGGAATCCTGGATGGCATCAACAAGGGTTATGAAAGGGTTATGGCAAGGGTTGCCGACTACCTTGTAGCGTTGTTCTACAAACTGGTGAACGGCAATTTTCTTTTTCCTATCAGCAGGGGAGTTTACAAGGCATTTTCTTTTATTTATTGCAAGAGCTTCTTCTCGTCTGTCAGTAGCCCAGCTCTATAAGACTTTTGTCCAACGTCTAAATTGTCTCGCAGATGGAAGGCTCCAAAAGTTGAACTTTTTTCTTACAATTAGATACGAACCACCGGCAATAGCGAAGGGCCTCTTGGGAACCAGAAAGTAAATCTTCGTCCCGCGCCTTCCTCCCACGACTCTGCTCTACGAATTCAAATTTTAACTGCGAAGCGATTCAGCAAACGGACAACATGTGTATATGCCGTAAAGAAGTTAAGCTTCACATTAAAACAAAGTCACTGCATTCCATGGTATCAGTACAATGACGGGTCAGTAAGATAAGCCATTCGAATGTACGCAAGTAAACCTATACATGGTAGAACAGAGAAACTGACGCCGAGCCCGCGTTGTATAATTCGAAATGTCGATACCCTCGATCGACTCATTAGAGAAATATTTCCTGATCTTGTCCAACTATGACTGAATGCCACTGATATTTTTTCAGAATGTATCCTGAATAATAGAGTAGGCTGAAAGATCAATCAATCAATCAATCAATCAATCAATCAATCAATCAATCAATCAATCAATCAATCAATCGTCGAATCTTTTGTGTTTGATTGATTTTTTTGTGCCGTTTCGCCTCGTCCAACTGCGCTTTGGGAAAGTCAGAAAAAGAAATAACGCGAGAGAGGCCAATAAAGAAAAGCGTGATCTACTTAGGGCGAAGGAGGCACTTAAGAACCACTCCATCTAGTACCTTTGGATCAAACGAGACCGACTCCCACATTTGTCGGACAGTAAGAGAGAGAGAGAGAGACAGAGAGAGAGTTGGAGTAGAAAGAAAGACGGAGACAGAACTGCTTTGCGCCCGCGAAACACCCGCGTCAGGCGAAAGAGCAAAACAAAAAAAAATAATACAAATAAGGCAATAACAAAATGACAGAAAGGGGGACCAAAAGGAATTGCGGAGTGCTATAACGGGACAGGTCGAGACAGTCAAGCAATGAAAGAAAATAAAGGGCAAAAAGACAGGGAAAAAGAGGCCACAGAATTTGCCGTGACGCAAGATTCAACGTGCATGGGCTTGTCCCCGGGATTCTCCCGGGGATAGGCTTCGGGACAGGTTGATAAAAGCGGGGCTGCTCGTTTTCCCGAAGCCCGGACACGACGCGGCTGCAACAGCATCGAATACATTCTGGACAGCGGCGACACGGCAGAGATCAGAGGTTAGGGACTAACACACACACGCATAGAGACAGGCAAGCCACGACGACTCGGCTGGCGAGCGAGCCCCACCGCACAAATTGGTCTCCCACGAGTGTTGCTTCGATGACGACGTCCGACGGACATCGCCGATGGGTGTAAGGGATCGAAGTGGAGTGGGACGGGCTTAACCGGGCCAGATACAGCAAATCCTTTTTTTTTTCTTTTGCGCTTTGAGGTACATATATATGCCTAACGTTGCTATGCCGTTGCTATATGCTTGTGCACTTGTATGTCTTTCTGCGAGTCCTGGGAGAGAAAGATAGGGAGAGGTAATATGAAGAGAAGCGGGAGGGGTCGAGTGGATTTCGAAGCAGCTCGTTTGCAGCAGGGCCGCGCCGACGGTTGATTCGGGCCGAACAAGAGCGAAGTTCAGAGACTATCGTGCAATGGAGCTCGTGACGTTCTTGCAGTTTGAGCTTGTCGATTTCGCAATCAGAAAAGAAAAAGAAGAAACATTCCCAATAATAGAAAAGGTCAAGGGGCTGGATACTCTAAAGTGAATTTTTCTCGCGTTTCACTTTAGAGTATCCAGGCCCTATCCAGACCCCTCTTTCGCTGCACCGCAATACACGTCATGCGCTGTATAGAGGAAATTGCTGAGAAACTTTACTTAAGCGACTTAGGTACGTGAAAGTGTCGCCCATTAGGCAATATCTTAGTGACTGCGCAACCAGAAAACAGAAGTTTTCCATTAGGCGAGTTGCTGCCAGTCACACTTATAGATGACTGAGTTAAAGAAAGCAGGACCGGCCGCTACTTTGTGTTCTTTATTCTGTAAAACAAGCTTGTTTTACAGAATAAAGAACACAAAGTAGCGGCTACAAGCTATAGAAGAGTTGGGCTTTATCGGGCCTGTATTCCATCAAGTTGCGTTACATCCCCTGTCATGCGCCCTATGCTAGTTGCCATGGTTATATAACTTCATTTTGCGATTCACACGTTTCTTCGGCTCGAAGCTCTTTTCTTTTACACTTTAGTTTGTTCAGCTTCTCTGCATCACGTTATTGGTTCTCGCACGTTTTTGTATGTTGTCCGTTGTCCTGCTTTTTTTTTCATCTTTGATCTATGAGCAGGTGGATAAGAGAAATGTGGGGCATTAACTGGGATGGCGCCTGCAAGAGGACACGTTTCACTAGTTTTAAGCCCATACTTACAAAGTAAACATAATAAAATAAAAGTGCACCCAAATAGGGCTGAAGTCAAAGCGCTACGCAATATTCTGTTGCAAAAGAGGTCGAAGCTCCCCTTTACGGACACGTGCATTGAACATTTTTTTTTTTAAATATCGTTTAGGCACCGCGGGCTCCACTGCAGTGCAGTAACACACCGTATGAAATCAGGTGCATATATACAAGCGAGCAAGCGCTGTTTTCGGCGGCGGTGTACGAGCAATGCCTCGCTTGTTTTGTCTTTTTCGCTGACCGACTCAATTTCACGGAAACAAGAAAAAAGCAGCAACGAAGCTTGCCATGTGTGACCCGTGGTGTCATCGCAGCTGCGCGCTGTACACGCAGCCCTACACGGGAAGCACTGAAAGCGGCAGTCCGACGACTCCCTCTTTCCAGCAGCGCCAAGCATGCACTCGGTTGTCTCGACCAGACGCGCCCTTGTTCCATCATTTCCTTCCTCCATTGTTGTGTCCTTCTCGTAGGTCGAGTGTCGGCTTCTCGACTTCCACGCGCTGTCCATCTCCTTGCGCCGCAGTGCTGCTCGCGCGAGAGAGGTCATCTTCTGGCGGGCGACTGAGAAGCTTCTGCGTAAAGCCATACACGCGTTTATGCCAGCGACTGCCGTTAAAAAAGGGTCAACATCCTGGCGCACGCATTGGAGTGAGGAGAGCGGACGACGACGAAGAAGCCTAGCCAGCCAACACTAATAGCGGGATAACGGATTCGACCTCACACACTGTTTGACCCTCGGGCACCGTGCCAGGCTGCAGAGAAGCACCGGCGGTGACGGATGAGGGTCTTCCTTCAGAATGCAGCGGCCGCTGCGCGCGATGTTCTATGCACGCCGAACGGGCGACGAGCACCATTCTCACGCGGTATATAGCTTGTTTTCTTTTGTTTTCTTTTCTTTCTTTTTTTTTTCTTTTTGCCGACGGCACGGCGGCGGCTGGCGCAGTCTGCGCCCAGCCGCGACATGCAGATAGCTTGCAGACGCGACATGCAGATTAGCTTTGCAGCGCCTCTGTGGGAGCAGCGCGCGGCAGCGTCGATTTGAATCGCGGGGGGATCGCAGGTTGTGGCCTCTAATGCGGGTTTAAGGAAAGACGCGCCGTGAGCACACACGTAGTTTCTTCCGTGCATGAGGGCTACCACCCGCTGCGATATGGCAGTAGCATTTCCGCGTTTAGTATACTCAAGGGCGCGGGTGAAGATTCTCTGTATACCGTGGATGGTTGCGGCCTGGCTGCTATCGGCTGTTGTGACAATGATGCCTAGAAAGATAGAAAGCTGAACATGTTGGTAGATATTGGTCGTGATGCTATACACGAGAGAAGATAATCAGGCCGGAGGACCAGTTATAGTATTATATGGCGTCTTCTGTCGTATGTAGCTTTTTTTTTTCATGATGGCATTGATACCTTGGGAAACAGAGAGAGGGAGAGAGAGAGGTTATCTAACAGAATAGCAGAACAGTTGCCAAGCGGTATAGAGCGTCCGCCCTGCAATAAAACATGGCCTCTCTCGGTCCACTGCAGGAGGTATTGGGTTCAGTTCCCACAGCTTCTGGACACACAAACAACTTGTCCTGATGGGTATATAGGGAAGTATAGCATTAGAACATTCGCCCGTACCTGTTATCTCTCTCTCTTCTTTTTTTTTTTTTTTCATTTCATAGCACATGTATCAAGTGGCCTATCCACGAGCCAAGGCGCCAACAGGAGCGGGTCATTTGCCGCCTCTTCATGTGACTGACACTTCGCGGCCGACTTTGCCCGTACAGCAAGGAATCGTAATATGCCAGCAGAGATGCACAGAAAGCGAATACGTCACCAGCCCTGCGCATAGCTGATCTCACGCACGCAGTGTTGGAGCCCAGCCGTCTGAAAATTCACCGCGGCGAGACATGGTCTATACAAAAAAAAAAAAAAAAATCGTGTGCTGTTCGTCTTGCGGAGCGCGAGCTCCCCGTCTCCGCTAAATCCACGGGCACGCGTACTCGTGTGACGCACGCGGGCGCGGCTCTTCTGGGATTTCGCGCACGACTGGTGCCTTGTTGGCCTGGGCTTTCTACAGACGAGCTTGCGTTCCTCGTCTCTCGGTCGTTTCCTTCTCTGGCTGCGCGCTGTATAGAGTCTAACGTTTGTGCAGCGTCGACCGCGACGGGTCACTCAATCAACCCACGGCTTCATTCACGTGTGGCTGTACTCTGAGGCTTGACACTGCTTCTCTGCCGTCCCGGCCCACACTGCTGTGGCACGCAGATCTTTTGTTTCCCGCTGGAGCCGTTGAGACATGAACGCAGAGGACGCTGCTTTTGTAGCTCGTCGATGCCCGTAAGGTTGACGCGGTCGAAGCGCAAAATTAAATTAATGTAAATCAAAAGGGAATATCGCAGGACAAAGCTGAACGGACAAAATATGCGAAAAGGAGCGCATGCATTTGGAGGACGTTGCTACCAACAAACGTGCTTCCTTTCCGCGAATATATAGTTTATGTTTTTTGTTTTTATTTTTGTTTAAATCGTAATAACGGTGTGTTTACACACGTTTATTATTATTATTACTATTAATTTTTTGAATAGTGCATAGGAACATGTCAAGAGGTTTGTCGGTTTCAGTCCCCCTACCACTAGTCCCTGCCCTTCACCCTTATGGACGTGCATTCACCCGGCGTGGTATGTCTTAGCGAGTAAGATGTTGGCTTGTCAAACCCAAGGTCGCGGGATTGAATCCCGGCCACGGCGGACGCTTTTCGATGCGAGTTCAATGCAAACGTGTATAGTTCGATTTCGGGTGCATGTCAAAAAACCCTAGGTGGTCAAAGTTACACCGAAGCCCTCGACTACGGGCCAAGCCACATAATTATAGCCCGATTTTGGCACGTGAAAACCCCACGGCCCATTATTATCGACATGTATACCAATGGAAAATGAACGTTATCATGATTATTATCACATCACTACTTCAAATTTTAGCGGCTACGCCACTGTTCGACCCCACCGTCCCGTCGTGCTCGGCGAAGCGAAGGTCGCGCCGAATCTCGGCTCAAGAAAACTCGCTGCTCTTGATAAAGAGTCACCAACTATAGACGTATTCACCTATCGCACTCGCACACACAAACGTCTGTCTCAGCACCTACACAGTCTTTTCTCTCTCTATCAAACACGTACGCACGACAACGCCATGAACTCGAGTGTGTAAAAGACAGGATGAAGATCGGGAAGGTGTTGTCCCTGTTCTTCCTCTTTTTTTTTTATCAGCCTCAGCGAATACGAGTGGGGATGAGCCGGGTTGTAAGCCGAGATTTGGCGAGGAAAACAGGTTACCGTTGCGCTGGAGAGCAACGACAGAAAAAGAAAATGGAAACAAGCAGCCTGTACTCTGTTTCGGTAGTTCCGTGCAGCAGAGCTAACGCTACGCGACCGTAGAACGCAGGTTTCTTGCGAAGCGAGATGTATACCTTGTTCCAGCAATTCCGCGCAGCGCTACTGAAGCTACAGCCCTCTTTGACCAACCAGAAGGAAGCCGAGCACATCTGAAATGTATCCTTCCGCGCCCTGTCGTCTGCTAGAGGCGAAAGCGGCAGGAGTGCCCGAGAACATTGGCACTATACATTTCCCTTCGCAAGAATCTGCGCTCGACGGTCACACAGCCTTCGCTGTGCTGCGCGTAACTAGTCAGTGTTCGCAGATGCGACTGCCGCTTCCGCTGCATCGCTCGTCGCTACCAGACGACAAGGCGCGGAAGGAGGCATTTTAGATGCGTTCGCCTTCCTGACTGGTCTAACAGCACTGTAGCATCCACGGTGCAGCACGGAACTATTGAAACAAGGTATATATAGACTCCGAGCGCACGGCGGGCAGACAGGGTCGGCAGAGAGAGAACAAGGATGGAATCTTGAGAGGATGAAGGAACTATATAGGAGGGTATTTTTCTGCGGACGCGCAATTTCGCCGGAGGTGCACTGGCGACAAGCAAAACCGAAGTGGCAACGGTGAAGACGCGAACAAACGCAGACGAGCGCTGACGGAGAAGTGGAAGTGGAAAAAGACGAACCGGTGGTGTGTGGACTGGAGTTGGAGCGCTACGGTGCATGTGCCGTACATAAGCTCGCGCGCGTTGGCGCTGGGAAAGAAAGAACGTACGCGCAGAAAGCAAGAGAGAGAAAGAGAAAAGAAACAGTAAGTTGCCGGCCGTAGGAATCGCGCAGGCGTTGGGTAAACGGATTTATTCCTTCAGCGATCACAAGCCGGCTCCCGCACGGACGTTTTGCAGAGTGTATGTATACATAGATAGACACTGAAAGAAGAAGACGAAGAAAGGAAGGGGTTCACAACCCTACCTCATGTCTAAGACGACGGCACGGATTCTGTGCCAGCTTCTCTTTTGTTGGCGTAGAATCCGTGCCAGAAATCGAAAAAGACGCAACTGTTAGCCCGAATGAAGTGCGACCCCCATTAAAAAGGAATTCAGAATATGTTCTGCTACACAATGTGCATTTCGTTAACTCAGCTGTGAACCCTGCTTCTGTCTTCACAAGTGCTTTTATCTTTTCTTTTAGCGAATAACGTACATTACAGAACGTTAGTCCATGGTGGCGCGAGACTTATCTTCCGAGATAACCTGAAAGAAGAAATTAAGAACCCAATTTACGTGAGCTTGAGTATAATTTCCTGTTTTCATTATTATATAACCACACAAGCGCGAATTACCACCGAAGCCGCTCAATAAAAGCTCACAAATTTCTTCGAAACAAAGGGAAATGCAAGAAAATTTGGCCAACCACAATACGCGAGACGATGCGAGCGAGAATTGTCATCCTGGAAATCGGTTTCTACTCCCAAAAGCTTCCGCATACTTCTCCCCTCCTTGCCTTATGTTTCACCCTTTCCGTGTATACTTATATCCAAAGTTGAAGTGCAAGTAACAGCACGTACATACAGCGGAACACCACTCTGATATCAGATCCCACCATGCGCCACCACAATATCGGCGCAAATCATTCCGCGCTCAAGGGAGGGAGGCAATACCTCGCGGGTAAATAAATAAGGATACCAAAACCAGCAGCATTCAAGGGATGCCGGCGCCATCTAACGCTCCCCTTCGGCATACCTTCCTTTCATTTTCGTTCCAGACCCCTTTTTACACTTTATTTTGGAGGTTTATTTTTGATTTCCGTTCCCCCTTACGGCCTAAGGTAGAAATAGGGGAACGTGACGGGAATGTAGGGAGCACCGGCAGGGCGCTACGCTGCGCTGGCTGCACTGTGAAGCTGGTTTGCCGCGGTGGGGAGGATAGACACGGCGTCTTCGTGAATGTGACACCGTGGGCTTGGAAAGGAAACGGAAGAGCAACAACAAGGCCCGGAAACAAACCTCTATTCGAGTATATACGTATATGTATACAGCCGCGGCAGGAAACGCAATTCTACCGCGACTGCGACGAACTGCACTTCGATGCCGACGCGTCGGGGATATATGAGGTACACGTGTGGGTGAACGCGGCTGATAGTGGCACAACAGGCTCAAGAGAGGCAGAAGTGGGCGGGACGCTAAGAAGTAAAATATAGATAGATAGATAGATAGATAGATAGATAGATAGATAGATACATAGATAGATAGATAGATAGATAGATAGATAGATAGATAGATAGATAGATAGATAGATAGATAGATAGATAGATAGATAGATAGATAGATAGATAGATGTGGAACATCGGTGAGACGGTGGTGTGAAATTTGGTTTTTGTCTTCTTCGCTCATGTGACAGGCGAGATGAGAAATGGGAAAGTTGGAATGGATGGGTTTGTAGCGACACAGTCGAAAGAGGGCTGCTTGCTCGAGGGTGAGGGCTAAAACGTGTCAGCTGACTAGCGCGGTTAGTCTAAACGACCACCTTACCGTACTCGTCGTGCAGCTGCTGTTTCAGTAACATGGCACAGTGCTTCCACGACGCGACTTCGAAACAATAAAGCTAGCCGTGACAAATTGCCGGACACATGACAGCCAAGCTATTGATTTCGGGGGTTTTACATCCCAAAACCACGATATGATTACGAGAGATGCCGTAGTGGAGGGCTCCAGAAATTTCAACCACACGGGTTTCTCTAATGTGCGCTGACATAGCACAGTATACGGGCCTCAACATTTCGCCTCCATCGAAATGCAGCAACCGCGGTCGGGGTTAAATCATGCGACTTTTGGAACAGCAGCCGAGTGCCATAGCCACTAGATCATCGCGGCGGGGCAGACAGCCAGGCTAGTCGTTACGGATGTCCTTTCTTCTTCCCACGTGTAGAATAAATGAATAAATAAATAAATAAATAAATAAATAAATAAATAAATAAATAAATAAAACAAAGGAGAAGAAGAAGAAGAAGGCACGTTGACTGTCTCGGGAAGATTATAATTAAGGGACCGCCCACCCAGAGCTCATTCTTTTCTAGCTAGACTTTACACTTTCCTTCATTTCATTCTGTCCCGGTCGCCACAGAGTCAAGCGCACAAACAAAATTCTAAGCCTAAAGAACTTGCGTGTTCTTACATTACGGTTCAACTGTAAGTTCTCGTCATGCGTGGTAAAATCGCAGGCATACAAACAAACAGCATCTACGCTAATTTGCCCCAGTAGGGGCGGACCAGCAGCACGTATTAATCTTGATTTCATGAAAATAACAAGTATTTTTGCTGCTCAAGCAAACTGCCGCAAGCCCACGTCATCGTATAAAGAAGCAAATCGAAGCAAGCCAAGTCTGCGAGGGCATTAATATGTATTTAAATCTCATTCCCAAGGGAGCAGCACGCCTGGATGACCTTGTACGCTGATTTCTTCTCAAATGTAATTAGAGCCTTAAGAGACGATGCCGGGACGTTCAGTCCGATGAACACGGCGTGTTCAGCGACCCTGGCAACCTACACATCCCCCTCGTCCTCTAGACCCTCCACATCCCACCCTCAACTCCCAACCCCTCCCTCTGACGGCTCCCGTTTCATTCTTGCCGCGGGAGCCGCGCGTGGTCTACCACGCACGTGCACCTATTAGAAACAAGAGCACCCTCACGGCATTCCCAAAAGGCGCTCCCAATTTCTCCCTTTTACCTTTCTTGCCTCCCGCACATGCCGGCTACAATTTTTGATGAGTTATCCCGCGGCATTTTTTGCCATGCTCTTCTGTTCCCGGGTGTTCAGTATGCATAGTGCTACTCTAATCACGAGGCAAGGGAGAAACTAGGGGTTGCAGAAGCAGAAGACTCAGCACATAGAGAAAAAAAAAAAGCGGGAATAATGGGGGGGAAGGGAGGGAACCCCCCTCTGGCGCAGCTTGCGCCGGCGAACGTGGAAGTCAGAAACTGGCCGCGTCATTGCGGCTCTGAGCGTCCAGCAGTGCGAAGGGGAAAGTCTCCGGGACGGGGAATTCGGGATGAGGGAGAAGAACATGAGGAGTGCCGCAATAGAGGGATGATTCAACGCCGAGTGCAAAGCGGAGCGGGGAATTTCGGGACGACCGGTGGGGGAAGTGGGGGTCGGCGGGATGAAAAAGGAAAGGCAATTGGGCACGCGCAGCTCCAGACACACGGGTCGCGGTGCGGCTAGACTGCTTTTCCAGGTCGATGAGATCCGAGCACGTGTGCGCGCATGCTCCTCGCAAAAGCTCGACTGTATCACCCGTGGTGTACGTGCACAGGCTTTTTGTTCGGCCCATGCACGCACGGCGTCATAGCGTCGTTCCTCCCATCCACCGTTATACCACATATACTGCTCCTTTTTTCCCCCTCACCTCGCTTTCGGCTCGGGATCGTCAGTAGGCTCTGTTCTCCCCAACTGAAATGCCTGACACACACACACCCGTGCTGCCAATCGGGAGGAGTTCACGGCATGCGTGCATATATATATTGTTAGCGCCGTCGCGAAGTCGTGCGTGTAGCGACGCGTAAAAGGAGAGGCACGGCGGCACAACGCGCAGCAGAATAGGGAGTGGAATCCTCATCCCGACGGGGGAGTTGGGGTGCATATCAACAAGACACGCCGAGGATGATCCCGGAGACGTGCAAAGAAGCGTAGGCTTCTCGCTACACGCGCGCGCGCGTAGGGCGTCAACAGAAACGCCTACGTCACCCCGTCTGGGAGTAAGAAAGGTGGCGAAGGAGAGGTTGGCAGGAGGCACGGCTGCGGCACCTATGCTGAGGGGAGCAGAATGAGGGATGGAATGGGGAGCGAAGTATGGTGAAGCGCGGATCTGAGGTGCAGGGTCGCAATTTGGAATGGAACGAGAACGGGGCAGGAGACATGCCAACGGGGGGTGCGGAGTGGATTTGCACCCGCTTGCCGTGGTATCTATGGCTGCGGCATTCTGCACTGTCACTAGTCCGGCGCTGGCTGCGCGATTTTGTCGTCTAAATTGGGAACGCGCGGCAGAACGAGGCGGCGTAGCCGAATCGAGACGGGCGGACTTGAGGAGGAAAGTGACACACAGGGCTGCGTGCCACGCGGCATGGTATAGGGACAGCTTAGGTCGTTGCCAGGGGGTGGGATGATCGTCAAAGGGGGGCTCCGTGGCACTACGGCTGAGCATAACTGTGGTATTAGTGCCGAAGTGAGGGGAGCAGACCTGCGTGGTACTCCTAAGTTCTTGGCAGGATGATAACACGAACGTACGAAATTGAAAGAAACGAACAAGTTCAAAAAAGCGAAAGACAAGTGGACAGTAGGGAGTGTACCGTTACAGGAGAGGATAAAACAAGTCGGGACATCTAGTGTCTTAGTTAGATGATAAAAGTATACATCCAAAAAAAAAAAAATGTGAGAGAGGGTGAGGGGGGCGGTGACGCGCTAAAGCGGATGACTGCGTGAGTCACCATGGACAGACACCGAGCTTCTCAGCCAAATTGTTTCAGCTTTCCCATTCGTGCCAGTCTTTCGTGCACTCCCCATCCCGCGTGCTCCCAGACCGGACATCTGGGCCGGAACGGGAGATGCGCCCCGGCAGCCGCTCGATTCTTTCGAGAGAGCAAGCCCATCGGCGATCCTCTCTTGCGTGAGTGGAGTGCCCGTTTGCGAACGGGCGCCTGTGTTAATACAGCTGGAGTGGCGACCGAGGGAACGCGCAAAAGAAACCCAGTGTTCCTTCTCCCCCCCCCCCCACGCTGTGTTTATTCTCCGCCCTGGCACCCACTTAGCTCACTGTTCAGTTTGATTCAGTAATTCAGGTTGATTCGCACGCTTTTTTTTTGTCTTTTTACGGATGATCACCACATCCACAGGCGCATTAAACGAGCCGCATGCACACGTGATAACGCGTCAACAATTCATGAGAATCGATGTGGAAGACGTCATAAAGGACAGACAAGTTACAGAAGCTTGAAGGAAGGAAGCCTTGTGGCGAAAAGTTTAAAGCTATGATGAATAAAGTCAAGTGCGTGCACAACCTATAGTGCGTCGCATTACTCTTCGAACGATCTCGTTACAAGCTATATGCCATGCGTGATTTAGACGCTGTTTTGTTGCTCAACGTGTCACCAGTAGTGCATCCTCAAAAACTGGCCATCGTCACGTTTATAACTTCCGATTATATTTTCGTGTATACGGACGCAATGTATGTATGAACCTTGCCTGAAGGTTAAGGCTTCTTACCATAATTGTAGTGCACACGGAGCCACTGACGCCGCCTCCACGAGCCTGTTATCAAGTAATCGCACAAGATCGCGGTGCCATGTCGTGAAAGCGTTGCGTGATCGGGGAGGAGGGACCTATATTCGATATGTCAGATATATTCGATATATCAGTATTTCCTGTAGCTTACACATTCTTGCATCCTGCGCCCTTCTTGTCCATTGTACCCGTTTCCTATAGCACTATAGTGCTGCCTCTAACTCCCACACTTTAGAAGCATCTCGTTCGTTTTTCACTTTAGAAGCATCTCGTTCGTTTTTCGCGACGGCATGCCACCACATCTACAATGTCACACTCACGGTATTACGAGAACGTACGACCCCTCTTTTGTTTTGTTTTTCTGTCACCCTTTACAGCCACTGCTCGCTCATTTCGTGAAACTGCGTGCAAGCATGCTATATAGTGCATATTCACCTCTGTATTTGAACGCATGCGAAATGCGCTTATAGTAATAAAGGAAACGCGAGCGACTGGAAGTGAGCGCAAGCTGCCGTCGTATGCATTGCAATACCGTGGTACTTTCCAAGTCTCCGCAACACTTCTTAATTATTTACTTAAAAAAGAAGGAGAAAAAGAAAAATGCCTGTTTCCAAAGCCATGACAGAGACGATGTTTTCTAGAGCGTTTTGAAATCCACGCGAGAGGAACGAACAAACGTTAACAGGCGGCAAATGATCTCGGAGAAGCTATACCCCCGACTAACCATGGCATGCTGTACAGCAAGCAAGCAAGCAGGCAAGCGCGCAACGACACAACGCGAACTGCAGCAGGCCTCTCCTATATATACCTGCATAAATTATTTCGCCCGAATGGCCCCTCCTCGATCCCGTTTTATTGTTAGCGCACGTACGAGCGTACACGATGCAATGCAAAACGAGCACGAAATGCTGAACGCATTGCCCCAGGGGGCTATATACTCTCCAACTCTCCTATCCGTATAAAAAAATTTAAAAAGACCGGCATCGCGCTATACACTTTATATGCTCTGTTTCACGAGTTCCATGCACCAGAGTCAAGGCTACATGACCGTCGAGCGCATGATTCTTGCGCGGCGAAAAGTAGTGCTAGTGTTCGGACATGTTCTTGTCAATTTGGCTGCATATCGTCTGCCGATAGCAGACGACATGGCGCAGAACATTGAGTTTCTCACAAATAGACCTAGGGGGAAATGTGGCGCCACCGTCTACGCGTAAGTTTTAGGGAACGCTGCGCCGCGATGGGAATGATGGATATATGTGTGTGTCTGCTATATAGGCTTGCGTCGGCTGCAGCTTTGAGCGAGGCTTGGGCTAAAACGCGGCTATGACTTCGTAAATAAAGCTTCTCTAAAATAAAACCTTCATAAACGGATCTAGTTGACCCGTGCTACACCTTGCAATAAACGGTTACTCACCTACAGTGCGTAATCAAGAGGCGAAAGGAAAGAAACAGACGACAAGCGGTCTTGGAGTGAGCGCTGACAATGGTCGTCTATATCTTCGAACTTTAGCGGCCGGTCGCTGGCTTTTGCGTTTCGTAAACCGGTACGTACGAACGGAAATGTTCACAACCAAATAAAACTTGACGCCGTTAAATGGTAACAAAGAAGAAAACGCTCATTACAAGCTCTTTCAGCGCACAATTAACATATGTGACCAACAGAAGGCATCTATACAGTCAGATGAGTCTTCGACGCGTCCAAGCCCTTCGTGAACGATGCCAATCTGAATCCGACACATCCCAGCAATTTCCACGCATACAACAGCGTCGCTGCACCAGTTTTCTGTTTAGTTAAGTGTATAGTTAAGTGCAGAAGCACACGTTCGTGGTGTGTTCACCCTCGTCATCAGCCGAAAAGACC
This sequence comes from Hyalomma asiaticum, assembly GCA_013339685.2. NCBI lineage: Eukaryota > Metazoa > Arthropoda > Arachnida > Ixodida > Ixodidae > Hyalomma > Hyalomma asiaticum. The sequence continues at coordinate 46,263,742 of CM023484.1, forward strand.
CGTAACATCCACATTGCTGAAGGGAACTATATAGCGGAACGAGGTACATTCCCGTTTTCGTGTCCTCCTGAACGCACCTGAACTTCGTCTGTTTGCAGTCTGTGGTGTTGCGGCTCGCGCAAGGGGTTTTTAAACGCTTGCCAGCGCCGCGCGCGCTTCGTTTTGATTTACGTCGGAGTCTCCGCAACCGGCGGGGCCTGGTTTGAAAGCGTTTTACCGCACGGACGCGTGCAGGGAAACAGTCTTTTTTTTTTCTTTTCCTTTTGCTTCTTTTGTTGTTGTTAGGAATGCGACGGTATATATAAGGCCTGCGATTCGTAATCAGGACGCACGATGAGCATTAGTCTTCATTTTCCGCCGGAGACTGCTGCCCACCCGCAACGCTGCGAGCTTCTCAAGACAGTGCTGCGCAAGTGAGCGCACGGAAGCGAAAAGCGCTTGACTTTGCTGCCACTTATAGCGCTCACGCCAAGAGCCTGGAACCCGCGAAAGAAAAAAAAAGAAAGAAAAAGAAGGGCAGGAGGCACGCTGTGCCTCTATGGAAACACACAGCAGCATTTCTACGGCTGTTATGGTGTTTGCGTGTGTACGCGCTTTATTTGTCCGTTGAGTGTGTGCGCACGCACGCGAAATATAAGAGGCCCTAAGGAAACACCGTTAATCCGGGATTCTTCATCTTGGCGCGCTTGCGAAGACACACATGCAGTGATATGATTCGTAACATGCCAAGACTGGGTGGCCTATAGTGCAGAACGCTGCGGTGTGTTTCCACGAGAAGTACTCGGGCTAGAACTGAGATTGTTAGCGGCTTTATTATTGCATTATTCTACTGTTACGTGTCGGCAGCCGGACCGTGTGTTTATGTGAGTTACACAGTAATTTATTTTTCTTGTTTTCTAAGGAACTGAAAAATACCGAATAGCCTGTGTCGGCTGGTTTATGCTAACATCTATGCAAGCGTCACGCTAATACAGAATAGCAGTGCCCTAAAACAACGCTTACATCAAATTTGCTGTGGCGTGTTTGGAATCGGCTGCGTCCGAGTTGAACGAGTGTTCTTATCGGTCAGTCAGCACCACTAATGTTATGCAATAATTAAATGTTGATAAACTAATTAATTAGGAATTAGCTGAGCGATTATTCAATTGATCACGCAAGCGATGTCATTGCGAGATATTTTTGTAAATGACTGAATATTTGAGGCAAGTGCGGCAGCCCTATCCAAATATTTGATTTAAAGTTGAACAAAAACTATAGCAAAAATACACCCTTCAGTCCAGTATTTTCCCTCATATATGGGCAAGAACGACATAACCATCTACAGATCACTCTTAGCGCAGCTGTTCGAAACAAGAAGTACCGAGTATAGAGAAGAGATAAAAATGAATCAAGACGTCAGTCGAACAACAAGGCGCTCTGTTGTTGGAAAAGCGCTACGTGATATCGCAACGAGGCTACAACAAAGAGCACCCGTCGCATTTAACACAAAGGCCACATAAGTTCTCTCCGCCACGCTTATATACGTATTCTATATAAACTTCAGTGAAATGTGCTTTCCCGGGCACGCTCTGAACGAACCGTACATACATGCTTCGATCGATGTTGCAAAAATGCCGTATAGATACCTACATTATACGCACGCGCAGGAAGAGAAGGAAATCGAATGGAAATAAATAAGAGAAATGCGAAGCGTTTGGCATAGCCAACGGTAATAAAAGCAGGTGCACCCGTCCGACATAACGGTAGGCTCGCTGCGAAGATCCGATGCGGCGTAATAGCATTCCATCGTCCATACTTTGTGTGTGTCTGTTTTATGTGCGTCTCTCTCTCCTTATATATATATATATATATATATATATATATATATATATATATATATATATATATATATATATATATATATATACTGGCGGATACAATGAATTTCAATTAATTAGTGATCTGCACAATTTCGAACGAAATATACGGTTACGCGAATACTTCCACGGTCGATGTAACACTAACAAGACATCGCTCTTTTCCTCTAAGAACTGGACTCCGCCCTCTCAAAGAGATAAATGTCTCGACCTGTACATTAGAGCGGTGCAGCGAGATGTACTCGAAGCTTACAAGACGCATTCAGCATTCAGCCGCAACCTCAGCGCTAAAGAAAGGGAAGCACTCGAAACGTTGGCTAGCCGTGATGACATCGTCATAAAACCCGCTGATAAGGGTGGTGCAGTCGTCGTTATGGACAAACGTAGCTACCTTAATGAGGCCCATAGGCAATTGAGTGATCACTCATTTTACAGGCACCTGAGCTACGACCCGACGGAGCAATTCAAGACCAAGGTAAAACAAACGTTAGAGGACCTCATACAAGAAAATAAAATTGGAGAATCGGCACTTAAATCACTAGTCCCTCTGAGCCCGATACCTGGTAGATTTTATCTGCTCCCTAAAATACATAAAGAAAATAACCCAGGCCGACCCATAGTTTCAGGAATAGGCACCGTCACAGAAAACTTGTCCCGGTACGTAGACAGCCTTATAAGCTCTATTCCTCCTAAATTTCCCTCGTACGTCAAAGACATCACTGATCTACACTTTCCAAGTGAGGCTCTTCTGGTCACACTAGACGTCGCGTCATTGTATACAAATATTCCTCATGCAGATGGTATACAATCTGTACTACGGGCGTACAACGACTTTGTTGACGACCAACCCATCGACGATTCCACCCTTGGTGTTATTTTAGCACTAATCCTCGAACTTAACAACTTCGAATTTGACGGTGAACACTATGTTCAAGTTAGTGGGACGTCAATGGGAACAAAAATAGGACCGAATTATGCGAATATATATATGGGAATACTAGAAAAGAACTTCCTCGCTACTCGTGACCTCAAGCCATTTTATTACAAACGCTTCATCGACGATATTTTTTTAATTTGGCACCACGGTGAAGCAGCATTGATTAGCTTCATTGCGGACTTCAACAATGCCGCACCGTCAATTTCATTTGCTCATTGTTATTCACCAGTCAGCATAAACTTCCTTGACGTCACGGTATGTCTGTGTAATGGCAAACTGACGACCAATCTTTATAGGAAACCAACTGACCGACAACGGTACTTGCATTTTAAGAGCAATCACGTAAAACATTGCAAGACAAGCATCCCGTATAGCCAAGCTATTCGGTTTAAAAGGATTTGTTCGGACGACAGTGAATTCACTCGAAACTGTGACCAGCTTCGTAAAGCACTAATTGACCAGAAGTACCCTTCGGAGATAATTGACGACGCAATCAAACGGGCTGATTCGCTTGACAGGAAAGACCTCATCAGTACGGACAAACGAGTAGCGGCATTATCACGCACTAACCTTGTCCTAGCACATTCCGCATCTGTTCCTAACGTGTCCCACATCCTCAGAAAGCATTACAATATATTGACACAGAGCGATCGGCTTAGAGAGATTTTCACGGAATCGCCAAGGGTTGTATATCGTCGCTCCAGAAACCTGCGTGACATGCTAACCCGTTCGAAGACAAAAGCTGTTGTTCATCTTGGTTGCCAGCCTTGTGAAAAACCAAAATCTGTATGCATATGACGTCATCAAATACTGCCCAAAGCACTGCATCTGATTTTTCTCTAAAAATCAATGGCAATTTTACTTGCGATAGCGCTAATGTCATCTATCTACTGGAATGTTCATTGTGTCATATGCAGTATATCGGTCAGACCGAAACTTCATTTCGCACGCGTTTTAACAACCACAGAGCGCATGTTAACGGCTTACCGCATCTACCACTATCTCGCCATGTAAGGCTGCCGGGACACACGTTTGACAAAATCAAGGCAACGATATTACAGTCAGGTTTCAAAACACACCATGACCGGGAAGTACGAGAATCATTCCTCATCCATAAATTTAACACTGTGTCATGCGGTATCAACGAGAGCGTTGGTAAAGTGTCGTGCCTATCAGTCATGTCTTGACATCATTACGTTCTTTTTGTATAATCATCGTCACGTTGCAGCTAACGCGCTGTCTAGATATGTTCTGAAAACGCGTTTTTACTTTTTTTTCTTTCCTTTGTCGCGCATATATATGTGTTCTGTAAACATGGTTCCTTACTGTTCTTACTTAAAAAAAAAATTTTTTTTTTCCTTGTCGCGCGTCTACGTGGCGATGACATGTACATCTGCATCAGTCTTGTGATTCACATATTCTTGTCTTGTCAGCCTTGTCATATTTGCACAATTACACTTGCACGTACATGACCTTGCCCACATGTGTATGCCCATAAAAGAGGCTACGATACTGTAATTGCTTCATTCTGACGAAGGCCGTGCCACGGCCGAAACGTAGAATAATAAACGTGCGATTTTCGCAAGTGCGCAATTTGTTTCTAAACTACTTTTGAACCGGACCCACAGAACTTCTTCCCCGAATTATATATATATATATATATATATATATATATATAGATATATATATATATATATATATATATATATATATATATATATATATATATATATAGGAGGCAGAGAGATGAGTAGGATTGCAAGGCGAAGTGAACAAGGCGTTGATCCTGAAACGTGGACGCTGCATGCTTGCTTTCCCTCAGGTTTGGACTCTCGAACGATTTGCTTTGTTTGAATGGCCTTCTATTTATCGATATTTTAGGAGCGAAGCTCCTCTTAGTCTAACCTTGTCACGCGTCAGGCGTCAGTCGTCAGGCGTAACCCGCGTGCCTCCCGGCACGCGCTCGCCCTCGGCGTTCGCCTCGGCGCGTGCCCCTCTCTCTCTCTCTGCCGGCGCGTGCCTCTGCTGTCTCGTGAGAGAGAGAGAGCGAAAGGCGCGCGTTGGCTATGGCAAACGCTCTTTCTTAGAGGAACGCTGTACCAGCTCGCAAAGAAGGAGAACGCGCCCTCACCAGCGAGAGACAACGTTTGCGCAGGCAGCGTCTCCTAGCGAGTTTCTTGATTGAGAAATACCGACTGCTCGCGTTGGACAAGCGTTCACCGGCAACCCTATATATATATATATATATATATATATATATATATATATATATATATATATATATATATGCAATGGATCTTGTCTTGCAATGAAGTGCCGGTGGGAGATTTCACTTGTGCATAGTTTAACCATAAGGATTCGTAGCGTGCGCGTTAACTAAATTAATCCGGAACTCGGCACGATCTACGATGAACCTCCCGAGCTTCGCCCACTCATCATCATTCACTCCGTGGATATGCTGTAATTTTTTTGGTTCCGCGTACACGAAACATGCACGCGGCCTTCGTATCGTGAATGTTTGATCATTACGGGGCCGCAATGCAACGAGCCGTCGCATATGAAGTGGGGCCACTAATAAGCTGTAGTTTGTCCGTGAACGAAAGCACCAAAGTTAGCGTGCTTTATAAAGGTGGCGGAACGGGTGCGTGATTGAGCGGCTTTCGCTTTATTTTATGGGTGTCTGCATCGGGTGCGTTGGACGGTATGGCAAAGGGATGACATGGGTGTAGGTAGCCTAGAGTTTGTATTTATAGTAGCATCAGTCACGATAAAAAGCGCCGACATTCGCGTGTACCGCTCGCTATGACACTGAAGCCGAGTTAACCATAATAAGGCCAGCGTGACAGCGACGTGAAGTTATAGATGACCAGCCAATAACACTAATGAAGATTGTTTTGAGCCTTGTTCAACGTGTTTATGAAGGTAAGTACAAACTTACGCTAACTGCTTACCTACTACTACTATTACTGCTGTTCTCAATTTCATGCGTATGTAGTGAGTTCAAACCAGTTGATTTCAAACACCGTGAACTCAAAGCAAGTTCACAGGGTTCGTTCCCGTATACGTACATGCGCTGCTCATGCACGCCATGAACGCCAGCCCACGCACTGTAAAGGATTGGCTTTTGTTATGTTTACTTGTCTAAACAGGAATAATCCATGCGTCGTCGATGTGTCGTTGGCAAGCAACATTTTAGCGGAACTTGGTGTTACACTAAAGTAGCCTGTTGATGATCTCACTCACTCACTCACTCACTCACTCACTCACTCACTCACTCACTCACTCACTCACTCACTCACTCACTCACTCACTCACTCACTCACTCACTCACTCACAACAATCAAGAAAATTCATACCCTGATGTCTTCTTGCGGGCAGTTTGAATAATCAACAGAGATAAGAATCTCTAATCGTCAACGAGGATGTGCGGAAAAGTTAGTGGCTCGGAAGGCACGAGAAGCGATACTAAAAACAGAGATTAAGTAAAGGAGTACAGGGGTGGGGTGGCTCGCAGCGAATGCTAGGCGACGCCAACAAGTCAGTGAAAACAGAAAGAGGAAGATTGGCCGCACGTGTTGAGGGCAGATAACGGGGAGGGGCATTAATTCAGCGCCCGGCTGCGCGCTGGACCGCGCCACAACGCCCAGAGCTGCCAATGTCACGCCTGCGGCAGAGATAAGCCGCGCGCGGCGCGCAGTGCAGTCGGCCTGCGTTGTTTACAAACTGGGCGAGCACCGACCTATAACAGCCTCCTCGCGTTGGCTGCCGGGCCTAGCGCCGACGGCGACAGATAGCGAAGCTCATCGCACGCTGGCTGCACGCGGCACCGCCGAGAGAGTGGTTCCAGAGGAGGAGAACAAGAAGTGAGTTGATTCCTGTGGTCGCCTTGGAAACACAACGGCCCCCATTTCCGGGGCCTAGCAAAACCACTGCAACGGGGGTCACTTGAACCCGAAGAGCGTGGGATAGTGGAAAATAGCAGTACTAGACGCCCAGTGAAATGTCGTCAATTAGTGGCGGTGGTAGCAGTAGTAGTAATAGCCGTAGTCGTACGTACTACTACTACTACTAGTGGTGGTGGGTGGCTGTTGTGGTTGTGGTGGTGGTAGAAATAGTCAATGCTGTGTTATAAGAGCACTAGCATTAATAACAATAGTAAGCATAGTGCTAGAGTTGGATTGATTTCTGGGACTTTATGTCCCAAAACCGTGATATGAAACCATGAAATGCAGCCACCGTGGCCGGGATTAAATCTCGCAACCCTCGGATCAGCAGCCGAGTACCATAGCCACTAGACCACCGTGGCGGGGCGTCCAATGAAAATTCGTCAATTGTTGGTTGTAGTATAGTAGCAATAGCCATAGTCGTAATAGTACTGCTACTACTACTACGGTGGTGGTGGTTGCTGCGGTGGTTGTGGTGGTGGTAGAAGTAGTCACTCTTGTGTTATGAGAGCATAACATTAGTAGTAACGGTAGGTATAGTGCTATAGTTAGGAGGTATATGAGCAGGGGTAATAGTAAAAGACATGATAGTAACAGAGGTAACATTGCAGCAGTAGAATGGTAGTGTACCATTAGCAGTTGTATTCACATGCAGTAGCATAACTGCATTACGGGTAAAAGAGAAACACAAACAAAAAACGAGCTTAACCACGTTAAACGCGTGGTGCCTTCAGCCTCTCCTTATGCGCTCCAACCATCTACATACTTATACTACATACTTATATGTTGTAATATAGATGTGCTTAATTACACTTATGTATACTTATACATTCTGGCTGTAGTAGGCCAGCGCCCTGGAATCTTGTCTTCGGCGAACGGGTGATTGTCCAGCTGACAAACCATGGCCGAAAAGGATGCTCTTACGGAGTCGAAACGGGTGTATTCGCACAGAATGTACGAGATTGTTTCTCTGCACCCACAAAGTGCACGTCAAGGTGCTTGTTATCCGCCGTTCCAATGGTAAACTAGTACGCATTGGAGAACGCTACTCCAACCGACAGACGGACAAGGAGGGTATACAGTCATGGCGTGACAGGTCGGTTAGAAGGCGCAGTTGCAGGATAGGGTCAAATGCACGAATCCTACTACTTGAAAATGTGAGCGATTTCGAGTAGTCATTGCCGCGATTTCCCCGAGAAACCGAACTTGGTGACATATTGTGACTGTGCTTTGACAAGTGACATTGAAATTGATGTGTCGCCAAGGTCTATTCTCTTCTTTCCCTGTCTCATTCCCCTTTCCCCAGTACAGGGTACCCAACCGGAGATCTCATCTGGTTAACCTCCCTGCCTTTTTTTTTACATTTCTCTCTCTCCCTCTCTCTCGCTTATTGCAGTAAAAATAACATCTTCCTCTTTATTAGACTCGTTATCACTTCGTTTTCTCAACCAAGTAACGAAGCAATATTTGCTTGTGCCGCTCATTTAGGAAGCGAAATGCTGCTAGAACATTTAGGAAGGGCTGCGTTAACCGTGAGAAATTATAACTTCGAGGAGGCATTGCATTTCGAGAAGAGAACATCGCCAACTTGGCAACGAAAATGAGTAGCTGTCTTTTTATTTATCGTGGTTCTATAGGAGCAGCTGACTGCTCGCTCATACCTTCCTCCGAAATACTGATGGATGTTCCCCTGCAAACATCAAAATACTGAAATGCATAGAAAATAATCCAATGTCTAATGCACACTCTCCAGTAAGAGTGGCGCGCGTGTTGCCTTCGCTGTGCCCTCTACGAACAAAAGGGTGAAGAAGCACAGCAACCTTGAAGCTGCACTGTTTACTATTACTCGGGCGGAAGATCCAAACATGTTCTCTTTTAACACACACATCAGACCTTCCACCGGTGCCTCTAAGCAATTCAGAAAAAAATCAAGTACTATATACTTAAAGAAGTGGCATCAAATCATCCACTGACTGAAAGTAGAAAGGGCAGTGACAGACGGCAGAAATGTTGAACAGGCGCCGTCTTCTTTAAAAAGAAGTGTTACTCGACAGCCACGCCTTACCTACTTTTCGATCATGAACGAAAAAAAAAAGAAAGAAAGAAAGAAAAAAGGCGTCAACGCGGTCGCGTCATGGAAAAAGTGCCCATCAACACGACGTGCACCAATGCCCTCGTTTCACTTCGCTGCCGAAGCTCTCGCGAATAGCTCAGCCAAGGAATCCAGAGGAGTGTTAAAGAAAAAAAAAAAGTAAAGTAGAAAAAACTAAAGAAAGCAAGCAAGAAATGAAACTAGGTCGAAAAGTGGGGTGACAAGCTTCAAAGTGTCACGAAGGGGCTTTGACACTGTAACCAGGGGGCACCAAGGAACGAAGGTGTACATCGGAAAGAATAAAAAAAAAAAAATAGGCAATGTAGCACTGAAAGTTCCGCGGGGCTTCCCAACGAAACAACATTGGCGCGCTAAATCTTGGCGCCCGTCGCGACAGTATCGCCGACTCTCGAAGAGCGAGAGAAAGAGAGAGTGCTACAGGTATATGAAGGTCCTGGTACTTCGTCTTTCCGTTCGCGGCTTTCACTCACTTTGCGCTGGCACGCGCACACGCAGCGACAAATGCCGAGCTCGCAATAGAGAAAAGAAAAAGGAAATAGAAACGGCGTAAAACAATAGGATTCGAAAGGAAAACGGGAACACAGCGCCCGCTGGAAAAGGTTAAAGAACGAAGAAAACGTTCCCGAAGGATGTGTCTCCCAGACGGAGGAGGGGAAAGGGGAAACCGAGAATTCTTTCGATCTCGCGAGGTCGACCGAAGAAGCAGCAGCTATAGCTACGCCAATAGTGTACACCGTAAGTTGTTCTCCACGAGGGGGGTGTCGCCGGCATCCGTATAAGGGAAGAAGGGAATTCCATTCTTCTCGTCTCCAAGGGAACTAGCTCGCTTTATATATATATATCGGCCACACTCGGTGTGGTGTATATAGTATGCAGAGGGTTCTGTGTATCGGCGCGTTCCTCCCGACTCCTCTATAGCAGTCTGGCATCTGCGACCAGCGTTGTTCTTTCAACAGCTGAGAGAGAGAGCGGGAAAAGAAAGGGCGAAGAGGGATCGTGCTGCCCTTATATCCCTGTCACTTGTCTCGACGAGTCTTATTACGTTGTATCGCGACACCTCAGTTGTCACCGCGGCGCGACCCCACGTACGACGAATCCAAGAAACAAAGCTTGCGCATTTCACCGTCGAAAGAAAGAAAGAAAGAAAGAAAGAAAGAAAGAAAGAAAGAAAGAAAGAAAGAAAGAAAGAAAGACCAGGAAAACCCATAGGTTTCTGCTTTCCCTATCTCTCACTTCAATTCCTGTAGTTTTCACTGCCAGTTTGTTTCGTTTTTAGAGACTATATCCGGTGCTGTGTTCTCCACATTCCGCCTCACCGTTTCGGCTGTTGTGAGAGGCACCCCGAAGGAGGCCTGAGACAACGTAAAGCCGCTCGTACAAAGTGTCAAGTAAGACTGCTGGAGAACAAAAGC
>CM023484.1:46276503-46371503 GCA_013339685.2 Hyalomma asiaticum
GAATCAGAATATTTCATTCAGCCGACGGTGTCAGAATAGGAAAGCAATGCGGTGGGGTTCGCGAAGTCATGTGCAACTAAGTCTATCATATTCTGGTTGTCTATTCTTCTTACGCTTTAATTCCTCAGTAGCATTATTAACCTTGTCGTTGACCTTTCATGAAGCGGCAACGATTATTTCACGAGAGACTGAAGAAAAATGCCGCGAGATTTATTTATGCTTTTTTCCCGCTCGGATCGCGTAAAAGACGAGCCGAATCACTCCGACGACGCACCCGGAAGCAGATTCTGCTTCCGCTCCGCTTACGAGATGCGGGCTCGCCTCCGCGCTCGCTAGACCGGAAGGAGCAGCTAAACGCGAATTTCGTGCTACATCGCCCGGCCTGTCTGGCTTCTGTGTACACTGCACTATGCCCAGACGTCTCGCTATTTTTTAACGATTACTGGCGGGCAGACGTTACCAGAGAGAGAGAGAGAGAGAGAAAGAGAGAGAGTGTGGGTTCGACCTCATTTCAAGATAGAAATGAGATGAAGTGTGCGCACGAGACGATCCGGCCGACACGAACAAAAAATGCGGGCTCCCACGGTTTAAGGTCGAAGCGCACGGAATGTTGAATCCTTAGTATTCAGAACACGACAGCGCGAGATTTATTTGAGCCGGAGAAGTGTAAATAGAGCCGTCCCGATGATTGAAACAAGTGTTAGAGCCGCTTGCGTGCGCGGCGGAATAATTTGAGATATTCTCTTTTGTCTTCCGCTTATTCCTTCATGATTAAACAGACGCAGCAAATTTTGTAACTGTTTATTGTTATTGTACGTCGTGTAGAGAGATGGAGAGAGAGAGAGAGAGAGAGAGAGAGAGAGAGAGAGAGAGAGAGAGAGAGAGAGAGAGAGAGAGAGAGAGAGAGAAGAGTCGTGCGGGAAGGAGGGAGCTTAACTGGAATCGCACTTCCAGTTTGCTACCCTGCATTGGTAGAGGGGCAAGGGGAGATGTGTACGTACGTACAGTGTGTTCATCGACGTAGTGTTCATTAACGTATCTGCGCCGTGGCAGAGAGCTCAACATTACCATAACGTTGGGAGGGCACCAGCGTGGTCAGGGTGATTAGGGAGATAATCATTTTCGCCAAGGACGCCGTCGCCTGTACCGACACCGTAGCCGGATTTTCTGCGACGCGATCTCTTAACGTTATCGCGTTAAAAAATGGACGTGGATAGGCCACGTAGCAGGCATAAAGTGGAACCAGCTCGCGCAGGAGTGGTCATGAGACGGTTGTGAGAGGCTTTCGGTTGTGCAGTGGACATTAGATATGCCGATGTCGATGACGACGATGACGATAAGGACGTGATTAGTGTTCCCTCTACTATCACTGCATGCTCATCCATCACTTGAGAGATGTTCATGAGGTCTCTTTTTCAATGGATACAAGGTCATCGCGGTATCATTGGACATGATGCCCCAGATAAAGCATCTCGCACGTCAAATGACGAGGACAAAAAAAGGAAATCAGCACTCGATTCAAAGTGTTAATTGTTCTAACGACGTGTTTAGGATAGGTGCACACGATTTAGGGAAATAATGCGCACAACTAGGGGAGAGCTGTTGCAGGGTCGTCCCAGAAATGATATGGCTATTGCGTTTATGTATGGACGACGGCTAAATCTGGAAGAGGACATGAGCAACAACGAATCACCGGCACTTAAACTTCCATGCACTGTAGTTTAGCGGCACTATCTCGATGTCGTTGGTGGCCGGCCATGGAATAGATTAGCGGTAGCGGCAGTCGAGATCATATACTGTTTCAGTGCACCCCGCCCTACCTCTCCTACATTCCTAATTGTCATCATACTTCCGATTAGCACAAAATTAACCTCGAGATTTGTTTTACGCGCAGTGTTTCTTACACAGTTCCAGCGATGCTTTGGAAAGCGAAACCCCGCGAGTCAATATGAACCGCCTCTCACACATGCCTCGTCTTCTTCAGTAACATGCTCGTTTTTCGTGTTATACTGTCGTAACGATATTACGAAGGTAATCTTTTTTTGTCTTTTAAAACGGCGTGATATCGACGCGCACCGTACACTATATCTACACGCGCCCACGTGCCTGAAAGAAGTCACAGCCGTTCCAGCTGTAAAGAGAGGACGAGACGCATCGGCGCACTAGCCTTATCGATGTCGAGAGATTTCTCAACAAAGACAAATCATGCCGCCACCGAAACGGCGGTGCCACTGTCGTGCGGGGAGGAATACATAAGCCGCCAGCCAGGCCGTGTAAACACGCCCACCTGGACCAAGTCGCGGAGACAACAGGGTCCCTCGTGAAAATAAATAAAATAAAATAAATATCGTCGCGATACTGTGACAAGGCGTTCGCGTGGTTCGTTTCTTCACCGGACAAAATAAGAAAACGGGCAGAAAGGAAGAGAAGAAGAGAGAGAGAGACGAACAAGTACTGGAAGAGACTGTAAGTAGAGTGCCTCTAACCGAAAGAGTCCACCCCCCCCCCCGCCCCTTCCAGCTCTTTCCCCCCTCCTCCCCATCGCCCTCTATTCGCTCGGGCCTACGACGACAACGACGAGCTAAGTGCCGCTTCCTCCCTCCCCGCACCCACGTACGCCGGCTCGAGACCGGTGTGCCAGCGGCGAGCCAGCCGAGACACGGCCGATAAATCAATCACCGGGAATCAATTAACGCGAGAGAGAGGGAACAGGGGGGGAGGTGGCGACATGCTAGCGACCGTTTCGAAGTAGGAACAGAAAGACAAAGATGGAAAGAATGGGAAGAATGAAATTTGGAAAGTAAAAATGCGAAGCAGAGAGAAAGGATGAGGAGAAGAAGGAGGAAAACACCTTAAGGACAAAGATAATTGAAGTGCGAACAGTCGGTAACTTGGGGACAAGTGGGGAGTTCGTTAGTGTCAACCCGAGGTATCAGCCTCAGTGATGCAGGTTTCAAGTACCACTTCGGGTGAGATATTCTGTGAGAGATGAGTTCTGATGGAGTGAGCGAGGGGAGAAAAAAAAAGAAGAAAGGAAGCACGACTCGACCACTGAATCGTGATTGACCAATGGCAATGCTGCCGTTTTGAAGGCGGGTAGCTAACACATGGAAATGTTCAGCTATATCCTAGCAAACGTTAGCTTGTACTAGCCCGTGTTAGTCATCAATTAGCAAGCATTGGTCGAAATTAATCGTCACGCATAGCCAACCCCAACGAACATAAGCTAACGGCGAGGAGCGCGGGTAGTGTGCAAGCTTATACAGTAGTTTACGTCGCTGAGTTCGACAGACTGTTAGCGCACTGCCTTTGTGAATGGCCCGTGTATTACAGTCAGAAATCGGGCTTGTCTTCAAGATACATACATACATACATACATACATACATACATACATACATACATACATACATACATACATACATACATACATACATACATACGATCGTGGTCTTGGCACGTGAAACCCAGTAATTAATTAGATAAATTTACTCTTACCTACATTCTATGTACGCTGTCTTGAATTCGAGAGCTACAGGGCACATCGTAACTGAAGCAGATTACACAGCGAATAATGGAGAGACGAATGCGCAACACTTGGTCGGAGTTAACGAATGACTTCGATCGGAGTTGAGGGGACGAATGAATCGAAAAAATGATGTCTGTTGCTAAGGGAAGTCACGGAAACCGTACTTTACAGTCCCACTTTTGAAGAAGGAAGATCTGAAGTGGGGAAAAAGCCGGGTGATGGTAACGAAAAAAAAAAAGGAAAAGAAAAGGAGAAAAAAAAGGGTCGAGGACAAAGAGTCGAGAAAGAGCGTCTGCAAACCGTTTTCTATTAATTGGGCTGGGCTCGCCGCTGGCCCAAATGCCTCTTCAGCCTTTCTCTACGCCACACTTCGCTACGAATTTTTTTTTTCTTTCCTTTAATTTTATGTCTTCTCGTAGGGGGTCTCGCGATGTGTAAAGTCTCAAACAAATTAAAGAAAGACGAAAAGGAAAAAAGAAATCCCAAAGTGGTGCGACGACAAAGTATCGATTCTCACTCAACGATCGAAAGTTCTCTTCTGCCTACTTCAAACCTCTCTTAATCTTTTTTTTCTGCCGTGCCTGTTTTACAATTTGTTCCTCTTCAGATATACGCCGACGACTTCGCTTCTTCTCCCGTCTCCCTTTCCTCCAGTTTTGTGGTGTTTCTTTCTTTTATTTTTTCCTGTAAACTTGTAATTCGGCACATGTCTCGTTTTAGAAGGTCAGCCTCGAAAACGCAAGTTTCCAGAAATGGCACGGCGGGTTTGTCGGGCGGGGACACTCCTTTCTGTCGCCATTGTCATCCATTGTTCTAATGAGAATTTAATGGGCGAGGATATTCACGCAAGACTCGCCCGTCTCACTCGCTGTTTAATCGCTTTTTTCTGCTCCAGTTCGTCAAGGTCGTATATGTGTCACTTTCTATATACTTTGCTTTCTATCTTCGCTTTCGCTTCGTGAAGGCTTTTTGTCTTTCTTCCTTTTTTTTGTTTTTCAAACGGCGAATTCGACGAGTGACATCGCTCACATATTGATAAGTGGTACGAGAGTTTTTGCGAAACCAGCAGGAGTAGCCGGTTCCGTACTGAAGGCAGCAACCCCTCCTGTTCACCAGTTCACTAATAAAAGATACATTAAAATAAAAGAAGTCTGTTTTCAGTAACGCACCCCCCCCCCCCCCCCCTCAAAGGAAAAAGAAGAACAACTGCGATGATGGCAGGGCGGCAGACTGCTGCTTCGTAAGAGTGCACTTCCAGAGATTAAAGGTACAGTTAAAGCGAAACGTTGAATCATCTTTTACTAGCAAAATATTCCTATAGGAAACTCTATTGTCGTTAACTTCGCCTTCGTAAGTTTGTTCATAGAGGAGAAAACGAATGCCAGTGTTTCAGTGTTACATTTCGTCCCGAAATTATTCGTACACAAAAGCAAGCTCCACGTCTCAGTATTCATATTCTTTCTTTTTCTTCGCTGTTTTGGCCGCATTGGTTGCATTGAATTTCCTGAAGTGATGGTACTTAGGCTCCATGGCACCTCTAGAGCATAACGTTCTTCGCCTTTGGTGACTGAACGCTTCGCAGGGCATTGTAGATTCCGCGCGAACTGATGGCGTCACGGATTGGTTCTGCATCTTTTTGAATCTGCATATTTTTGCATCTGCACCTGCATCTTTTTGCGCTCTTCCTTGCCTATACCAAGCGCTTTCGTGCGACGAGAGTTGTGTTTGTTGTATCGTGACTGGATAATTAACTAATACGAGACAATTTTCGTTAGTAGTTGCATTTATTGATTTTTATTATTTTGTTGTTTTTATTTATTGCTTAATTATAATGGTTAAAATTTGGTCTACTTAAGGTACAACTACAAAATGTGTACAGCATTCCTCTGGCTTCTTTTCCACCATTTGGGCCATGTACACAGGACCAGTGACGTCACACACACATGCACACACACACGCACGCGCGCGCTTGCGACTGACGTCGGCGCAACGCCCATCTACTTCGAGCAAACGGGAATATAAAAGAAAATGTCTCTAAATGATCGATTTTAACTTTTATGCCCTAACACCAAAGCCAGGCAACACCAGAGCCCGGATCACGAGGGAACTGAACGGAAGTAATCAGCACGTTATACCACGCTACTGGTTACAGATAGCTTCACGACTGCTGGGAAAACCCAATCCCGGACGCATGGGTGAGCCGGGGAAGTGATGTTCCGTTCAGGGAATTTTCTCTTTTAGAGCAAAAGCACGTCTCGCAACGTCACTCATCCGCGTCAAACGGCCTTGAGCCGCCACAGCGCCGGTGTCGCGGTGTCATGCCACATGATCCACTGTGGAAAGACATCGCAACGGCGCTCGCTCGGAGGCCCGTCGCTGAAGCATCACGCGACTCTTTAGGGGAATTTGCGACCGCAACTTTAGCGGAATGGAGAAAAAAAAAAAAAGGAAATATTTCTGATATGCAGAGAAGCTCACACTTGTGGAGACAATACTGTAAATTATGCCAGTGAAGCCGTGCCCCGCTAGAAATTCGCAACCCATGATTGCATAGAGCTTCCTACAACAGTTATGGTAGAAAGCTCTATGCATCATATGCATCACTGTAAGGGCTTCGTGTCCGAGAAGATGCGGTCTCGGTGCCTATGGCTTCCGAAATCGCTTGCGCCATATGTTCGGCAAGCAGAAGAAGAGCGTAGTCCAAGATCTGATTTTAATCCAGATCCAAGAAGACGAGCTCCTTAGTGAATAAGACGTATCTGCGCTCATCGAGGAACGTGATTAAATATGCACGTTTCCTTCTATGTTCTTGCCTTTTTTTTTTTTTCTGCGGGGAGGCTTGCAGGGCTTCTTATAAAACGTTGCGGGGAAAAAATTTGCTTAATGTAGGCAAGCTCCCTCCTCAGAAATGAAAATTCCACTACCTAGTACGGGACACCCTACGCACCCCTAAGTCAAGGCGAGGGTTCGCTTCCCTCTCGTGCATAGCCATAGATCGAACAATGAGCATGAATCGGTATAAATCAACCGCAGACATCATCAATTACTATGTACGCTAATCTCGCAACGCTGTACGATAGCATCAGTTTCGTCACTCCCTGTAGTTCCGGAGACAATGAAACCTGTGTACTCACTGGGAAAGGGAAGAGGAAGTGAGATCCGAGTCGGCAAACCAAAGCTTTGTATGCTCACCTGCAACGAAACAAGAAGACGTGGAGAAATTCTTAGGAGCGTATTGATACGCAAGTACAAAACACTTACGCTGTAACACTTTCACTCTGTGTATCTTTCATCGGCCTGAAAAATCAATATTGACACTCACGAAATGAAAGGGGGTTTCTATACGACGGTGCTCGGGCCCGCCTCTATAAATATTGACATTCAGAAAACGGAACGCGCAGCCAATTTAGCCGTGACTACGCTCGATATGTATTCTTGATTCTTTGCTTAATGGCCTCAGAGTTCTGTCCATACACTTCGGGATATTGTGAAAGAAGGTACATTTGAGTTCAAGGGAATATATCGAAATTGAGCAATGACACTTCTACGAGACATTTCGTCCTTCACGGTTTCATTAGAGAAAGAACGCAACAGTATGTACCTTATTTCATCGAAGACTTGGGGGTACAACGCTGCTAATCGCAACAGAACTGCTGACGAAGGCCACAACACCGACAATATATTACTACCCCAATGGGAAAGATGAAAAAAATCTCTTAACGTATTACTTCAGCAACAATGCGTGCTTGCAAACGCAGCACGAACGGACATATAATAAGACAACGCAGTGATTGCAGTATCAAATCAAATTCAAAAAAGAAAAATAAGTGATATACACCTAACAGGTTAGGTCCGAGGCATTAAACATGACATCTAATATGCCTATGCCATTCAGCAGCTGTGCACGCAACGCGGTAGAAAAATTCAACGCCGGCCTCCATGCAGCGTTGTAGTGGATTCGTGCCGGCATAAAAGTGTGCATCTCATAAGTTTCCCTGTATAAGACTCACATAAACACTGGCACTCCCGCAAGCACATGAGCGCGAGCAATAAAGTGGCCTTAAAGGCACATTCATAATGTTATTATTCTTCTTACGGAGCCAAGAAACAGGGGCGCCGTACTCTGACGTGATCGTCAAAGGCGACAGTGTCGCATTTGACGATCATGTAACAATACGGTCCCTCTTGCATGGCGTAGAATGTCGTGTGTTCAATGAGGAAGCGACTACTTTCTTATCCTTCCTCAATCCGCCAATCAGCGCACATCAAAGCCAACAATGGTGATATCGCCAAAGGCGATCGTTCCCAGAATACGGCCCAAAAAGTCTGTAAACCCAAGTGGCCCAAAATATTGAACAGGTAGGATTCAATGCGATCGCCCAGTAGACAGTTTGTCCCGTTTATTGATGTAAGTCCGAAAACACGTATCTGCCACGACGCTGCATGTTACGCTGGCCCTCGCATGAGTGCTACTTGGTTATCTTTTCAGTGAATAAACAACGAAATCCCCCCACTTTTTAATGTGCCAGCATTTCCTTGTTCACTCCTGCATAACCTGATTGAATTTAGAAGGTGAGAAAATAAAGAAAAATTAACGAAATTTACATGATGTTGTCGGTCTGTGCATGGCTCGTGTGTACTGAACATGAAAAAGATAAAAAAACAAAGAAAGAGAGAGAGGGGGAGATGCTGATGACTGAATTTTCAGACTAGTGAAGTACAGTAATTCTACTTTTATCTACAACGATCAAAGGATGTAAAAGTATTATTGCGTAGAGCGGGGAAAAGGGGCAGCTAAAAAAATAAGAAAAAAGGAAGAGGCGCCGTGGGGACATCTTGCGTCACATGTAACAAGCATAGAAATAACCAAGAGCACAACAGTCAAGGCGCTGTGCAGAAAAAAAAAAATAACATTGAAGGCGGCGAACGACAGGAATTTAATTTAGAAAGCTCTGAGAGCTCCACCCGGGCACCCAGAATTAAAGTGTATAGAAAAATTTATTTTTCTTTCTTTATGGCCACCCTGTTCGCGCTCATAAAAAAAGTTCTGGAGTATCCTTTCGCCATGTACTCGCGACTTATTTAGATTTAGTGTCTGGCTCTGTCTCTAAGCAACAGCGTCTGCTGCACAGTGGGGCAGCCGTTAGGAAGTTTAATAGTTGTCCCCTTCAGGCCTGGCGACCGAGTGCTTGTCTTTAATACCGAGCGAGTGAATTGCTTCTCAGAAGTACGTAAAACTCGGCTCTCGGCGTTGCGAGTGAAGTTCTCGCGAGAAACGATATTACATTACGACATCGACGAACGAACGAGGTGCACCCGTATGTGGAAGGCCTACAGGTACAGGTCTATACTATATGGTCTTGCAAAAGGTGCCGGCGACTGCCCATTCCGAGAGCCTGCTTTGAAGCGGGATATATATGAGCCCGCTTCTCCTTTACTCCAACACCACACACACATATATATATATATATATATATATATATATATATATCTATATATATATATATATATATATATATATATATATATATATATATATATATATATATACAGAGAGAGAGAGAGAGAGAGAGAGAGAGAGAGAGAGAGAGAGAGAAGGCATTGTCAAAAAACATCAGAATATGTACTCATTGAACCAACGTTTCGAGAGGTACCCTCCCCCCCCTTGGTGGTGTGTAGGGACATCACTCCATTACATGCTGATAGACCGGGCCCTTAAGGTATTTCACACTTAAAACTGCACCTAATGTGATGAATGTCTGTGCCATCCTTGGCTTTACTGTCTGTCAACTCATTCGGTTGTGTCTAACAATGAAAGCGCCCCTTTATTCATACCCCTTTCGTAATATATATATATATCGTGGTAACAAGAGCTTGGTTAGTGAAGAAGTCGCCGTTCCCTGCTCAACAACTTTATCACCAATAAAGTGAGGGCACAAGAGAGGACTGATCCGAGCGCGTGCATGGTGCAACACACTGCATGTGCACCAACTCTCGCGCCTAACTATATATACACCCTGTGATACTATCCCGCCCACCAGGTCTCCGCCACTCGCACTCTATGTGTATATCTAGCCAGCTTCAACACTGTTGATATTCCCAGGCAGTCGCGCCGAACGTTACGTAACGAGTCTCGGCTCCGCAAGAAACAATTACGAAAAAGAAAAGAAATATACGCGCCCCTTTCGAGACGGGGACTTTAATTAAAAACAGAGTGGCGAGAACCTTGTGCTGACAGCTTGCGACACCAGCTGCCTGTCTGCATGCATTGTCGGTGCGACCGCTCTGCAATGCAGCAGCAACCGCGGAGCGGAGCTTTGCGCAATCGCGTATGTGGCTGTCTGAGACTAGGTAGTCAGAATGTGGCCCGGTGTGCGTCGGAGTAATTTGCAGGCTGTTAGCCGAAATGCCAAAGCCATTCCACTTCTCGGGACGGGAACGTCCCAGCAACAAATGGCAGCACATTTTAGTCACTCTATAGGGTTTTATTGTCATAGTTAAATATTCAAACGCAGCAATAAAAGTCACGCTCGAAGTAGAAATATAGATGAAAATTAAGAAAAGGAAGCGAGAAAGACCGAAGTGTTTGCATTCATGCTTCGCGACCGATGATTACAACGTATGCTGGAATTGATGCCCAGGGTATTTGCGACAATCTTGTTTAAACCTGACATACCATATAAGAACCTTCAGGTGCGCTGCCATGGGGACGACTCGCTGCATGCCAAACATCCCCCCCCCCCCCGGTCCCCCCCCCTCGCCCCCGCCCTAAATTTTTGATGGGCACGTGTATATCCTACTCTGCCCCTCCTTCACACCTTTTTTTTTTTTCTTCTTCGCTCCTCATACTTGCACAACGCATCGATATATCGAAAATACAAGAGAGAAAATAAGAAGAGCATCGGTTTGTTGACAAAAATGACTCCTGTTCTCAAAACAATTTTCCCGCACGCGATAACTCGGAAACCTTCAAGAAGGGAACCAGGAGAGTGCTAAGGTTGAATTAACAGGACGTCTTGGTAAAGCATGACGAGGGGCTGAAGTTGCCTGGCTGGACGACTTGTGCATAAGCATGGCGTCAGTCGACTTATGCAAAAAAGAGAAATAGAATTCCTCGTGCACAAATAGAAATAGTGTGCATCATTCTTCTTTCTTTCACCCCTGTGAAACGTTTGTGACTAGGCGGTTCGGCGATGGTTGAATATCACCTTGTACAGATCTTATTTGTTTTTCTTGTTTTCTTTCTAGTTACCTTCATTCTATGCGTTTTTTCCTCGATATGTTTCCGTATTTACTTCGCCAGACAAGAGAATAAAATTAATTGTTGAAAGTTAGGGCCTTTGTGGTGTGTAGGCCTTTCTCATGTCCCGTCGTTCAGCGGCGGTACTATCCTCGTGCAAACCAGGAGAGGCAGCTTCAAAAGCGTGCATATATACTGTGATATGCGTTATGGGCCACAATTTGGGGCAACAATGCCCGTTCGTATAACCCTTTTGCCCCCTTAGGCCTTCTTTGTCAAAGCAGCTTCAGCGCCCAACAGTCGACTTGACTCAGATGACCGCCCACTGTGTTCCTGACAGACATTTTTGTTTAAGAAACATGCAGTGTGCAGTTATATACATTTGTCCTCATTATGCAGCTTAGCATAGGCTGACGTAAACGTAATACAGCAACTATACTTGAAGCAGGAAACCGTGTTTCTGTAGCTGCAGGTATACACGAGCTTCTGTTAGTTCAATATTTGAAAAACGTATTTCACTATTTATTATTATTTTTTTAATACTTGAGAGAACGCCTACGCGAAGCGTATATAGTTTTGAGACATGCTGAACTCAATTCATTCCGAGCACTACAAAGACAGCCGGTTGAGTTTCTTTAATGTCAATCTCTTTCCTCCTCACCCCCAATAGAGGTTTGCAATTGTCGACAACACTGCGGATGAGCCCAGTCTTCGCCTTGCATACAGCAATGAAACCCGCATGCATGGCTTCAAACCGTGGGCCTGACTTATATATTGGTATAATGTGTCACATAATAATGCCGTACAACATACTGCAACATGCGAGTAGCAGGAAAACAGTGTGTCACGAAAAAAAAAAAAATTACGCGCGCTCAATGAGAGAGACCGCCACTGCCACCTGTACCTCCCTACGCTGCTTCCAAGTCAGCCGCCACCCTACCCAGCCGCAGAACGTAAAACTTTCGCTCACCCTCAACTCACACGTTCTCTTTTACATAGGGCGGCGCGTGCCCATCTATATACACGCCTATATAGACCTTTTCACTAAGCTATCATCATCGACGTTCATTAAGGCACTTTTCTCCTCCCTATCACATATCCATCGGACGCCACCGCGAAACGCGACCATCGCTGATGGCTTACAGTGTACACAAAACTGCGCTCTCCGCGCCGTACGCACAGGCGCTCGCATCCACGTATACCTCGCAGTATGGTAGCTACGGAGTGGCGTAATAGATCGACCGCACGCGTTTGCGGAGGCGCGGCCTGACACACCCTACGGAGACCGCACCACCGCGATTACTCGCTCGGTCTCGGCTGGCGCACATGCCTGAACCAGCGGCGCCGTACATGGCGCGGGCGCTCAACGGGTTCCCCGATACGGTGGCAGCCGCCTGGCCTGGGGTGGAACCGTAAATCACTAGATGGTGGCGCCTCGGTTGCAGCCCGTTAGCGAGCAGTGTGCCTTAATTCATTCGCTCCAAAACGTCCCGCGGTGATTAATAGGAGGAGCGCTTGCCGGCTTCGTGGCCGCCGCGTTGCCGTAAGTGTTTTTGATCCTTATCGCGAAAAAGGAGTAACGGAGTTGCCCCCCTTGTTTTTATACTTAAGAGGCGTGTGCCGTATAAAGTCGGCTGCGAATGAATCGTAAATTGCCCTTAGCGTTCTTCATTCTCTTGAAGGGCCGGAACGGCCTTGTGTATATGAACTGTGTATAGTGGCGCAGCCGAAAGGAATTTTCGCGTGTGCATTCAAATCTGTCTTCGTGCCAAGGCTGCTTAATTACTTCCGTTGCGTAATGGCCTACGGTGGGTTTGCTTATCTCCTAACGAGCAGAATAATTTTCTATATGTGACTGGACATCCAGAGACGTCAATGCATCCAGGGTGCCTGCCAAGTTGGCGATGTAGAATGCTAATTACTTCAAGGTCAGGTGATTTACATAACGGTCGGTTACGACGGCTACACTAAACGCAAAGCCGTCTCAATCTGTTAGCTTGGTTCGTTCTTTGCTTAATATTTGCTAACCTTATACATCCATCACAATACTTCGTCCTAGCGAGATAGGAAGAGCGGATCACTCACTCACTCACTCACTCACTCACTCACTCACTCACTCACTCACTCACTCACTCACTCACTCACTCACTCACTCACTCACTCACTCACTCACTCACTCACTCACTCACTCACTCACTCACACGGGTGTGGCCAATTTGCAAGCTCTGGCGGCATCCATTATATGAACGAGAGTTACGAGACAAGTACTAAGCACTGGCGCTGACAGCGTTCAAGGGCTACAATACATTCGCAGTGCCACCAGATCGTCCCCACTGACGCAGTGTTGCAGCGCATCGACCAGTTGTTCCTGACCGTTATTCACTAAATGTACCATACACATGACCGCCGCGTTTCCTGTGCCTGTTACCAAGAAAACGGCAAGTATATATTCGAACTCGGCGACGACAATCTGGTCTAGAACGGAAGTTTGTCTTCACGTCAACATGAACGGAATGCGGGGAACACAGAAATTACCACGCCATTCCACGCTTAATGAATCAAAACAACAAAACCCCACAAAAATTGCGCAACAGATGACCGCTCCACAAAGACAGCCCTAACCGCATCCTCACCACCGATTCGAACATGACCCAGCCGAGCAACAAACGACGTATACATAGACACACCGTGGGAAGCGGGTGAACCCTTCATGTTTCGCGACCCGTCCCGGCCCTGCCAATAATATCCATTAAGGGAAACGGGGCGCGCATAGCTCCGCCGACTGATTACTGGCTACACAAGCAGGCAGCATATAATATTTCGGCCTACGAAGTAGGACGCTTCATCTTTTGTTCTCGCCTCGAGCTAAAGGAAAACAATATAAAAGAGTAATAAACGCTCGTACGTGTACGAATGACAAGGCGGATTGCTCGAGAAGGCTTGTCCGCAAAAACTCATTACAAGTGCACGCATTGCGGAAGCATGCCGCTTAAAGCGTAGGACTTCGAGCGGCCGCAAGCCCTAACTTTGCTCAGCGGAGCGCGACAAACGACTTTCTTCGCCGACGGAGGGAAACATTGCGAATGCGCGACAGGAACGAAGTGTGCAGAGAGTCACGGCGGCGGCGACAAGCGAAATGGTATACGAGCGTTAAATATACACATCGTGGCAGGAACGCCGTACTCGCTACGCTCGCGGTTCAGCTAAAGTTGCCCAATTCGGGGCGTAGGCTCGGCTCTGTACTCAACGACTCCATAGTATATGGTGCGCCACGACGGGGCGGGTCTTGCGGTTAAGCCTTCCTCAAGAACCGCAGGGATATAACAACGCCTATGTATAGACTACACGATGACAAAGAGACTACGAGGCGCTAAAAAAAAAAAAAAAACGAAAAGAAGGTTCTTTCTTGTGACCTTCGCAGACGTGAGACCTTTATTTTTTCCTGCTTTTTATTTTGTTTTAGTTCCTCCTACAGCTGGTTCTTTTTCTCCAACGTTGATAAAAAGAAAAGTAAACAAAAAACAAAGCAAGAACAGAGGGTTCTGTGGCCGCGGCTGTTGTAATTTGGCCTCGTTAAGCCCAGGCGGTAATGGAAGACTCGAGGTGCGTGCGCAATTATTAAGATGTTCGCTCGGGGCCCGCAGCTTTGGCGCCCGCGCTCGCTCGCGCCAGGCGAGAAAATTTTCTCGCGCTCCGCGAAACGAAGTGTGCGGCGGTGCGGCAACATTTTTTCTTATTATTCTTTTCTTCGTGTGTGCAGACGGTGCGTGTGTATATAGACACAGCGTGGACGAGGAAGAAGAGGAAGCTCTTGTTCGTGCGTGATGTGCGCGTGCGCGTTACATCTTCTTGCCGGAGACAATATGTAACCGTCCCCGAGAGAGATGGAGAGACCCGCAGCGCCTGTAAAGGCATGCAAGCTAGGCGTGCGAAGAAGAGGAGCGAGTGCCTCTTCGATCCGAGTAGGGAGCGCGCTTGTTAATAGATGTGAAGTGGCTGGAACAAGGACGGAAGATTAGGCTGTTGCGGTTCGGTCGGCGTTGCATATGCCTCGCGCGCGAGTTCAGGGTGTGGGTTGGCGGCGTTATCCTCGCTGCGTCTTGTTGGAATAGATATATGAAACGCCTGTGAAGAGATGATGATGATGATGATGATGATGATGATGATCGTGGTTCGGTTAGGAAAGGACGCTAATTTCTGCAGCCTATGTAGGGAGCACGGCTAAGCGTCCGTGGGGGTGGGGGGAAAGGGAGTGAAAGTGAAAGACAGGAGAGGAAGGCCGTAGTGGAGGGCTCCGGAAATTTAGACAACCTGGGGTTCTCTAGCGTGCACTGACAACGCACAGTACACGGGCCTCTGGCATTTTCGCCTCCATAGAAAATGCGACCGCCGCGGCCGGGATCGAACCAGTGTTTTTTGGGTGGCATCAGTGAGGAGTAAACGCCTGTATGCTATGGAGAGCGTTGTAGAAAGGAGAGCGTTGCTCGCGCAGTTGTAGGTGCCTGTGACAAGTGCTTTGAAGCGTAAAGAAGGAGGTAGGTAGATGCTTGCTATAGGCTCCTCTTTTCTTGCCCCTACTCGCACCGCTTTCACTAGTGTTTCCAATTCTTACAGCAGAAGCTGAAGATTAATCGCTCCTGCTCGTTACCATCAGATCAGGTTCAGGTACTCGGGACCTGTGTAGATAAGGGAAGCTTCCAGCAAAAATTAAAGAACATTTGGTGTTGACCATTTCAAATGTCTGAACATTTGAAACATTTGAAAACAGTGTTGAGATGCAAGCCTTAAATCTACCGAGTCGGGAATAAATCGCTAAGTAAGTCAATAAATGAAGGCCCATACACCGTCAGAGCACAACGCGTCCCGAAATTTTAGCTGTCGTTCCTTCTGTTGGATGCTGTTCATATCATTCAACAACATCAGGCTGCTTTTAACTGCGTATTCTCGGGACGCTATGCAAATGGCTCGCCCACTGCCTTAACAAAATACCAGTGCGCTTCTGCTGCCTCCCTTCCGCCCAAGTGTCTTCCTTATTGAATGCGAGGAAAACATTGATTCCTCACCCTCTTCAGCTATCGTTGTCATTCCTGCCTTGCGAAACGGACAGCTATAAGTTTACGAGTGGCGCAAGTGGAGAAACAGTGAGGGAGAGGGGGTGGGAAAGGGACCGAAGACGATGTCGAAGCTTACGGCAGCAGGAGGCGACGAGCGGTCGCCTGAAAGATTTGACCTTCGACGTCCTGGTTCTCTCTATCTCTCTCTCTGCGTCTTCTCGGGACTCGCATCAGCGGATGCCCCAGAGGGAAGGGGGGGGAAGCCTTCTGGCTGTTCGGGCGCACTTTGCCCTTTCCTCCTTCACCTTACCCTCGCCCTTTGTCTCTGCGCGAAATAGACGCCATGCACACGCCACACATCTGCACGCCTCGCACTTAATAACCGTAATAACGCGCCTGCGGCGGCTGCGGCGGCGGTCGGTCTTCCCGCACCGACGCTCGTCGCCGCATTCTTGACGATCGACCCCAACCAAGAGCACCACGAGGGGGGCGCCCCCCTCCCTCGGCCTCCCCCCCTCGGCGTCACTCCCGTGGCCTGATCGTTTCCCACTAAAGGATATGATGGGGGGAGGGGGGGGGTTAGGGGGGACCTCTGGTTTGCTTTGGTGCAGTTGCACCAGACGAAACTCGAGGGTGTCGGCGCCGGAGAGAACTTTCTTTGCGTAACGACGGGAAATGCGCGACGCTTCTTTCGGGCAGAGAGAAGGAGGTGGCAAGTTCGCTTCGCAACTACTGCACACTGCAGTCATCGTCTATTGTCCGTGTTTGTCTAGGACTGCGCGAAGTCTATATCGTCATGCACTGCACAGAGCGAACCGTGTACGCCATGCCCAATCAAATCATTTTTTATTTCCCAGAAAGAAACATGTTCTGGTGAGGTTCATTGGCTAAATGCTGTTTGTGGGCAGTTTTACTGGGCCGATGAACCCTTCACAAGGCAGTTAGGACAATGACAATGTATAAAAAGATGTGTGATACATCAAAAAAGGAGACATATCATATATACACTATTTCACAATACCAAACCACCATATAAGTAAGCTAAGTACATAATGAATTGAAGCGTTGCGCACAAGAACGAGGACACAAGAAGGAACACACAAAATGACAAACGAAGCCCATCGTTTGTCATTGCACTTCGTTTGTCATTTTGTGTGTTCCTTCTTGTGTCCTCGTTCTTGTGCGCAACGCTTCAATTCATCATGTTACACCAACAAGCACAAGTTGCAACCCTCTAAGTACATAACTCCATAAATCATCACCATACGAAAAACACCACGAAAAACACTACATGAAACACGAGAAAACACGAGAAAATAGACGCACGCATAGCCGTAACGACATTTCTTATAGGTGGCTGTCTGAACCTCGATGTGGCTGCCATCCTTTCCGTCAAGAGCGCTTTCTTTTCGCCAAGGGAACGAGCTGATATGTCTCCAAGAGGAGCAGGCACACGTCAACTGGCGTACCCACGGACGCGGCAAGATACCGCGGCCCCAATTTCACCGAAAGCATCTGCGGCATAACTCGACTCTCTCTTCGTACGAGCAGTGTAATAATGTAGATCCACTTGCTCAGCGACCCCCTCCTCTTCTTTCCCTTCTTCCCTTCCACCGCATCCATCACGTACTACGTTCCCATGCCAACATGTCCCCTAGAAGTTCTTTCCTTCTCCGGTTAACCTTGGCTTCTCAGTGTTCCTCGCGTTTCGTTTTCACTGCTCAAATTACAAGAATCGGGGTTGCATAAGATAGGCCGTGGATGCTTTTATGTAACGAACGCGGATAGTGTGGTTCGCCGGCCGATTTCATAATTGGCCGTCGTACAAAGGGCTTGCCGTGTCGGTTCCGCATTCATTTTCCGTTTTTGTCCGCTTGCGTAATATGTCCTTAACGAGAACGCGCACGTGTTAGAGTTCACGTTTTTCTTACAGCAGCACCCTGAGGGAGCGAGCTGTGAAGTCTAGCCCTTCTGGAGGTATTAGTGTTTAAACGCTCTATTCAGCTCAGGTAATGTTTGGGGCCTCTGCATGGCCAGAAATTTTGGCCGCCAGCTCCCACAGGCTCTTGGCCGCCGCCGTCTAGGATGTTTTGGCCCTCCGCACAAACTTTCCGGCGGATATTTCTTGATGTTTGCCACAATGCTTCAGAGTAACTCACTCGAAGGCACTTTATAGAAAAATAGGATAAACAGACAAACAAATAAACGTGTGTATTGATTGATTGATTTGTGGGTGATTGTGGTGATTGATTTACGTCCCAAAATCAGATATCATTATGAGAGACGCCGTATAGTGAAAGGCTCCGGAAATTTCGACCACCTGGGGCTCTTTAGCGTGCACTGACATCGCACAGCACATGGGCCTCGACATTTCGCCTCCATCGGAATGCAGCTGCCGCGGCCTGGATTCTATCCTGCATGTGTCCTTCGAGTCAGCCGCCGAGAATCATAATCCCACCGCGGCAAACAGCCAGTAACTAACTATATCCCATCTTAGTATCCCCGCTGTTCATTTTAACTTTCAACCGAATACAACAGACAGTCACGCAAATCACGTATAGATACAGACGTCCACGAACGCATCTACCGAAGGCGCGTTCAACACGCCTGTGTCTCTTCAACGATTCCTGCCGTTTTGAGCGCCACCGCCATGGCGTGCTGGTCAGCGCAGTTCAGGTTCCGCCGCGTCGCGTCCTCCAATTAGCTGCAGCGAGGCGCTGCGTCGTAAACGATTGTTCGTGCGGCACATCTGGAACTCCCACGTAGCCCGTACACACGAAACCGAACTCGTATTCAGTGCGCGCTTTCTTAGTTACACCGCAGCCGGCGGAACTTCGTCGGCTACAGGGTTTCCGCCGCCGGACACTCGCGGTATACAAGCGAAGTCCCCTCGAAGTCGTTCGCAGTGAATGGACTCGAGCGCGTTGCATACAAGGACACCGTGGCGATACTAATTGCGTTCATTGCGTTGCGATGCATTATTCAGAACGCGTGCGTGCATGTAGCTATACAGTATACGCTCACGTCTTCCGCGCCAGATGAGGCGACAGCATGCGCGACGGAGTCGCAATTAACCGGCGGCCGTCTCTTGTACATCCCCTGATGCGAGAGAGAGAGAAAGAGAGAGAAAGGGAGAGAGTCGCGCCAAAGCTCTCGCTCCGTACTCGCGCACTAATCCATGAGACAGTCTCTATATATACGCCGAGACAGCCTTCTCACTGCCGCCATAATTTCCTTTCCTTCTCTATCTCGTCCTCAACATCCCTCTTCTCTTTGTCTACGTATCAGTTGCAGGAAGCGGAGGATGAGGGCCGGGGGGGGGGGGGGGCAGTCGACTCAGTCGTTTCCTCAACCCTTTGTCCGAGGCGACGGGTCGCTGCAGTGACGTAGCGCCATGACGTTAATATATGCCGTTCTGATCCACCGCGACTCCGAGAGCTCTGCAGAGACTGTATAGCGGGTTGTGATTCCAAAAGGGGGGGAAGAAAGACGGCGTCTTCTACCCTTTCTTCCTTTCCATCATTCCTTCGTCCGCGGACACGCACCTCGAAGTCACTGTCGTATGCGATGATACGCGCGCGTCTGTGTGCTCACGAACGCACGAACTGCGATCGTGGGACACTTCTTACACGAAGAAATAAGCCGGAGGAGGCGGCACGAACGTGTACATATACACGAGACACGCACAAATACGCACAACCACACGGCGCGCGTGCTTTCTCCCCCTCCCCCTAGAGAGCGGTCTCATTAGGAGTGATCAGGAAACGGCACCGACTGGGAGGATGAGGAGAAGGATGAAGAAGAAGAGGATGAAGGAGGAAGGAAAGGGGGGGGGGGGGGAAGAATCGGGCCGCCGCCTGTGACAAATCGCGTCTCGCATGCTCCGGACAGCGGCCCGCAAAGTTGGCCGCAATTAGACTGTCTCGAATCGCGCGCCCATCATTAATTTTGCGGACAATGAGAGAGAAATTAGGGACATCCCGTAACCAATGTTTCTTTCCTCACCGACCTGGCCTCAAGGGGTCACTGATCGACGACGACGCTTTTCTTATGCATCCAGCGACAGAACCCCTCTGCACTCCCCCCCCCACCCCACCCCCACCCCCTTTTCTGAGTGCATGCACTTCCCGGCCCGGGTTTATGTGCTTCTTACATCCTTCTTCTTTTGTCTTACTCTGCAGTATTCTGATACCCGCTGCGGTCTTTTCGCATTAAGCTACACCTCCCTCTCCCCGCCCCTTCCTATCGTTCATTTTTTTTTGTTGTTGTTGTTGTTGGGTATCTACATACCATTTGCGCTCTGGTTTGATTATTCGCATGCGTGTCTCGGATTACGCCTTCCGCCTCTCGTCTCGACCATTTTTTTTTTCTTTTTGCACTGTCTCCTTGTTCTTCTTGCAAGCGTGTATACGCGATGGCTTTTTTCTCGAGGGACCGCGGAGCGGTGCTGACAATGTGCGCATTAAGAATGGCGTAAACACGTTCCTTAATGACCGCGCGACACCGGAGGCTCGAGCGGGTCCGGTTACGTTCGGTCGCCGGCTCTGCGTGTGGTATTATATAAGACCGGTTGCGTTAATATTATTGTCGTTATTGTTAGCGTTAACGTCTTCGATATGCGGTATCGTCGTTGAGGCTCTCTAGAGTTGATTAATGCGTTGTACGCTGCTATTTGACAGCGCCATTTTTTTCTGTAAGAGGTTACTGCACTCTGGTCAAGGATTGATAAGAAACCATTGATCAGGGAATGTCGCTGCGAGCCGACGTTTCGACAAGTGGACTTGTCTTCGGTCAGTCCAGGTCCTCGTCAACGAAGAAGAGTCCACTTGTCGACACGTTCCTTCCAGCGACATTCCCTAATCAGCGGTCTCGCTTCACTTCAAGTCTCCATCTCTCATAAATATTGTCTCAGTGTTCGAAGAAGCGCTGTCACTCATTTTTGTTTTGGCTATTCTTCTTCGTATTATTATTATTATTATTATTATTATTATTATTATTATTATTATTATTATTATTATTATTCGCCGTGTTGCTGAATGACGCCCACTGAAATTTTGTGTTCGAGGTTATCAGATCAGATACCGCGGTTTGACAGATGTGTCTCAAAAGCTTCGCGTTTTAATTTCTACCATACAACCAAGTGGAATCACGTAAGCCGATGAAAGAATGGTTGACGAGCACGACAGGTTAAATGCGCCAAACGAATTAAAAAATAAAAATAAAAGGAGATTGTGAAGTAGGCAGCGATGCTCAATACATTATACTGTGACAATGTATCGTCGGTCACCACTGACCAGCATGGGGATAAGACAGAAACCGTAAATACTTGAGATATCAGCACGTACCATGCTTCAAACGTCATGAAATTTCCTTTGTGACAGCAGTTTCATCTGGTTACCTTAATTCAGGATGCTTGTTCAATTGCGAAGATACTGATAACCTCCAAAAATCGCGCGCCCATGTCATGAGAAGTTGGAGACGATAACGAGCAAGCAGAAAAATAAACGAACGAAGCAGCACGAATGTAAAACTCAAAACAAGCGAACTACCGAAACATAACACCGCCGCGCTTGGCTCACGGGATGAATTCTTGATGCACTTGAAGTATTTCTATAGGTTAATGCATAATCACAGTCTCGTGGAAGTTGATCGACTTACTATTACGTCGCGTGAAAGTTGATCGACAGCGTTGCTTATGATTGTCCGTCTTTTGTTTTCGTCAAGTCACTCGCTCACTCACTTATTAATTCATTCACTCGCTCACTCATTTGTTCGATCACTCTCTCATTCGTTCTTTCGCTCGCTCATTCTCTCTCCCCCTTCCTCTCACTCTTTCGCTCATCCACTCACTCCCTCACCCTCTCACTCATTCACTCACTCGCTCACCCTCTCATTCATTCATTCACTCATTATCTCGCTCGCTCACTCATTCACTCTGTCGCTCATTCACTCCCTCGCTCACCCTATCACTCATTCATTCATTCACTCGCTCACTCACTATTTCACCCGTGCATTCACCTTTCGCTCACTCCCTAGTTCACTCTCACTATCAGGCAAGAGACAACACTCAGCCAAGGAGAATTCCCTCCACGATAGCCGATTAGATGCAAGGACAATAGTGTGCTGACATTCTCACGGATGTAGAAGAACCACAATTAAAGTACAACGCCGTTCCTCTGCCGTGTGTATTTTCATAGTGTGGCAGGGCCTCTACTATGAGGGCATAATTTCAAGGAGGGTACATAATCTGAAAGTTAAATAAATTATGTCTTCTAATCTTACAGGCACCGTGCAGAACGTTTTCTTCAAATCTGAGAGCACCCTGGCTATGACGTCAGCGATGGTTTTCACTGCACGTCATAAGAGTGAAGCGTCGAAAATTGCATAGAGTGGCAAATTTATGGTGCATAATTGCAGTCTCCCGTCTACATGCAGAGGGATCGTTTTTTAGGGGCGAAGCTCCTTAGGGTGTGGGTCGTTCCCTCCTCTGTAGTAGTAGTAGTAGTAGTAGTAGTAGTAGTAGTAGTAGTAGTAGTAGTAGTAGTAGTAGTAGTAGTAGTAGTAGTAGTAGTAGTAGTAGTATGTATGTATGTAGCCACCTCGCGCCGCCGGGAGGCTCGCGCTCGCCCTCGGCGCGCGAGCTCTCTCACTCTTCCATCTGCTGTCTTCTGAGAGAGAGAGAGACAGAGAGAGCGAAAGGCGCGCGTTGACTATGGAAACGCTCGATGGAGGCGAAAATGCCAGAAGCCCGTGTACTGTGCGTTGTCAGTGCACGTTAAAGAACCCAACCTCTCCTTAAATTACATTTATTAAAAAAAAAAAAAAAAAACCCTAGGTGGTCTGAATTTCCGGAGCCCTCCACTACGGCCTTTCTCTTTCACTCCCTTTCCCCCACCCCCACGGACACTTAGCCGTGCTCCCTACAGGGGCTGCAGAAATTAGCGTCCTTTCCTAACCGAACCACAATCATCATCATCATCTTCTTCGATGAACGCGCTACCAGCTCGCAAAGAAGGAGAACGCGCCCTCACCCGCGAGAGACAAGCTTGACGCAGGCAGCGTCTCCTAGCCAGTTTTTTGATTGAAAAATACCGACTGCTCACGCTGGAGAACCGTTCACCGGCCACCCATATATATATATATATATATATCCTGATGAAGGCCGGTCTCCGGCTGAAACGTTGAATAAACGCTTTCCGCATTTTTGTTGCCAATTCCGAGGTCTGCCTTCACGCCTCCGGCCTATTCACCACCATGGTTGCTATATATATATATATATATATATATATATATATATATATATATATATATATATATATATAGAATCAATGGGTCACGTTGAAAAAACATAACATTTATTACGACGTTTCGGCCGCGAGACCGGCCTTTCTCAAGCTTCTACTACAAATGGTACGCACAAAGCCTACATGACAGTAACGGGGAAAAGAAAGCCTTTCTTTTCCCCGTTACTGTCATGTAGGCTTTGTGCGTACCATTTGTAGTAGAAGCTTGAGAAAGGCCGGTCTCGCGGCCGAAACGTCGTAATAAATGTTATGTTTTTTCAACGTGACCCTTTGATTCTATAATTGACCTGCTGCCAAGTATTTATCTTTGAAGTGTATATATATATATATATATATATATATATATATATATATATATATATATATATATATATATATATGGAAAGGGGGTGAAGCTCTGATGGATCCGGTATAACAAAGAAGTAATGCCGGTGACACACGGTAGAAAAACGACTTTATTTCTAACGTTTCGGCCAGGGGCTGGCCTTCGTCAGAGTGATGCGCTACAAGCAATGTAACAATTCTTATACAAGTACGTGCGCGTTTAGGTGGCGAGTGGCAACAGTACGCAACTACTCAGCATGAATGGGTACATAGGATCAAGTGATTAAAGCGCCATGAGTAGTCAATGCAATCAGTAAATGGCGACAAAAATGTGCTCAAATATATCACAAAAATTTCACAAAAATTTGAGGGGGAGAGGGGGGGGGGGGGTTGAACCATCTCAAAAAGTTTAGATAAGTGAGGGCACAGACAAAGACCAGTGTAGACATCGGCAGGCGCCGCGTGACAGGCAATGAAGTACGGTGCCATCATGTGATGCTTTTGCGGCGGGAGGCAATATACTAAGTAAGCAGAAAACAGTAAAAAAGAACCAACCAAGAAAAAAAAGGGGGGGGGGGTGTAAAGTAAAATTCGCCGTAGATTAAACGGAATCTCATGAAAAACAGTGGGATATGATACTATGCGATACTGTTATGACGAGAGGCAAGTTAGCTTTCCAATGTTTTCATTCAAACCACAAGAAACAGTGTTAAATTTGTGTATCAGGAACGATTCCCGAACTTCGCGGTCATGGTTGGTCTTGAAGCCAGATTCTAGTAGAGTCACTTGCATTTTTTCAAAGGGGTGCTTAGTAATGTTTACATGTTTAGAAATAGGAAGGTCAGGCAGTGTATTACAGTGATCTATATATATATATATATATATATATATATATATATATAATATATATATATATATATATATATATATATATATATATATATATATATATATGCACTGGATCTTGACTAGCAATGAAGTGCCAGTGGGAGATTTCACTTGTGCGTAGTTAAACCATAAGGATTCGTAGCGTGCGCGCTAACTAAATTAATCCGGAACTCGGCACGATCTACGATGAACCTCCGGAGATTCGCCCACTCATCATCATTCACTCCGTGGATGTGCGTGGATTTTTTTTCTGTAACGTGGCGTGGTGACCATGTCGCGCCTTCGCCACCGCAATTCGGGCATGTCATGTAGCTTGGCAAAGCTACAGCCTTCGAGATCTAATTCTTTAAAAATTAAAGGTAGTTTAAGGAGAGGTAGGTGCCTATGTGCGACGCCGGCTGCTACTTTTCTCTTACAATGTGGTTTTCGTCACAAAAGTTATGAGCAGATCATCAAAGCAAATGAATAAGAGAACTCTGACACGTACACACATTCAGAGTCCCCTATTCTAGTATAACTGTGTGTGAAACGAGACATACAGAGACTAAAAATGTTCTCACATAAGCACCGTCCACACAGTCGGGTTCAACATGATCACATAGAGCATACTGGTCATCAAACTATTCAGTCACCGAGACCTGAATTTGAGCACCACCTACCATGTTCGAGTAGAACGTTCAGCGCGGCATTTATCTGCCGATCGCAGCGGTTCATTGGCGCCTATAAAGATAGCTAAGCTCCGCCACGGTGTTCCAGTGGATGTGGCGCTCGGCTGCTGATCCGAAGGTCGCGGGATCTAATCACGGCATCAGCGGGTGCATTTCGATGGAGGCGAACTGCCGAGGCCCATGTGCTACATCAGTACACATTCAAGAACCCCAGGTGGTGGAAATTTCCGGATCTCTCTACTACGGCGTCCATCATAATATTGTGGTTTTTTCGATCAACGTAACACCCCAGAAAGGAAAAAAATCGCTAAGCGCTTCATTGAAGCTACACCCCAGTAATTCCTTTACACTGGATCGCTCGTATGACCCGAAGCATTTCTTACATAGTATCACAAGTGAAGCACGAAGAACACAAGGCGCCATCGCATGGTTGGACTATATCATTACCGAGAAGGTAGGACAGATCATCATGCTTGTACGTGCACTTTACGATGGGTTCCGAACGTATACCTATTGGTGATAATAAAGCTGCGCACCAGCCGATTTCACTCCACGTACGGCGAATAGTATCCTCGATGGCATCACCATTAGGAAGCAACGACAAAATCAAACAAACGTCTACCGACAGTCCGTGTGGCGAAGCGATCTTCTCCGGAGAAACCGCGGCGAACTGCTCACGAATGCAGCAACAGCAGCATCAGCAACGACGGACGGCGGCGGCGGAGAGGTCAAAATGCCAGCAAATGACGCAACTGGTCAGACAGCAAAACTCCCTCGCCGCCAGCTTATTCATTCGGTCAAACCAACCCCCTCCTTGCACGCCTCGTATAACCCACCGACACGCACGCGTCGGAAACGCACGCCTCTCCTTTTGCGCCACGATGCACTGGCCGGGGAAAGAACTGCCGAACCACCGCCACCCGGGGCACCACCGCCAAACAACAACCGTCGGCAACTTACACGGCCAGGCGCGAGCCCGCTGACGATGATAATACGCCCGAGATGAAGAAGGCAAGACAAAAAACTGCATGCGTATGCTCGCGCGAAGGAGGCAAGATGAAGAAGAAGAAGCAAAACTTGCTACGTCAGCGAGGGAGGAAGCACGTGCACGAACTGCAAAGTGGCGGCGGAGCAGCAAAGAGCGGCGCGGCGTGGTCCGGCCGCTGACGGAGGAGCCGGGGCTTGGCGCAAGAAAAATCAAGGCGAAATAAAGCGAGGTGGAGGGAGTCTGGCCGAGGTACCATAACCGAAATGAAGCGAGTTGACCTTGAGAGGTCTCGGTCGCCGCCGCCGCGCTGGCGTAACCGGAGAGAGAGCCACTAGCGTCTTGCGCAGCATAACGTCCGGCCTTCGGCAAATGAGGGCCGGCCAATCGCCGAGTGAAATCTTGCCCCCATCCATGGACTCACGCCCCTCCGCGGGTATCGTGCACGGAGAGGGCGGATGAAGAGGAGGAAGGGCGCTGCGAGAAGGCAGTGGGAGGGGGTGGGGGGCGCAGCTCACGTTCCCTGGAGAAGACACTGCGAAAGGGTCGAGGTTTCGCACGGCTATTCCTTCCAGATGATGAAGAAGAAGAAGGAGGAAGGAACTCGGTGGGGGATAGATTCTCTTCCTGGACGATCCGCCTCATCTTCATCATTGCCCAAATTCGAGATGGTCCGGGGGTGGGTGCGCCCCGGTCACGGCCGCGCTTTGCCGGCGTTCCTCGGTCCACGAAGTCGCCGTTTTTAAAAAAAAAAAAAAAAAAGGAAACATGTCCGAGCTCTGTACGTTCAAACGTGCGCAAGAGATGCCTGTCTGTGTGCAGGAACCGTGCTCTCTCTCTCTCTCTCTGCTTTTATCGTCTGCGCACCAGCGGCCATTTTCCACGAGTATACACGCATCGGAAGCGTTCGTGAAGGTTGGCTTCGTATACAGGAGTGAAGAGCGCAAAGGCACGCGTCCACGTTCTCAATCTTGCACAGTTCGAGAGATCTGCCAACGCCTCGCACACTGTACCGCCCCACCAGTCCCGTAAAACATCCTCTCCTGTCCGCCCCTGCAAAATCTCCTTTGTTTTCAGTCGCCGTCTCGAACGATTGTCCATCCTCATTTTGCCGAGGCCAACGTCCCCGGCGGAAGCGCTGCTGCCTCGCATCGGCTGACTCCATGCACACAATACTTTGTAGCCCACGGAGCAGGCCTATAGGGATATCGTCCGAGCGGCCAAATTTGCCTTTCTCTTCTTTCTTTTCTTTTTTAGTTGTAACGAACGACCCTCCGAATGGTGCACGGCTGAGCGGTGAGCCTCGTAAGCATCGATATGGCGTTCCGATTGCGTGCCGTCCGGCAGTCACTTATGAAAACCCAGGAAAGACAAATGCAGTATATATGAGGCAAACCTCGTTTGGTCGGTTTTTCTCAACTTGGGAGGTTTCCTCTTTGCCGAGGCAGGTGCGATTATCAGAGCCCTCGCCCCCTTTCCTTACTCAGATTTGTGGACAGCTTTACCTTTGCCGTCATAAAGGGGACTGCTATAACGTAGCAACATCATCGAGCGAAATGCGTTTCTATACATAACGAAAAGAGGCAATGAAAGAAAAGTAACGCGTACTATTGGAACGTGCCCGAAGCACCACACACGACTTCGACACGCCAGGGTTTCACTCTTTTTCAGATATATTTATTGTTTCCTCTTATTGCTTTACGTCCCCTTTAGAGATGAATGAATGAATTATAGTAAAAGTGAAGATGTCTTCGTTTAAGCTGTGGCAACTCGTCTGTTGTTCTTTGTGACAACAAGTTGCACGGCAATGTGGAACATAGCAGCATATACTTGCTCATGACTGGAGCTCCACGGTGTACACTTCGATGTTGTCGTCCCATTTTAGCTGCCGTTGCAATGAACAGCAATCAACCAGAACACTTTTGCGCTCTATTACTCTAAATTCTATGCCTCCACCCTCGCTCTACGATGAGCTCAAGTTTTACCATTTCAGCCCCACAGTATGCACCACTTAACATAAATTGTATAACGGCAGTTAGCGTTTACCAACCAGCAACTGTGGTAAGCGCTTTCAATACTTAACCATAATGACGCGGCACTTTAAACAAAGCACAAAGCGACTGATGATTCTACGCTTCGGGAGCGACCTATGAATAAAGAACGGGATGAGAATAAATAAGAGATCAGTGTTCTGACTTCGCACCACTCCTTTCCGTCGACCTTGCTTCGAAATCGACGTCGTAAACGTTCTTTCAATGATTAATAGTTTGTAAGCTGTGATATGCAGTTGTACTTCGTCATGGCAGGCTATACGTTTCTTTAAAGAAGGCTCCGCCCATTTTAAGTGTTTCCCTAAATTCTCGCTTTCTGCAACAAAAGGCGGAACTGTCGGTGTGTTGCTTTTAAAAATGTATAGATTTTTCCGAAGGTACACGATTACTCAGAGATTCGGTTGTCAGACCTGCTGCTTCGCGTTCAAATTTTTCGACCCCGGTGCGGCATGTACTTCGCTAACGTAACTTGCGAACAACAGAAATAAATAAATAAATAAATAAATAAATAAATAAATAAAGAAAGAAAGAAAGAAAGAAAAGAAAGAAAGAAAGAAAGAAAGAAAGAAAGAAGCGCTAACGATGGCGTGTAGGAATCAAAGTCAAGGCGGTGCCACTACGATCCAACTCTGTAACGGGTTTTGAGTGAACCCGCACGCCCTACCGATCGCGAGAAAAATGAGTAGAAATAACCAACAGGGAGACGTCGAAAATGTTCTTTTCCCGCTCACTGCCGCGGCCTGAAGCGAACAATCACGGTTTGTCCTTCACGCTATGGTATACACGTGCCCTACAGGAACAAACAAACAAACAACAACAACAAGAAAACATTAAAGAAGCAAACAAGCAGCTGGAGCGGAAATAAAAAAAAAGGAAATGCAGCCGCTTGCGCGGAACTTCGAGGGGAAAGAGTGCACGCTGCACTTCCGCCAAATGGCCACGAGCATCCAGCGACGATTCCCGGTAGTCCGATCCATATAGCGTCGATGCTCGCTGGAAGCGGCAAGAATAGGGATAAAGGGAGAAAAAAAAAAGGAGAAAGGAATGGAATGGGGAGCTCTCTTCACCGTCAGTCGACCGCACGCGATCGAATCGGAGCAGCTCAGCATTGCACCGGCGGTGCAGTCGGAGCGATCGGACTCGAGGGCACGAGGTTTGAACGGGTCTCTCTCTCTCTCTCTCTCTATATATATATATATATATATATATATATATATATATATATATATATATATATATATGTGTGTGTGTGTGTGTGTGTGTGTGTGTGTGTGTGTGTGTGTGTGTGTGTGTGTGTGTGTGTGTGTCACAGAAAGTACAATAAGCGAGCGAGGTACTTGCCAATGAATGATGTACAAAAGTGCCATAGTACATACCGTACGACTGGAAGAAAGCGAAACGTTTGCGTTACTGGAATTGGTTATAGGAAAAAGAACCGTTGTAGTGCGGGATGAATGGGGAGAGATGAGACAGAACGGGAAAATCAGCGATCGTGCTGAGGGAAAAGGGCAGGGAAAGAAATAGGGCTATAGACACGCGCGTTTCGAGGTGCTTGACACAGAAAGAATAAAGGGTACGCTTGGCACACAGTAGGAAACCAGCATCATGATGGTTTCATTGAATTCGTCAGAAAGCGAAATGTGTCACGTAGAGGAGGCATACCATACACTAGAAAGTGGAGTGATCGAAAATGAAGAGCTACAGACTGCGAGACAAGACACGCTTGTTTAACGCGGGAATCTAAGCTCTCCGCGAACGTAATGCAGAGCTAATCAACCTGGTGATGGCATGAATGGCGGGCAAAAAGTTCTACGAGTCTCCCTTGAAGTGATGAAACTACAACCACCCCGACCACCCTCCCTTATACATGCGTATGTATACTTTGTTTCCTGAAATGTGTCTCGTAGCATTACGGGCGTATGACAACGTTAAGTCAATGTTTAAAACATCAGAAAGAAGTGCAGGCTTGTAAAATTTTGTATTAGGGAAAAGCAAGAGTAAATGAAATGAGGAAATAGATAAAAATAATTATAACCCGCTTCGTCGTCTTCCCATACCTTTTTATGCGTTCGTTTTCCGTCTTAATTATTGTTATTATTATGAGCTTGCCTACCCGCACCATGAATAATAGAACACACAGAGAAGCGAACTAGAGAGCACCTAGAAGCATAGCCCAGCTCTGAAAAAAAAAACAATAAATAACGACCACAGTGTGACCCAGCCGCGGTCTAGAAATGTTATAGGATGCATTCTTAATATTGGGAGTCTTCCTTGCGAGTTTGATCGGCGTCATCGTATATT
Source organism: Hyalomma asiaticum (assembly GCA_013339685.2). NCBI lineage: Eukaryota > Metazoa > Arthropoda > Arachnida > Ixodida > Ixodidae > Hyalomma > Hyalomma asiaticum. The sequence continues at coordinate 46,306,846 of CM023484.1, forward strand.
TATGCTACTCCTCGGTTCTGGTTCAGTATATAGATTCTTATACTAAAGAAGCTGTCTTTCTTCTTCTAAAAAAAAAAAAAAGAAATGGAGAACTAGTATGCCCTGAACTTTGATAGGCTTCATGGCTCTTAGCCCGGCTCCCGCTCCTGTAAAAATTCAGGACAAGTAAACAACATTCAATTCCATTGAAATAAACTTTTGAAGAGGGAGTCTCTATATGGTAAGGCCTCCCACTAGCGCGAGCATCCCTCAAAGTTTCTTACGACAGCGCTTTAACCTAACTCGCAAGCTCTGGACAGGCAAGCTGTATTGCATAGCCCTTCGTAAATAAATAGCAATGCGGAGTAGCGAACGTTTTTGGCTTTTTTGTCATTTTTGTATTTGGGTACCCACTACCAGGTCGCATTCGTACGAGAGATTGATATCACACGTCCGGGAAGGAAAACATATATAACATAATAAATAACACCACGAAGTTGGTCCTAACGATTGTGCAACGTTACCGTTAGTATGAGAGAAAGCTGTGCACATGTTATGGCAACCTTTCTTCATCAATCACTTCTGGTGGCGTTGTAAAATAAATAGGCGCATTGACTGTACTGTTCTCTCTCTTTGTCAAACGCAATACGTGCGCGCGGGGCTGACATCGTGGATGCCGTTCACTTTGATATTCAAACAAACAAACAAACAAACATGCTGCAAACAAATACCAGAGAGCGCGAATCTATACTACAGGTAGAGGAAGGCAGCGCGATTAAGAAAAACACTGAATAAGGGGAAATCACACACAGACACAGTTGGACATTTGCTTTCCTTTAGTCTGAAGTGTCTTGTGCTTTCCTTCGTCAAACTCCGCACTACCAAGTCGGCCGGCATACCACCCTTCTTCGTACATTGTAGATCATCTTCGAAGAGGCCCTTTGCAAGCAAACCATAACGGCAACGATTTGAACAGCGCTGGAGAGTTACGACCAGTTTGTTATAAAGGAAGACGGTATAAGTCTGAAAATCGTGGCGAGAATTTCGAACTGTATGGCGCCGCACTGCACGGAGGCCTCTATTCCAGCGAAGGAGAGAGCCTCGTGGCGAGGGGCGTGGCAGGGAAGCCAGTCGCGGACGGAGTCGATTCAAAGTTACCGAAAGAGGAAAAAAAAAAAAAAAGAGGAGAGTGGGGAGTGAGGGTGTAAAGGTCAAGAAAGGGTTCTCGGGGCGTACGAGAGAGGACCACCACTTACAAAAGAGGCCCGAGCCGCAGCGTCCCGTACTACGGACCTTCGGGTGCTGCGGACACAAGACTCGAAGAATGGGGTCCAAAAGAGAGTGACGACAAAAAACTCACGACGACGCGAAAAAAAAAAAAGAGAAAAGCTTGAGAACAAACAAAGAAGGCGACGACTAAAACATAAGAGAGATCACCGCTGACGGCGACGATGGAAAGACGATCCGCCATGAAAATGGATCGACGGGGAGCGAAGTGACCGAGGAGAAGCAAGCGGGCAAGAGTGAGCAAAGAGAAAGACGAGGTGGGCCCAACTGTGAGCACGAGCAAACAAAAGAAACGAAGGAAGCGAAAGCAGGGGAGTACGTGTAGAGAAGCGAAAATGTCAGCTCCGGAAGCATGGTGAGGAGGAAGTAATAATAATAACAAAGAAAACGCTGAGGTCGACGCAAGAAAAAAAGAAGAAAAGGAAAATGCGACTTCTAGACAGGCTGCATAAGATGGCGAGCAAGAGGACACGACGGGAGGTCGGAAGGCAAAAGAAGAAAGTGCAGGATGGAAGTGGGTCGCTATGAGAAGACAGAGAGCTAAGGTGAGAGTATAGAGATCAGCCGTATGGGAGACTGCGTCCTGCAGACCCATCAACGAGCAGTACACGCACGCACACGCTATATGCCATGGTATATACACCGCATACTGTGGCTGCACTGAATCCGAGAACAGTGTGTTTATAGAAGACTGCCTTAACCTCTTCTGGACGCGAGGTTGAAGGAAGGACATAGGGGAGAAAGATTATAGGAGGAGGGGGGTGGGGGGTGCGGATCTACATATGTGCGTACAGCACGAGCATGTTGTAATGCCGTGCAGTTCTGCGAGCGTTATCTCTCTATATACGAGTCTGATCCAACTGACGAAGGCACAAACAGAGAAGAAGCTACAAGAGTAGTGATTTACAAATAAAAATTAAAGCAACATGCTCTCCATTTTCCAGATAGAGAGACAGCTTGGTCATTGCAAAGGTAAAATGTTTGTTGGCGCTGAGCCGCGCTACCGCAAAGGATTTAAAGAATACATGGTCATCTCCTCTTCTCTAAGAACCACTTTTTGGAAGAATTTTGCGAGGGGACACACTAAAGGGGTGATTAATGAAGTCAAACATGCAGTACATACGACATACACATAACATGGCCGGCTGTTCTATCTCCCAAGAGTACGGCACTGGTGAGACGTGAACCTCTGTCAGATAACGGGAGGCCTGAGCGCTCTGAGCCGTGACGTCACGAAAGGCGGTGGGAGGACCACCTGCGCAACATCGCGTGCATGCATTCGGCCATTTTTTTTACAACCTGGACGAGATGTGAAGTCCTGAAGGCTATTTTTCATTCTAGTAGATCGACCGCCCACCTGGAAATTTCCTTCAAAAAAAAATGGAAGAAAAGAAGAAGAAGTAGGCGCTGCAGAAGCAGCCCATTTGGGCTCAGAATCTATCTTTCTTATCTCAGTTCCACGCTGTATTTACTTCCAGACAGATGATTTGGCTCGTAGTTTTCGAACGGCCTTCCGATGTTGTCCGATAGGTGCTGATATGCCGGTGTGGACGGTGACCGCGTGCTTACGACCAGTGATAGTAACAACAACAATAATAATACTTTCATTCGTAATACAGTATGAGTTTTGCAACGACGTAGTGACGGCTGGGAAGAAGGGCCACTTCGTAAGACACCGTACATCGCGCAGCACGAACGAATCTAGACAGGGATCTAAGAGGGAAGGGTGGGTGGGGCCCGTGGGGGGCAGGTTAGGACCTCCGGAAATCACCCCTGAATCCGCACATGCGCGACAGGTGTTTGCCGCATTAATCAAAAGCCGGCAACTTTATGACTCCAGATCCCGCTGACTAGGCGGACACCTTCTACTTTGCCTTATGCATCGCTGCACACTTTTCGTTGAGGATAAAGCAGCGTTTATATATATGTATACGCCAAAGGACGTGGCCAGCGTAGGGGGTCGAGTGAAAGAGTAAGCGGAGGGGTGGCATCTAGTCCGGTAGGGAGTATAGGGAAGAAATGCCTCCGGATATGGAAAAAGCAGAGGCGCTTCTCTGCCGAGAGGACCACGCGCAGGGGTGATCTATGGGTGGCTCGATAAGAGCCTCGCCGGGGTCTCCATCAATTTGTCGCCTCGGATCGGCTGCTCGGGAAGAGGCGCTGCTCAAGGTGGCCCCTCCGCGCTCTCTCTCTTTCTCTCCTTTGTCCCGTCTCTTGCCCCGCGCTGCGCTTTCTGGCGTCCCAGCGAGACAACTCTTGTCCCTTGACTTTCCTCGTCTCATCTTGGTCCTCCTCATCTCGTCTCGTTCTAGTGCTCTTTGCTATACTCTCTGCGGCTGTCTTCCCTCTGGGTTGGCTTTGGCTCTGTCTACATCTCTCTCTCTTTTTCGGGGTCAACGAGCGTAGGCAAAGTGGGACCGAGGTACTGGCCTATTATACATCCGTGCAGCCATACTCAAACATTTTCGGCGTCTTTCTGTAGCGACAAGCAGCGTGTGGAAGTATGACATGCTTTGAAACGGTTCTAGACGTTAACGAAGTTTCTGTGTACAATGTCTCAAACTGCATTTGGTGCAGCACAGCTGTTGTTGATCTTGGTGTTCGGAATCTGTGTTAAGATGCTCGTCACGGAATATTCTTCCATAAAATTAGCTATAATTAAGCAGATGCGTTGTATTTTGGGGTTTGATTTGCGTAGTACTCGTGTGTCCGCAGCGATGCTTTAATACCGGTGTCGCACGGTAACTTTCGATCATGACTGCGCCTGATCAGGATCGAATTTCTCGGCCACGTTTGGCACGTTTTGTGCAAGCTGCAGAAAGGAGCCAATCACTGTTAAGATATTTGGTCCCGATCGGGCTTAATCGTGACCAGTGGTGCACCATGCTACACCGGTATAAGTTTATGATTACTGCACCCTGCGTCGGCCTTTCGACTATCAGTATAGATAAATATTTAATAAACGAGGACCGCCATATAGGTCACGCTTTATTCTCTCCAGCAGCTGTCTGCACTGAACTCCACTCTCACTCACTCACTCACTCACTCACTCACTCACTCACTCACTCACTCACTCACTCACTCACTCACTCACTCACTCACTCACTCACTCACTCACTCACTCTGGTGAGGTGCCTGAGAGTACTCAATGTAACATGCTGCAGTGCTGACGCAGTGTTGCCGCGTGTAGTACGCAGTCACGACTGTGTGTATTGGTTGACGCATGCGCGCTGGTAAAGTTCATAAATGTTGTCGCTGGGCTTCTGAGTACACGCTACACTCTGGGTAAGCAAAAAGACGCACAGTAAAGGAAGAAGCACGCAAAAAGACCGAAGGAGGTGGGGTGTCAACGCTCTGTCTTTCTGCCTGTGTGTGCACCTTATCTACTCAGAGTCGCAACATTTGTTTTGAACGATCGGTTGTCAGAGTGGAGGGCGCTTCCAACACTATCTTTTTCTTATCATCACTCATGGTTTGGCGCGTCGAAACCGTGCATATAACACCACTCAAGACAGTTTCGATTTCTCTGTCGGCGCAACCTTATGCCTCAATGAGGGGCGGATCCAAAATTATAGCTGTTTGGACGAATAGCACAAGCTAGAACGAGGATATAGGGTAAGTTCTTCCCTTGGAAACGGAAACAGCTTTTCGTTACACAGAATGTATACTCTGGGAAGCGGCACGGGCCACATCAGAGAGCAACCATGGCCATGTTAGACCACATAATAATAATAATAATAATAATAATAATAATAATAATAATAATAATAATAATAATCTACAGGTATTCTGCTCTCATGCTGCGGCAAGCTGGCCTTCTGAGGTGCGAGCCTTGCGAGTTCCCGCGAACGTCTACGACACTTCCTGTAATAGACCGGTCATTATATATATATATATATATATATATATATATATATATATATATATATATATATATATATATATATATATATATATATGGTGGTGCGGGAGGAGGGAGACATGATCAAAAAGACTCCGGTCGGCCCGTTCCACCATGCACGTATAACGGGCTTGTCCTGTGGAGGCGTTGTTAGTAAGGGGGCTTGTGTTAATTTGAGGTGCGTGATCTTTGTCAATCATTCAGATGTTTGAAAGTTCTTACTATACGCTCTTAACCGTATGACTTGTAACGTCCACATATCACCACGCAACTTGCTTGATATGGAAGCCCTCTTATCCGACTGTCTCGGCTGAACGGGTGTTCTATACTTTTAAAGCGAATTCGTACGAACCTGACGTAAACGCCATTGTTGCATACTATGTGACAACAAAAGGAAGAACTCTTCTGACTGTATAGCGTTCACGCCCCCGGTTCCGCACAGGTGGCTTCGCTTTGGAACGCCAATGTAACTCTACGGAGGAGCGAAGTTCGATATTTGACCCGACTCACTTCTCCACTGGACACGATCTCACCGCCGGCGGTCGACTTTCGTGCCATTTGATTCATTTACCCCCGTCATCTCCTCGAGAAGCACGGACCTAGTGGGTTTAACCAAAGAAAAATAAAAAGGAAAAGTCCCTCAGAAAAAGAATAAAAGGAGAAAAGGAAGAAGTAAACGAGACGCAGCCGCAAGTGCACCGAAAATGGCAGATAATGAAGAACAACTTGTTGTTGCAATCGGAAACTGGGCGGAGAAATAAATAAGAACATTTAACTCGCGCAATGGAAAGCGACGAACGATGTGAGCGAGAGAGAGTTCGGAGAGATCCGAACAGAAAGCGGAGAAGAAACTGGATGACCGCGATACACGTACAAGCTAACGAAAATGAGGCTTTCTACGGGGCTTAGATAATAAAAGCTGTGCGCAGCCCCCATCTCGTATCTCGGAGCTCGTCGTCTCCATCCAAAGGAAGAGTGAGAGAGAGAGAGGGAGAGAGACGGTCTGCGGAGAAGATAAACCTCCCTACCCCGCTGTAAATCATCCGTGTCCATACCACCGCCCGCTCGCCTTCTTTCCCTTACATAGAAGTCGTTTTCTTCACTCAGCGCGCCGAAATCCCGGTGTTTGTCTACTACCTCCGAGTCTCTCGCTCCTTTAAAAAAGAAACGTGCAGCGTCGCAGACGCTACGATTTCGGCGATCGGACGGCGCCGGTCAGCTGCATTACGGGACGCGATCGAAAGTATAGTTGAGTTCGAGTATGGTAGTCATTGAATATGCATGGCAGTCAATTACGAAAGGAAAAAAAAAACGCACTTATAAATCCGACTCCCTTACGTTATACACTTCTAACGGGGTTTGTTTAAGAATATGAAAATGAAGTAGTGTGTGAAGTGGAAGCATTTTCTATACGATATCATGCGGAGGTTGGTTACGCGATATGAGACAAGAGACGTGGAAGATAAATGACAGGCCGGGGAAGAGACACGAGGTGCAGTAAAGAAGCTCGGCTGTTGGTGCCGGACTACGTAGAAATTGAACGTGCATTGTTATTGTTTTTGTTTACACACACACACACACACACACACACACACACACACACACACACACACACACACACACACACACACACACACAAAGAAGATGGGTGGGAGTGACAGAGAGAGAAAGAGAAAGAAAGAACGATCGGACGACGGAAAGCAGAGGAGTTCGTTTGACGAGGACAGCGTTGATACAAACAACTAAGACACCTTCGCCTGACAGCTGCAGCAGCAGGCAATTGCAAAAATGACTATAAGCCTGTCGACTTGGATGATCTTTGTGCAAAGATGCTGAGCGAGTCGACCACGATGTCCATTCTACAGCTAGTCTGTTCATGCAACCACATGCTCTTACGTGGTTCTCAAAATTCGTTGTCTCGGCAGAACAACACTGTTGCTTTTCTTCAGCGTCGTCCACCCGGTGTTGTCGGCAGTCCACCTATGCCGGCATGAATTTCTTTCGTCGCAGAAGAGGAACACACGTTCATACGCACCACGCACTGCTTGGTGCCATCTGCACAGCCTCGGCAGTGCTGCACGCATATACTTTCACCGGCCAAGTACACAGCGACTCAAGACCGCGATGCTATACGTCTATAAGAGCTCTCGGCTATCGCGCGGCGTCCAGGCACCGCGAGATGTAGTGCGTATAGGATGTACGAATGGCGTGTCCACTGGCCACGGGGGTGATTATACGCAGGTACAAATGGAAGATGTGTGTACCGCGCTGAGCCCAAATTGATGTTCCCGATCGCCTTTTGATGAAGTGCTTCGAAAGGTCGACTGCGCCTGCTCTGCCCTTGCGCGCATTTGCCATGGCATGCGCGCTGCCAGATTTGTCAGATTAGGCCCATGTGGTCTTCAGACGGCTGCGTACAGCTCTTCGACTGATGTTTGCCCTGGCAAGTTATTTATATCTTATCCAGTTGCCACAGTCCAAGTGCTTTCGAACAAAGTAGACGCTTAGCGTACGGAGATGAGACTTAATTCTTGCATGCGTCGAATACGAACAATGTGACGAAAGCGTGCTAATGCAAACCGCGCTACGTACATAGCTTAAACAAGATGAATCTGTCTGTATAAAGTGATTCTTCGGAAGTAGGTAATGTGGCGCAATCTACGTCAGACGAATCTGTTGGGCGAGAGAAACGTGATTTGCTGTACTGAAGGCGTATACTCCTTAGCCCATCAGCCATGCGCACAACAACAACAACAACAACAACAACAACAACAACAACAACAACAACAACAACAACAACAACAACAACAACAACAACAACAACAACAACGAAATAGCTCTGACGAAAGAGTTCGGAGCTATTCTTGTTCTGCATGCTTCTGAGGAAAGCAACATCTTTCATGTATACTCTGTCATGTATACTAGTCGTGCCTAGAGATGTCGAATGGTTAAGGTACAGCAATATAGCTGACAAATCTTCGCCAGAATGCGCTTGTGTCGGCATTTTGTTACTCACGTATGCTAACGCGCTTACTGCACACATGCGGCCGTCGAAATGTATAAATAGCGATGTTAATAACTTCTCAGTTTTGATTCGTTAACTCTGGTACTGGGCCTGCTGACGTACCATATAGCGAAAGTCACCTGTATGATCGTACAATACAGTACGGAAAGCGAAGCTTCTTTGAAACTCTGTAGCACCAATATGCTTCCTTCGTTTTTCCATGTGTGGTCGTCTTTCGCGAGATACGATCGCGAACCGACGTGAACTGTTCACATTATTTCGTCATAAAGTTAGCAGCTGTCGCGCTCTGCACTCTTCCAGAGCAAGATCACTGCCTCAATAAACGCTGGCCGCACGTTTTTACGCAGCTCTGCGTATGATACCCACAGCCGGACCTGCAGGCGGGTCTTATCCGCGTGCGCACCTGTTCTCTTTCACGGCGATCCTCCTTTCTCTCTCTCTCTCTCTCTCTCTGCGTAGCTCTATATGCCCGAACATGAGACAGCGAGTGAAGCGGACGGAGAGGCCCCACCGACAGTCGGAAAGGACAAAGTCTTCTGCTTCCGTCGCAGTCCCGTCACGTAGCCACGTTAAAACACCGTGGACATCCGCGATTTTCTTTGCTTGTACAGAAGAGAGAGAGAGAGAGAGAGAGAGAGAGAGAGAGAGAGAGAGAGAGAGAGAGAGACAGAGAGAAAGCACTATCGTAGCGCAGGGCGAGTAGGCCATATTTGATGCCAGAGTGTAGATTACAGCGTTGGTCAAAAACTTACGACCGCTTAGCGCAAAAAAAAAAAAAAAAATACAGGAGGGAAAGGGTCAAGATGGCTATCCTTCCCTGGCCCCTTCCTTCCTTAATTTTCTTTTTTTTTCTTTTTTGCGCTAGGCGGCCATAACTTTTGCTGAACGTTATAATATGAGCCGACTCGCCCAGCAACAAGTTCCTTTAGTGTAGATCACACACACACACACACACACACACACACACACACACACACACACACACACACACACACACACACACACACACACACACACACACACTACAGGCTATGTGTCCGCAACGCAAGCGCTGGCATACTTTCGAAGGGTCTAGTGAATACTCCTGCGATGTCGAAATGCAGAACTTGTGAGATCTGCAGCGTCTACCACGACGATCGCCGTCACTTTATAGCCGACCGCCTGCAGACGCACTCTTCGTTACAACTTCGACTATGTGTACACACCTACACTGGTCTTTCGCCAAGCATACACGATCCGATTCTCAAGGATCTCCGTAACACATAGCTACAGAATGCGGCGCGTTATGAACGAGATCTGCTGCAGGCTGCCGCCGTATATACCCTCTGTAACAACCGCGAGCGAGGACAGTAAAACAGAATATCCGGAGGGACGAAAACTCAACGAGGCGACACAGCAACAGTAATACACACACACAGAAAGGCCAACAGGCATTAGACTCTTGTTTTTACAGCGGCATCGTAAAAGAGCATCAAAGACCCGTCCCCCCTCCCTCCAGCTTGGGAGTGTCCTCTTCGTGCGTGTGGGCTGCTCTTCAAAGCGGTCGCCTATGCCTGCCTTCAGGTGGGTAAGGGGAAGGAGACCCCAAACGAGACCTTTACGGTCTCCAGAATTGGGCCCGTCTTTTTCTCCGTAATCCACGTTTCTACCGTCCTCTTCTTCTTTTAAGTAGTGTCGCGCGTCTTATACCCACATCGCAAATGCCAATTTCTCCTCTGTTCCCCACGCGCTATAAGCTATCCCCTCACACTCGGCATGTCTCCCCCGCTCCGCTTTCTCTGGCCTATCCTCTATCTCCGGGCTTTGCGAGCGGAGGGCTTTAACTGGACTGCCAGGTCTTTTAAAGACAAATACCGTGCGGGCTATAAGGCCGGCGCTGCCGTCGTTCAGGCGCGGGAGCTTTCATCACCACCCTGCGTAACGATGGCTGCGGAGAACGCTTGCGCGAGCACAGTGTGTGCGCGCGGACGCACGCACGGCGTTCAATCTATCGCGAGTGGATTATGCCTGTGAGCTCGTTGGGTCGTCGGGAAGCGGCGGCTGACGCGTGCGGCTGTATTGCTACCCCGGCAAGTAAAGCGGAGTGAGTGAGTGAGTGAGTGAGTGAGTGAGTGAGTGAGTGAGTGAGTGAGTGAGTGAGTGAGTGAGTGAGTGAGTGAGTGAGTGAGTGAGTGAGTGAGTGAGTGAGTGAGAAATTGTGGGGGAAATGATAATTGCGGGATGTAAGAAAAAGCGGCACCTAATACTTTTCTAGGTAGTGTACAATTTGTATGTATGACGGTACGGCGTATACTAGTGAACCTCCCTTCTCGTTATGGCTAGTTGTGCAAGTTGGTGCGAAATTGCATTTTTGTATATGACTATTTGTATTATTTTTTGTATGGATCCCAACTAGCTTAATGCTAAGGATACAGATGTTTTTTCATGTATTGATTCGTGGATACTTCTGGATAATAAAATTCAATTCAATTCAATGGAACGCAGTGTCTTTGTGATGTCACGGCGTGTGTACTACGTGCACGGTTGGCTTGCATACATCCTGAAGGATGGGCAAGTGAGACTAAGCTTCGAGGTATCAACTTTAATAATTTCAATTTTCCGTAGCAGAAATTTCACCACCGACATTCTCTTGTCAAATGAGCTATATCGTGGCGCCACGACGTCGTAGATCAGGCCACAAAACAGCGGTGAGCATTACAGATCGTGACTTTCTAGCAGCTATATGCCGCGCTTCCGTAGCCTGCAATGCGTGATCATCGACTCCGAATGAAAATTCGCACATAGAAAACGGAATCAAGGGGGCGTGTGTTTGAATGCTCGCACTGGAGTTGGCTATCTTTGAGACCACAGAGCGACCTGTCTTGGCCCGCGTTGCTCGCTCACAGTTGCCATTTTCCAGAATTTCATGCACTAAGAATTCCACGGAGATTTGCGTATGTCGCAGTGTCTAGCTAGTACGTTAATGCATTCTGCGAGCTCTTAAATGAACCACCATAAACGCATGAGCACTCTTGAGAACTCATGAATACCTTAATCAATTTAGGCGCTTAGGACTACGAGCTCAGCAATGACGAACAGGCCTAAGCTGAAACGTCTAAAGGACACAAACATGACACTCCTTATGTGCCTTGTCTCGAAACACTCTCTCGTACTTTTCTGTAGCATTTTCACCTCTACTTTTCTCTGCCAAGTATGCAGGACGGAGGAAACTGTACAGGACGGTAAAGCTCTCGTACTTTCACCAAAAATATCTTTCTCCGAGACAGCGAAACACGAGTTCGAAACTCCGAGACATTCGTGAAATTCTTTTGTTGTTCTCGGCGCCAACATACGTCGTTTACAGGGCCCCGCATGTCCTTGCAACCCTCATGGGCACGGCGACACTTACACTTACTTGCGGTTTACTTTTCTGCCAAGGTTCGCTAATACACATCGCAATTTTCCCCTCATCGAACTTCGCGCAGCTGGCTATATCAAAACGATACTTTATTGACGCTTGTTCATAGGTCTCCGGAGATCGGGGTGTACTTACTGCTTTACCGTTGCTGTGGTATCTGTACCTATGTAAATCAGCGGCAACTAGTACCGTACAAAACTCCCTTCATTACCGTGATTATACGTCGGGGTCGGACAAGTGGGCGACTAAATGCAAAGACACGACAACTATGCCGACGAAACTCATGTACTGCATGAGGTAGGCCCTCAGGGAGCCCCGTTCATGTTGCACAATGTTTCTCTCTTCCCTGGTTCCGAAGACCGTTTATTTAATCATGCCAACAAAAAAGTATACGGTATATAAAAGAAATAGATCGTATAGCTGTGAGATGCGCTGAGCACGCATCACTCTCGAACAGTGCTGTCGAAACTCTACCGACGGCACTTTCTATTTTCTTCATTCCCCTGGCAAGAGAAAGGACACCAAGAAGCTAAATAAAGGAAGACCTGAAAAAAAGAAAGATCAAATAACTAAAGAGAAAAAAAAAAGGTGGGGGGGGGGATAGGCGCGCGATCGGAACCTTTCAGTGTTGATCCCGCTGAATAAACACGACTTCGCCGGGGAAAAAAAAAAAAAAGAAGAACACCGTTGTGGAAGAACGACGTTTCGCTCTCGCCCCATAAATCCTCGACTATGCAGCCGCTATAACCGGCGCATTCACAGAGGGCGGGCAAGTCGGAAGCGATTCTGGCGCGTGTTTTCTTTTCGAGACACCCTTCCTTTGTGTTCGTGTTTGTGCCCGACTTTCCGTGCCCACTACGCTGGCGATAGGTCACAGTGCGTACGCCTGCGTTAGAAAGAAAAAAAGGGAAACGGTATAAGAAACACGCGTGCGAATGGCAGTGTCCATTCGACGAATACTACGTCTCGCAGGCGACGGTGTGCTGCCGACAGGGTGGGAAGTGGCCGTCTCTATTTTATCGGGAATTCCTCAATTTCGCGAACGACTGCCCGCGTTGAGACTTCTGAAACAAGAGGAGCGTCCCTGCGCTACCCTGTACGATTTATGTGAGGGCTGCAGACTTCCCTAAAGTCCTCTATAGGATATATCCCTCCGACCCTTGGCGGCGAGACCTGTGAGTACGCGTGTGGGAATGAGGAAAATGATCAAATAAATGAAACAAGTCAGTACCAGAAAGGAATGTCAATGTACGACACGCCTCGTAATGCTCGCATAGTTTCGTTTTCTTATCGTCCAAGCCGTTGGTTTCAGCGGTGAAGGATGGACGCGCAAAAAGGAGGAGGAGCTTAATGGAATTTCACGGAATAATTGGCCCATTTCTATGGTTTTTCCGAGATATTCGAACTGAAGACGATATACGCACGATACGGCTACTGTTTTGAAAGAGTACGCGGCTTATTTGGAGATGGAAACAGCGTTATTCTTTCTCTCACTCCTTTTTTTTTTTTTTTTTTGTCACGGTGAACAGGGGCATCTTGCGTCGCCCTCCCAATATTGCGTTGAACAAGGCAACTCTCTTTTTGCATTAGTGCGCAGACCGGCTTCTTACGCGCCGTACGAAGGAAGTTAACAAGTATTATATAACAACTAGCATTACGTTAATTAGTAAGTAGGTTACGTTAGGGTCCATGACATTACGTCACGCAGTTAACCCTTGCGAGCGGACATTTGGTGAAACCGCTCACTTCGCTTTTCGTTCTAACGCAGTATCGGCGCGACAAATTACCGCCAAGAATCAAAGCATCGGTCTCGCACGCTTGTATTCTCCGTTAGTAGTGTTTAGGCAGTGCCCATTTGCTCCGCTACCCTGCGTTCGCCATTAATTTTGTTACTATAAGCCTGCTGTATAGTGCGGGGTTACCGTTGATTTATTTGGGTTATATCTGAAACAGCGGGTCCGCATCCATTCATCGATGTCGCTGGGCCGGATAACAGCATCACTAAGACACATCGCACGACCTGACGTAACGATCTCATGTAGGCATAAGCACTGTTGCGCAGTGTCAGTTCTTTCGGTACGCCATTATGTGGGGTAACACATACGTCTGCCGGTAGAAAAAGATATTTCTTGGTATTGGAAATGAAAAACAGCATATACTAGGAAACAGAGGTAGCTAAGGAGCAATGATGCAGCAACACGAGATGATTGACGAGATAACTGTGCTGTACGCACCACTAAGTACTAGTTGGCAATAGATATATCGCCGTGAAACAAGAAATGTCAAATGATCAAGTTCTCTTTGATCTCTGACTGCGCGATTAATAAAAAAAAAAGAAAGCAAGAAAGCTTCACGCACACATCGGAACTGCAAAAGGAGCTCTTACTCCAAGGTTCGGAAGAATCGCGGTGATTAATTTTCTAAAGAAACGCCGGCCAAGGGTCCCTCGTTTCCTTCGTTCATTCACTCTGTATACATATTCTCGATACACCCACGCATACGAAACACCCTCATAACCACAGGATGGTTTATTCATGTTTGTCAGCGAGATATGAGGGTTTTCAGTTACAGCTCCTCTTCGAGCAACGCCGCGCGACAACATTACAATTTCAAGTTGTCACGCAACCATAATATACGACGTCCACGCATTAATTGGCAAAACGAAGCGGAAACGCCGCTGCACGGGATTCACTGATATATCTACATTGATTGGCTGCAGAGGAAAAGAGGGCGGCGGGGCTGGAAGTGGCACTAGCTGCGCCCGCATCTATAACATTCCGCCGTGCTTTAAATGTAAACATAATTCGACGCGGCATTATTTCCTTCCGACAGGAACAATAAGCGTGTAACGCACAGCGAACACCAGCCTATATCCTCGTGCCCTCATTCCTATATTGCCCCAACAACCTATACGGGCGAGATTAAAATCTGCCTCGTATCGCGTGTTTGCGCTCCAATTGACGCACGCGTTGCACACGAGGGTTTAAACACGCGTGCCCATGGCGACGCGGGGGAGATCCGCTGCATGCACTCGGCCCGAAATCGGCGCGAGCTCTCGTTTTGCGCAACAAAGGTTGGTTGCGCCCCTCTATATATACATGCATGCTGCAACAGCCGCCATGCACGACAGGCATTGCGCGGGGCTTGTTATAGAAGCAACTGGAATTTTCCCGCTCGTGAACATCATATACGTGTGAGCATCATTGGCCGTGTTCGTATAGCATAAACTCGACCCCCCGTCAAAATCCGTGCAGTGTTAACGAAAGCTACGTAGGGAGCTACGCCACCATGGTATAAGCTAAGAGCGTGCGCTATAGTTCCGAGTTTGTAGGCCCGCACGTTGGCCACATCTAATTCAGGAGTGGCTGATAGGGTGAAGCCCCTCCTTATACTTCGCTAAGACACACGTAACCCGGGTGGTATCGTTCCGGATTGGCTGACGGTATGCCCTTGCTTCGCGATCCACTGCACAGAGTTGGTGGTGAGGCGGCGGTGGATCACACGCGCAGTCGAATCGGCTGTCTGGTATACGACGACTACTATAGCTTGCATACTCGCCTAATTACGAGAGTCATTAATAGACCTCGCAGGGGCGGGGGGGGGGGGGAGGAGTTTGAAACGATGATGCCCTGGGGGAGCGGAGGAAGGAAAGGGAGATACCGACGGGGCGTTATGCCCCACTATACCCCCGTACAGCGGGACGGGAGGTGGGAGATAGAAAACGGGAATTTCGGGGAAGGAAGGATCGCCCGCTCGTCTGAGCTTCCAAACGAGTCCTGCATGCAAACTGCCGACGCGTGAGCAGCTCCGCAGCACAGGTGCGCGCTGCGAACTGGCGGGGCCTGTGCGCTTTGGGCTATATAGACTGCGCGGCGCAGCTTGATTGAGAACGTCGCCGCAGCCATGCCGTACAATATCGTTCCCTTCTCGTTTGATTGCCCCTACGGGAGGATTACTCGGCGAACGAAGCTCGCCTGTCGAACTCGCAAACTTGCCACCCGACGCGAGGGGGGAGGGGGGTTGGATGAAGGGAAACGACGTTCCAATGAAATGTTTGCAAGTTCGGGAACGCGCGGCTGTGTGCGTCTGTATACGAGTTTCCGAGCGTGCTTGAATATACGTGCGGACGAAGTTCGTGTTCGCCGGAGTGCACAGTTATTTTTTTTTATCTCTCTCCAGCGAAATTGGGTGCTCCCTTATACAGAGGTTGCTCCAGATGAGTCGCATCGCGCGGCGGCCTTTAATAATGACGGAGGTATATTGCGGGTGCTCCGATAACGACCTTCGCCGGGACGATGCAAATCATCGTTAGTGCACATCGCGACGCGGCACCTAGTGAAATGACGCTGCGCCTGCTGGTCTCTCGAGAAGGGCTTCGTAATCAGCTATATGTGTAAATCTTCTCCAGGCCGTTCAGACTGTCGTTTTGATTGCGAAGCATGCGGCGTCTCACGCTGTAATACCGGTTTCGAATTTCCACCGTCCGAATTGGTTTAGAAAAAGCTTAACGTGCATTTTTACAACGGATACCGTATACTGCTCTTAAACCAGCTAGACAGTGCTATACAGATCCGCACCAATAAAATCCGCAAGAATATTACATGGACACGTTCCTGACAATACATCATATAAGCTCTGAAACACGTACGCTGATCGCGGACTGTGAACATCGGTAGACGCCCAGTTGTCACGCTCTCTTGGTGGTAAAGTGTGCGCTTGTATTTGTGACGATTCCACCTATGCGCAAGAGACGTGGCTTTAAGAAGGATGACAGGGATCGCGCGCCAGGGTGAAGAAGGAAGTCGCTTTACACATTGAGATGATCGCTTCCATATATACTGTTGCCACTCCATACCAACTGTTCGCGCTTGTCAAACTATACGTTATTTACGCCAAACACTCGGGCGGATGTATGTGTAATTTTCGCGTTCCCGCAGGAAACATGCACTGAAGAACATTTGTTAGTGTGAAAGTCTGTCGACTATCGGGTGTTCTGCTTCCGTAGCTGTATTATTATTATTATTATTATTATTATTATTATTATTATTATTATTATTATTATTATTCAATGCACGAGCTAAAGAATGTAAAACACTATATAAGCAACAATTATCCGCATGTTCTAAAATACGTCGAACACGCGTAGATGTGCAAAGTTGATATTATCAGAAGCACTTTATTTTTATTTTCAGCCAAATTAACAAGCATGGGAAAAACTAGGATAAGAAGTAGGCAAGAGGGGACCTAATTATACCACTTGTGTCTCGTTTCACAACAGGCGATTATCAAGTATACACGCACTGTGCACGTGCACGGGTAGGAACAGAAGCATCATCGATCGTCGACAAAGCGCTATCGAGAATCGTGAACTACGCAAGGTTCCCACGATGTACTCTATATGTGTGACAAAACGAGGAAACAGCAAAATCAATGGGAGTGAAATAAAGGGAGAACAAAGCGCATACCAAACGCAAGCACTAGCATAATAGTCAATAGCTATTTTTTTTTTTTTTTTTGAGAGAAACGGGTATGGAATAGCGAAGGAGATTTTTCTATAGACACGCAGTTGCGTGTTTGCTGCCCAAGGTCCTCTGCGTTGAGGATCATTTGTCCAGAGACCTTTTTTTTTTTTTTCTGGCGCCCCTAGTTCAGGGGCGTGACGGCACGACTACCTGTTAGGCACAACGAACCTTGGTGGTGCGGAATGCGCTGCAGCTATCACAATTGCATTCCCGGCTTTGCGCATGCGCTAATTATGTCGAACGTGCCCGACCAACTTCGGGAGAGTTTTCGACGACCTCGTTTCCTTGCGCCCTCGCTAAACTGGCCTTGCCCCTTGGACATCACGAACTGACCATTACTATTGTGCGCGCCCCTGCGAAAGAGATAAGACGTTTCACGATGCAACAAAGCTATACGCGCTTGCATTGTGTTCTCGCGATGAAAAATAAAGCGGGAGAAAACCCGCATCGCAATGACCTACATTCCAAATAAAGGCGAGATAGACATAGAAAATTGGAGGTGAGAGAGGTTTGAATGGAGTGTTTAATCTTGTTACAGCCGAATGAAGATAGACTGATCTAAGTAGGGTGCTTTCGGAGAGCAAGTTCGTTTATATTTGATGAACGTAAGAAAAGCGAAGTGATAAGGAGGACAAGCAAGCTGAGACTGCACACTTTGGTGGATCAGCACTTGGTGCTTTATTGGAAAAACGGTGGATGGTATGGATATAATCTCAAAGAAACTGCGAGAGGGGGTAATGTGAGAGCCGTGTGTATAATTTAGATCAGGTACTGCGCCATTTTTTTTTTCCTTTTTCAGAATTTGCGAATGCGGAGATGACGAAATAACATCTAAACTACAAACAGAAATGATAAAAAAAATATTCGCGGCTCTCTAAACACATGCTCAGCCGACTTGATGGCGAAATGCCATTCCGCAGTGTCTCAAAATATTATTTCCCGTTTTCCTTCGTCATTCCATTGCGGATATTGCCGAAACATTTGTTGCGGCATTCCATTCGCGACATCTATTCTGACTCTGACTTCACTGAAATGGGCTGCAAGGGCTAACGTTCACTCACGCGTGGCTCATATACCATCACATCCCTGGCCGAGTGATTCGGCTGTGAGCCACACGGGATTGTGTCGCCGTTAACGATGTCGCAAATGACAAAACATGTCAAGTTATTAGTGCCACGACTTTGAAGTCATGTTACTCGTGCACTCGTACTCTTCTATGCCGATTTTGGTATATACCATGTGAACGACAAGCGAGTGTTCAATTTTTTTACCAACAATACTTTACTATTACGAAAGGGAAAATTAGCATCCACCCGTTTTGTAGCTACAAGGAAACCCATACAGATTTCTCGGAAATGAAGGCTTCCTAGTTGCCGAAAAATTCGTCCTGGTCCAGGGTTCGAGCCCGGGACCAACGCCTGTCCGGGGCGCTCGCTCTGCCAATTGAGCCAACCAGGAGGATAGCGATTGACAGCACGAAGGCGAATCCATCGACGACTCCACCTTGCGGGTTTCCGCAGAACTCATTTGCCATATTTTACTATTATTACCGTTGGGCTGTTGAAGGCCACGGTTGACAGGGGCACGCATCAAACTGTTTATGACATGTAGTGACTGCGTTGCTTACGCCTGATCAGCGGCTGTCATGGCATTTATTTACTTCATTTGCACAAAAATTTTTTTAAGAACACTGTTTGCAACTGAGGCACGCTGTTATGAAGGAAACGTTGCCTAAGGTAACATTCATATGCGCTGCCTATTCATTCGTCGCCACTATCAATACCAAAGGACACTGTTATTCATGGTACACAGCAGCGCACTGCAAACGTGACACTCCGCGCACCAAGGTAAACTTGCTCAGAACACACCCATCCGAGAGGTGTATAACGCTATAATACATAAAATGTCTTAAAGATCAAAGGACGTCGTCCCGAAACTAATTCTAGCCGTATGTAGCGCTCTTGTAACACGAGAAGGCAAAAGCTGCATCACTGCACGTACGTAATGCATCGCGCTTTTTTTCTGACATTCGCTAGTAGTGTATGAAGGGAGGATACACAATGTTGCGCTGCTATCGTTTCATTTATTTCGGGGTTTGATACAAAATGCGGGTATACGCAATTTTACTATCAATAGCGAACGGCAAGCACGCCGAGTTATTCATGTCAACGACCTATCGGCCACGTTAATCACGTATCCGTATACCGTTCCATGTCAGTTACTGGTATAAATCAAGTTAACGAGAACGCGAGCTACGAGAGCTTTCCATTTCGTAGTCGGATTGCGCTTCGAGAGAACCAGTTAAGGCTGTTGGCTAAAAAGAGTTGAAAGACTTGGATGACTCACAGTGCGGCTTTGCGCAGTAACAGTAGAGAAAAAGTCGCTTACGTATATGCTGCATATAAATGTCCATACCTTCAACATACTCCTGTACATAACCGCTCCCCTCTTCTTTCTCCAGACGCACACAGAGTGGGAAAAAAATAAAAGCGTGCATGCATGAGAAACCACACAGAAGCGTTGTAAACACAAAAGCAGCGAGGATATGAATTACAATTTGCAGAACTGCTCTCGTTCAGAGCTTTGCAGGGAAAAGGCCGTACCCAGACAGTCTCCAGACATGCAAGCTAGACGGAAAACAACGACAGCATGGTTTGCATCGTTGAACAAAAGCGCCGGTTCAATTTCGCTTGCCGAAGGGATTCATAACAGGCCGCCGGGAGTCATCCGTGCGCGGTTCTCTATGATCAAAACCTAACCCAGGGAATAATTCATGCTTTAGAAAAAAAAAAAAAACGAAGAAAAGATGGGCAGCGTAAGAAAGGTAATGACATTTATCGAACGATCATAATGGTTAAGGGTTGCCCACGTTTGTTGACGTATAGGTTTTCTCGACTCGCCGACGGGATGGAAGTTTTTCGTGAATTGTTGCAGAAAATACATATGCGCTTGGTGAACACGCGTGCGATACGGCGCGGAAATATTCTGGCGTTTCGTAAGGTGCATACGCAGAACTATATTGTGCTCGGAGAGCAGGTAAGCTGGCTTATGCGCGTTACGTGAGCGCTGATATTAGGAATGCGTTTAGTGAAAGGGATAAAAACAAGAGCAGCACTAACAGTGTTTGCCAAAAGCGATAATCCTTGTTACGTAAGTGTTATGCAAGAGATAAAAGGAAGCTGAAATAAAAAGATGCAGAGATCCTCCACTCTACGAAGGCAGATGACCAGCGAAGATGCGTACAGTAGAATATTACACGTGGTTAGACAGGGGTACATGCAATAACTTCCATTATTTTGTAGTGGCTGTGACGTTAACATTGTAATTACTCAGATGTACACTGATTCGCTTGGTCATAACCCCAGATTATTGCCCAATTTACATGTATAGATGACTGTTGAATTAGGGGTTCCTATTCAAACTGCTATTGTTAGGCACAAATTTGAGTGAACCACCTCTTCTCTGGTTTATGAGCACTATTTATTATTATTATTATTATTTAGTGCGAAAAATGCCGCCCCTCACACGGTTCTTCGCGCCCTCGGGCAGCGGCCCGCAGGTTTTGCTTACGGATCACAAAAATGCACAGAAATTTCGTCATACATGCAACTTCGGCGTGAAAAATGTTCTTATCACTGTATTTGTAATCGATCT
Organism: Hyalomma asiaticum; assembly: GCA_013339685.2. NCBI lineage: Eukaryota > Metazoa > Arthropoda > Arachnida > Ixodida > Ixodidae > Hyalomma > Hyalomma asiaticum. The sequence goes on from CM023484.1 coordinate 46,327,611, forward strand.
AATGTGTCTTACTCGCAAAGAATAACGTGCGTTCAAGATCGCCCGATAAGTGATACTGTACTTGTCTGTTCACTTGCTGATACGACTTATCTTCCCGTAATATATCCTCCACTTCATTAGTTATTTGTTCATTGCGCGGCTGTGTCGAGGATTCGACGCACTTGTGATTGATTCTTCGTGTATTATATTGGCCCGTATTTATTTTAATTGCTTGATTTTCGATGCGTGGGCACTTCTTTGCCGATTGTATTAGCGCAATTTGTGAGAGATTTCTACGCTGCTAATGCAAACCTGGTTGCGCTGCATGTATAGTGAATATAGTGTGTAGACAAGTGTCTATGTTCTGCTTCGTCCACATCCTTGTTTAATTTCTCCTGCGACATGTCGTGTTTGGCATCGTTTTATAACATGCTGTATCATTAGAAATCGTCAATTAATCACAATTATTTCATTAATGAAAAATACAAAGGTCAGATAAATGTTACCAAAAGTGATCTTAAAGAGACTGTCTACCGTCCCCTCATGGATTCCCTGTTTTTTATCGCAATAGAAAGCGCGCCATTGGAAGTGAACAGGGTTTTAATGCTTTCGCTCAGGAGAGATCCTTAAAACGGAATTTTTCGACCTTCGTTGTCACTCCTTGTGTACGCGTAGGGGCTCCGGGAATACTAGTAACTGGTTCTTGTAATAATAATAGCTTAAAAGTGGAAGTTACTCTCCGCCGCGAAAGAACGTTACCAGATGTGCGTCAAATACAGTAATAAATTCATTGTCTTAAGCAGGATTACTTAACCTGCGTCGGTATTTTTGTGTTTTTCGTTACACACTTAGAGATTGACACTGATCGCCGAGGATGGCGCTACCGGTCATTTTTTCACGACTTTCATGGTCGACCCTAAAAAAAAAAGTTATTTCTTTCTTTATGGGTGTACGAGAATGCTCGTTTCCATCAATGTAAGGAATGATGTGCTCATTTTCACCCCGACCGAAAAAAATTTCTTCCGAGTGATGGACAGTCCCTTTAGCGTACACCTATAAGCCTCTTGATAGGCGCTAGCCCTTAACGTTTGGTGCGCCTTTTGGTTGTCTACGACTATGGACTCCATAAGTTAACTTTAGGCGGACCGCCTCATACCTACATATATCCAGTGCGGTGCGAACCTACGTTCGTATAGTTAATTTTCTTTTGTTAACCTATCATAGTAAGTGACTAATTTCTGTGCCGAACGAATTCTCTTACATCACAGCTATCTCACACAACTCTAAACTTGATGCAATTCTATTTTTCCAGAGCTTTTCTTCTATCTTCGCAAAAACACCCATCTGAAGGTGAATCGGGAGTGCCAACCAAGAAACATGTCACTAGGTGCTAGCTTCACAAAAGGCAAAAGAAAAAAAAGTTTGCGCCCTCTGTTGAACATTAATTTCATTGCATCCGTATCTAATCATTATATATATATATATATATATATATATATATATATATATAAAAGAAAGAGGGAGCAAATTTATATTAGTGTCCGTTGCCAGACAGCTAGACGCCATGGACTCAATACGTTTCGCGATTGATTGATTGTCCACGCTCGAGCTTTCTGTATGTTCTATACCAGGAGGCGCATTGTAAAAATCATATATTACAATTACCAACAAACGAGGCCCTCATTATACTATGCGGAATCGGAGTCATGCTGGAAACACTCGCGCCAAAGCCCCATATGAAACCTCGTCATCATCCTTGCGGCGTAGCCGCACGCTCTCTTCATCACGACATAAATCGCATTGCAAGAGATATCGTACTTACGCGAAACGATTGACTTCATTTAAAGCGCACAACGGGCCACGAATACAACGTGTCCTATCCGCTGTCAATGTAGTAACACGTTCGATCAGCTGATAAACCAAACACACAACGTACTGCTCACCTTTTCGCCGTTATTGAGCGAGCCCGCCGGTGCGGGCACACGACGGCCGCCTTCAGCCCGACGTTAGGTATATCCGAGTTCGGGGAGGCACATATCAACACATCCTCACTGGAACATATTGGCAGCTGCAGCAGCAGACGACAAGAAGAAGAAGGGGAAGGGGCAGACGATACGCGCGTGTCACTAACGGAGGAAAACGCGTGGTGGTTGCCGCTCGCTGGCAAGGACGGCCTTTCCACTCAAAACGTCATCTCTCTCCGAACGGCGTCGTTCAATTTCTGCGCGGCACCGGCCCCGAGCTGTCACCACCTCCGAGCGATGCCTCGGCGGATCTCCCGTTGTCGAGATGCGGCTCGATCCGTCACAGCCGCACGGAAGAAGGGGAAAAAAAAAAAGAGATTGATTTCGGGGGAGGCCCTCTTCTGTAACACCACTCTCACCGACGAACCGTTGTCGCAAACCGTCTCCCTGTTAAACCTCGTGGACTCGGCCTTCTCACTTTTTTTTTTTTCTGTGTCACGCCTATTCCTCCCCCGTTTCCTCTTTAACACTGTGCACTCTCGAATCGGCGCACAGCAAAAATTTCAAAGAGAGAGTGATGAGTCGTTGGCGTCTTCCGAGTTACTTAATGGGGGAAGAAGGGCCTGAAGATCTGGAAGGCGACAATGACGACTTCGAGAAGGAGGCTTCGGTTTTTGCCGTCGTCGCCTCGACCAGAAGAAGAGAGAGATGCACACACCACAACACGACGGGGGTTTGGAGCGCACACGCTCAGGCGTCGAGCTTTCCCGCCGACCACACCGGCGCACGTTCGCGATTAGAACTGCGCCTGAACTCTTTCGGGGCGCCGCTTTTTTCCCCCGCGCCATCTCTCCCAAGCTCCGGAGAGCGGAGAGAGAGAAGAAAAAAGGGATGACGAGACGGAGGAGAAGAGATGATTGAGCGCGAGGAGGTTCTCAACTGTCCGAAGCGACTGATGGGTGAGGATTCACCTTTCCTCCCGCTTCCTCCTCCCCAGCCATCGCGAAAGCGAGGAGAGGAGGAGGCAGGGGTGGCGGAGGCGGAGACCGTGCGCTTCCCCCGGTGTCGCCGCCTGGGGAGCGTTCGAGGAAGTTGCAGCGGGCTTCGCCGAGCCCGATCTCTTTTCTCCACAGTTCTCTCGGTGATGCCGAAGCGCCGGGATGGTGGAGCAGGGTCGAGCCTGTAAAACTGGCTTTCCTGCGTGGCGCGCGTGCTCTAGGGGAGCTTCGCTGCGCTCGTCGTGTTCGAGCGGAGCGTCGCTCTCTCTCTCTCTCGAGTTGTAGGCGCTGCGCGCGTCGCTACGTTAACCGTACAGCCGGTCCTTCGTGCGGCCAGTGATGGGAAATCTCGCAGTGTTTTGCATGCGTTGTGTATCTGCGACGTGCACTGCGAGCGCGGCACGTCATTTCAGTTCGTCATCTCCGGCTTTAGTGTCATCCTATGCATGTTACCAAGCGAATATCCAGGATACATTAAAGCGTTCTCTCACGCTCTTGGTAAATCTCCCTGTTGGACTACTTGATCCATCATTGGTACATACGGTAGTTAGTTGGCTTTCTCTCTCTCTCTCTCTCTCTCTCTCTCAAACGCCACCTCCAGCACTGGCCCACGTTTTTTTCCCAGTACGTGTGTGTTTCGTTTATAGCAGCTGACACAACGTAGAAACTGCGCGACGCCGCAAGTTACTCTTGTGCGATCCAGTTGAGCGGGTCTTGACTTTTCGTTGTCGGAGCGCACCAAATCAGCCATCGTTCTTTTAACATATGCACTGCGATACGTATTGTACGACACGTAGTCACTGATGACGTCACAGTCTGTCTTCTCTCGCTTAGACGTGACTCAGTTAGCATATCGTAAGCCCACGTCTAATGGCCAGACTGACATCAGTGTTACACAATCGTCGCCACTGTCGTCTTCCTGTTGTCATCACACGCACATATTCGTCAGACGTGCATGTCCTTGCAGAAGTACGTTGGTCCACCTGGAGGAGTATGAAAAAGAGGGCAGTGTTGATCGCAGGCGCATCTATAAGAACAAGGTGGTGGCTGCAGGTAGTTTCCGCAGCGTTGGCGCTTCTTTCAGAAAATTTGGCAAACTTAAGCATTCCTTCATAGGTGTAGAGCAGAAGGACGAGCAGTGCCAGCAGCGTGGCACATGAGTATCATTGAATGACTTCAGCATCAGTCCAGGCACATTCTTTCTAATTTTATATTGTCATGTTTCTGATCATACCATTTCACACACGCTGCGTAGCTCAGTTCGCGACAGTTTTCAATTTGGCAACGCACTAAGTTCATTAAATTCTGGGGTTTACGTGCCAAAAACCAAGTCGAGACTGTATTTAAGGCACACCGTAGTGGACAAGTCCGGATTAATTTCGACTACATCGTTTTTGTCAACGTGCATCTAAACATAACTGGAGTGTTTCCGCATTTAGCCTCCATCGCGGCTGTCACGCCCGTCATCGAACCCACGCCCTCACAGCAGTGCAGCACCATTGCCGCTAAGCTACCACTACTGATAATGCTATTTTGCTTTATCCCGAAAAACACTGCGTAGCCTTTTAGGCAATCGTCCAAAGGCACACACATTACGCAACTCTTTGACCATATCAACGCGGGCCTCCTTGGGGAGCGTCGCCGCGGTGGCCTGGCCTGCTCAGAGCAACGGGACCAAGTTTGGGCCATCCATCAGGCAGCGAAAAGTCTAAACCTCACCGCGAGTAACCGTTTGGCCTAGCTAGGCCAGGCGTCTTATATTCGCGCGTACAAGAGCTGATGATCAAGTATAGGCTACGGGAAGTGAAGGGCCCGAGAACCGGGTGAAAAACGACACCCGGTCAACGACCGTACATACGTATGTATACTTTGCTTGGAAAACAGGACGGCGAACGTGAACGTTTCGTTTGGAACTAAATTGTGCCACACTCGGCCGACTTTCCCTCGCTTTCCTTTTAACAATTTCTTTTTCCTTCACTATGCAAAACGTGCTTTTACGGGTCTCGAGCTTTGAGCTCACGCAAGCGTGAAGCTTCCTGCTCTCGCGACTAACTCGGCAGCGTTCTGCGTGAGAGTGTGGAAGTATATACTTACTCGCCACGCTCATCGCTGTAGGCATCTATACGAGCACTATGTACGCTACCGCGGGCGCTGCAGAAACTCCACGCACCTGGCTCCGCGGTGCGTGGCATTGGAATTGATTAATGGCTTCAAGCGCGTCATGCACTGCGGAAGTGGCCATCACCAACACGGCGAGTCATCTTCGAACTCACGGAAATGTGCTCATGTGGCCTACACACTCTTACACGCATTTGCTAGAACTCACGGCAATGCCTTCATGCGTCGCACGGGCTCTTGAACGCGTGTGTTCGATCTGATAGGTCACTGTGACCAAAGATGACAGAAGTAGCTGCAGTATATGTATACGTCTCAGATATCATGCGGAAGTTTTCGGTTTGTCTTTTCCCGTCGATCCTTTACGCCAAGGGTTCCTCGTAGTAACACATAGCGGAAAATGCGGCCCCAGCTGTTTATTCGACTTTAAGGGGCACTGACAGATATGATTTGTGTCTGCTGGGCTTCTGCTTGGCTTCTGCTGGCTGGCGCTGAGCGTTTCTTGAGCAAATACGTAGACACAACGGCATAAAAAAAAAAAAAAAAACCTACCCTAAACCAAACCGTTCATAAGCAGGCCTGGTACATCATTATTACATTGTACAATAAAAGGTTGCTCACCTGCAGGACATAATCTGCAGGACGGGAGTGGAGTGAACGCTGACGCTGTCTCTCTGTCTTTCAAAGACTTAGCAGTCGTTCGCTGCTTCTTACGTTTCAAAACGCGGCACACAGGAGCAGAAGCTCGCAAACTAACTAAAACTTACACCTATTTAGTGTTAAGTAAAAAAAGGAAAAGCTTATTACAAGCTGTTTTAGTGCGAAATTAGCAATTGTGACGAGCAGAAGGGATCTGGCTGGACATGCCTTCGAGGTGTCCGTGTCTTCGCGAACGATGCCAATCCGAATCCGACACATTCCAGCATTGCCAGTCTTCCCACGCACAAAACACCGTCTCAGCGCCAGTTTACTCTCTCGGTAAGAAACTAGATTTCTTTCATTTAAGTATGTTTTTGTAGACATGAAAAAGAAAAAAATAAGAGAGTCTGGCGCCTTTTGGTGGCAACAGATAAGGAATGAGCGTGGAAAATCATACCACTTCAAGAACACCGAAGTGGCGAACGTAGCGGGAAACAAGTTGTATCACAGGAGAATGCGGATATTTGCCACTTGGCGATTGTTGTGCGGGATAAATAAACAGGAAAGACACAAAACAGATGTAAGTTAACTGGTTGGTATAAGGAACAGCGAAAGACACCCCACGACGGATACAAGCGATAACACAGGGTGGTCTCTTTTGTCCTTCCCGCTCCGTCGCGTGTCTTTCTCACTCCAGTATCTCAATTGGTTAATGCAGTACGAAAGGCTAATACATGAACGCAAAGTCATTTACGTGAGTCCAGAAAAGACGAAGAAATAGAGGGGTGCATACATACTGATTGTCCTATGATGCACGAAAAAAATATTTTTGTTGCTTAGGCTTATCGACCCGATTGATAATAAAATGAGCTGTAGCGCTAAAATTGCTCACAGAAAATTATAGCTATCCTGGAGTGCTGACATAATTAGCCAGAATGGGCTCCACCACCAATGAGGACACTCACGGACGTTTAACGATTTGTGAAATTCTACCCAACTACCTTCCAGAAAAATCAGAAATCTAATTGCGCGATCGTTACCATCGTTCCATATATGTTCACTGTAGCACGAAGGACTACCCCAACAGTACTCAATTATTCGGTTTTCCCTAACTGCTTTCATAATTATGGCTTCTGATTTTTTTTTTTTGGCGCCCGCAATATTCTTATAATTAGATCCAAACCTCCACCTAATTATCCGCAACCGACGACTTAGATTCTCGTCCCCTGAGACGCACTGTCACTTCGCGCTATTAGCAGTCATTAATAATTACCGGTAAACTTAGATTTCAATGCCTCTTCCTTTTTTGTTTGACTTCATTATCTGTTGTCTAAACACGGAATGCATCGTGCGTGTGCACATCCATTTAATGGACTTCTGTGTTTAAAACAAAGGTCACATGACAAGGAGGGACCGACAAGACCTCCTGCAACTAAAGAAGGCGGGCGAGCGGCTATCTTGACGGGACACAGAATGAGTAAGTGAATTACCGTTACGTTCTCGCATTGTACCTGTCCCAGAACCGATCGAATCTCTGCGCACAGACAAAAGGCTGGAAATGATTAATGTTCGCGGGGAACTCTGGCCGCAAACGTGGACGCAATTATTTGATTGGCGAGCGTGATTACGACACGGGGGCTTGCGACGTGTACTAGACCGGTCTTGCACCATCATATCTGGAGCCTAAAACTGTCGATAGTTTCGTAAATGCAGGGGGCGTTACGCGCTGTGCGCGCTTCGACGAGCAACATGTTTACCACGCGATGAATTCCTGCTGTGCCACTCTTGCGACATCCGATTACATCGCGAGCGAGGCACCGAGCGATTCCGCAGCGCTCCGCGCTGCTTCAGTGATGACCTTTATGTAGAGAGTTCTGCGTAATGTAGTGTGACATAACTCTGAGCCCCCAAAATACACGGACCGTTACATTGAGCGTTCCCGATTTTTCGCGTGGGTGAATCACGTGATGGACCCTTTACGCAAGTGTCCCGAAATATTCCTTTCCTGTCGCAGCCCGAAACTTTGTCGATATTGTCACGTGGTCGTGATGATGGGGGACGCAGGATCCAACCGTTGAAAGGTCAGACTCTTTTTCATTGGGCGAAACTGCGACCAGAAAGGAACGTAGCTCTTTGCGCTAAGAGCGCCGCGAGCTCTGTCGTCGGTCGTCGATAAAAACAATTTACTTGTGGTGAAATACGTCGGCTTTTATACACGCGTCACGTTGTATAACGCACTCCGCTCTCCGAAGAGAGCGAAGTGGGCTATGAAACAAACACATGTCAGGGACATATTAATAGAAATTAAGAAGAAGAAATGGACGTGGGCGGGCCATGTAATGCGAAGACAAGACAACCGTTGGTCATTAAGGGTAACAGAGTGGATTGCTAGAGAAGGCAAGCGTGGCAGGGGGCGACAGAAAGTTAGGTGGGCAGATGAGATCAGGTAGTTTTCGGGGATAAACTAGGCCCAGTTAGCAGGGAAAATTGGAGATCTATGGGAGAGGCCTTTGCCCTGCAGTGGGCGTAGACAGGCTGATGATGAAATTGTATAAGTATATTATTAGTGTTATCACTGATGTTCGCTTACAATGTGGAAGGTACTACAAATATACGCATTGATCACGCAAAGTTTCTAGAAGTGTCGGCAGCGTTCGTGAAACAGCATGCAAGCTGGGCGCGGATTGCGCCGAGCAATATATAACGAGCGTCGCAAGAAAGTGATAAAGCTGATCCCCGTCTAGTGCGCTTGTCAATATGCGAAGCAGCATCCCTGCAATCGGGTCGCTGTATACTGGACGCCACTTTGTACCTAACACCTGCAATTCTTATCGTTTGCTGATGGAATCGTGAGAAATCTTCTTGGCCAAGGTCTCAGGTGGGCGGTAATTACGTTGCGGAAACCGCGTTACACGTCTCGTAAATGGCCATTCCCAGTCACTTATTCGTTGTCCCTTGCGCGTAAATAAACGGTTATTATAATAAGTTGCTGCATTAATTATCTCAGTAAGGCGCCAGCCACTCCTTGTAGCTGCGGAGTTGATCGAACATACATCAGAGAAGATTCAAAACCCGCACGTCAAACAACGTTCTTACCTCAACAGCAGGGGCTTATACAAAAAAATACGTGGTACGTACACCTCGTGTACATGGTATACAAGTTTCATAACGAGTTCTCAAAAGTACAATTAGTAGTGTATAGCATACGGTGATGGTTATTTAAAAACAAATATGTTTTCACACCTTCACTCCCTTCTGCCTAATGAGGGGCTGGCAACCGGACATGCTTATTCTGGTTAACCTCCCCGGCTTTGCTTGCTTCTGTTGCCTCTCACTCTCTCGTGTCACGAAGTAACGCGTCTTTACAACCAACTCTCCTCTAAAAAAACAACAAACTTTACACACGCGCTTTCCGGCGGGGCCTGCTATATGGCAGAATGAGGAGGGTTCCACTTTTGGCTCCGGCGCCACCTTTCCAATAATTCTTCACCGACGGTCTTCGAGCGCCCAACTCCCATCTATACGCTTTATTTTTAGAGGCAATATCGTTTCGCTCTACGTGAAACTCCAACCCCCCTCCTCCCCTCCCTTTCCCACTAGCTCTGGCCGCGGTTGACGACAAGGCGCAGGGGCTGTACGTTCGATCCCTGCCCCGAGTTTGAGCCCCAAATACGACACGCAACGCAGCGTCATCGCCATCTTCCCGTCGTTTCGCTGTTTTTTTTTTTCTTGTTTTCCTTCACGTTTCGCGGAGACCTAGAAGTGTTTATTTTTACAAGCTGCGCGGGGCCAAATATCAGCCGGGCGTGTTAGTCGCAAAGCCGCGCCACATATTATGGGCCCTGCCATGCCAGGGCATCGGGGCCGACTACAGCGCGTATAACGGTGGAAGTGGGAACTAGAGAGCGAAGGAAAAAAAATAATAAAAATAGCAAATGCTGAAGTAACACGACACAACGAGACAAGAAAGTATGGTTTGTAAACTCTCAATGTGTGCGCACCTCGGTGGGACTTATGTCAACAAATATACCTGATAACTTGGCAACTTGGATAAACACGAAAAGAAGCAAAGTGAATAAGGTGGGGAAAACTTTAGGACTCATGCTCTTTCTTTTTTTTCGCTGGCGTGTACTGGGATCTCGTAGGTATACGCTGAGGAAATAGAAACGAAGGAGGAAATATTGACGCCAGCGTGAGGCCTTTTATCTTTTTTTTTTGACGAAATCGGTAGGCTGGGCGTTCGAGAGCATTCAGATAATGTGCACCCGTTTCGCAAAGTGAAATATGGCGACTGAAACTAAACGTAGAGACGCAGCGTTGTGAAGCGAGGTATGCGGGGAGGGGAGCGGAGGGGATGGGCTAAATGTGTTTTAGAGACGACATAGATCACTTGTTGATATTTTGCGGGAATGTATCATGCAGAAAAAGAGAAAGAGGTTTTCGCAGGCACATTTTTTAGAAATAAGTCTGGTCCTTACAAAAACTGTAAAAGGGCAAAAGTGCGAGACCCCCTCAACGTCGGTATCGCGGCTGTGGAATATGTCCTTACGTTACAGCACCACAAGGACCTGTCATTTCTGGATTCAACGTAAACGCTTAGTAATACTTCGCATTTGTATTTTAGTGGTCGCCTGTCAAATTGTACCATTTTTTCCTTGTCCTAATTTAATGCTGAGGAAGTCGAACCCTAAGTGAAGGTATTACTATAATGTTACTATATCGCTGATATACTCTAATATTTCGAGCAAAACAGAGCAACTTCACATACGGACGATGGAACAATGCACAAATATTTTACTTAGGGTAGTCATTGCGAGAATATCTCTTCCTATCATCATCCTGGCGAAAATTTTGTATGTTTACAGATTAAGCAATGATTGATTGTTGCGTTTTACGTATCAATGTACGCGCCACAACGCCGACACCCAGGACGCTTGACAATCCTCTCTTGAATGTACAGTGGTCAACTCTCATGTCTATAACGCGGGAGCGTCGTGCTCGGAACTGCACGAGCGACATCTACAGTTGGAAACGGGCCACATCTGAGCATCCGCAGCGCCACTGACGCACATGCCTTGCATTCTCGACCATTGGTTATCACCGCGGATGCAACAACCGCTTTGGCCGTCAGTAGCGCTGTCAACGGTTTAGCGCAATAACAAAAGAAACAAAAAGGAAAAGAAACGAAGCGTATTGTTGGCAGCGCCCGACGCAAGCTGTGCTGCGTTCTAATTCTCCCTTCGCCGTCACATTGTCCCAACAACAGATTTACGCCCACTTATGAACTGTATATGTTTTCTGTGTTTTTTTTTTTTTGGGGGGGGGGGGGGGGTCAGGCTGCTCGGCAGCTGTCTTTTGGACGGTATAGAATTTTGCACTTCCAAATGTGAATAGAGTGCTCGAAGCATTCTATAAGGAAGGTCGGCTTGCTGATGCTCCCCGTCATCGGTCATTAAGGGCTACACCCGACGAAGGACCGACTGATCGTCGCATGAATGGGCAATCCAAACTACATTTAATCGCAGGCAACGCATCGTTGGTGAATTACAATTAATAGTAGGTTTACGAAATAAAATGACAGCACGCGGCAATAAACGCAATGCGCTATGAAAAATTCAGAGAGCGATGCGCAATATACATTATGCGGCGCATTGCCGGTACGATATGATACCGAAAACCGAGAATATAGGTACGCAGTAGAAAATGCGCCGATGCGGGGGACTGCACTTTTTTTTCCCGGCGCTATATGGCTGGCAGCGCTTCTGCCGGCCAAAGTAGTTATCGCGGCCTTGGCGATAAACAAGGACAGAAACTGCAAGGCAAGCGCGTCAGTGGCGATGCGCATGCTCAGATGTGTCCCGTTTCCAACTGTAGATGTCGCTCGTGCAGTTCCGAGCACGACGCTCCGGCGTTATAGATATGAGAGTTGACCACTGTACGTTTCTCGACATACACGACAGCGCATTTAAACTGCTTATCCCATGGTCTCCGATACTTTTCTGTGTGGATTCCGATCTCCTGTCGGGTTACCAACCCCTAAATCCTCAGGAGATTTGACCACACTGATTAATAAACGATTCAACCGCCATCTCTTTCAATATATACCCCGCTAAACGACCGGCACTCTGTTTTATTGTGTGCTAAGCAACTGTGCGCTGTACTATATAGTATATACTTACCGTATCGGTGCAAAACTTCGATGTGGCCGCGGTATTAGCATTGCAGATAACGTTCACCGCGTGTCGCATTTATGAATGCATATTTCGATTCGGGAATACGGTATAACAATGCATAAAATATGTCCCTAGAGGCGTCCGGAAGTCATATCGCATAAAATCTACGAGGGATATTTTCTCACACGATTGAATACGAAAATGTGGACTATATAATATTAAGCGACACATCAAGCTTCTTTGGCCCCTTCCATTCCCCCCCCCCCCCTTTTTTTTTTTGTTAATGCAGATAGCTTCAGTGATGTTGTTGGTGCATTTAGACAGCGCCGCGGCTACTTCCTTTGCACATGGGAGAAACATACACGAATAAAGCAATTAAAGGCTGCAGAGCCTCGAGCGAAGTAGAAAAACAAAAGTTTGCAGGAATGAAAAAAAGAAAAGTCATTCGAGCAGATAATGCAAATGCACTGCATCAGTTCGCAGGAGAATGATCCGCTTTGATGCTATCAATAATGATTGCATAAATACCCCGACTGGCATGTGTGTGTCGTTAGCGACGCGGTTCCATATGGACAGGTTGCGAGAGGAAGCTTGTGGCGCACTCTTCTGAAGAAGAAAAAAAGAAAAAAAGAAGAAAGGACATAAGAAACGAAAGCTTTCGTGATCGAAAGCGGCCCCAACACAGTGTATGAAGAGATGATTCATTAACGTGCAAGGTAAAAGGAAAGAGAAAGAAAGAAAAGAAAAAGGGGTAAAAGAGGTAAGCTGCGCATAATGAATCCGGCGGGACATTATACATATTTCACCGAAGCACATTATCCGCCTGACCTTAACCGAGGATCAAGTCGACTCCGCTGCGACCATAGCTCTAACGCAGTCAGCAGAAAATCGGTCGCCATGACAACAGGACGCGTGGTATACGTCAAGCGACTTCATTCCGGAATGAATTACGCTTTTACTTTCTTTTTTCCTTCGCTTGCTTCCTCGCCGTTTCTCTTTCGCATAATGAACACCAACCGAACACACGCGGGAAAACTAAAGTACAGATTGTACGCAGGCGAAGCGTGTACGGCAAAAACGAGTACTCCGAGTGCGGTAAATGTATCGCGAAAATTATGCAGTGACCACGCTTCCCTATATGGTCCTCAGCCGAGTTCTGTTTTTCTGTGCCAGAGCAGCGCTTATTACAGTCTAGAGCAGTGTGCACAGCAGGGAAATGTTAAAGGTGAGTCCTTGTACAGCGAAAAAGCAACAACAGACGCGATGCATATGCGAAGATTTGGTGAAGCGCAAAGGCATATCTTTGCCATTTTACCTGTAGAGGCGAGCCTGGCAAAGACGTCCAAAAGCTGCCGCATAGGCTCCCTAAAGGGAATCATTGATTTCTGGGGTTTTACGTCTGAAAACCACGATGTGTTTATGAGAGACGCCTTAGTGGAGGACTCCAGAAATTTCGACCACCTGGGGTTCTCTAACGTGCGCTGACATCGCACAGTACACGGGCCTCAACATTTCGCCTTCATCGAAATGCAGCCGCCGCGGCCGGAACTTTGGATCACCAGCCGAAATCCACAGCGACCAGACCACCGTGGCGAAAAGAACATCCAGTTTGCTACCCTGCACTCGGGAGGGCTAAGAGGAGGTAGAAAAATAAGAATGAGAGAGAGAGAGAGAGAGTTCGGTAAACATACATGCACAAACACAGCAATGTCACAGTCGTTCAGCGAATGCTGTCCCGTGCTGTATCTGTTCCGTGTTCTGTTCCATATTCTGCGCTCTGCAGCTTACTCGGAATAAACGTTTTATACAGCCTGTGTTGGTTTTTGTGGCAAGAGTAGCCATTTATTATATCAAGAGCGACGTGCGTTAAATGGCGGGCAGAAACCCCTACATTTGCCTCGGAGCATATACGTCCCGTAAATATTTGTAGACGGGTGTACGTGTTCGTGCGTAGCACTTTCACTACCTGCAACGCTTAATCATATTAATGCGTTTATTCGCCGCACGGGTTGTAACTTCAATCTCGAGCAATGTTTACGCTAATGCACTCTACATTTTGTTCGTTTTTCATTTTTTTTTTTTTAATGAGAGAAAACAAAGTGGGCGCCCGTGTTGTCTTCCTGTGTCCTATTCTCTGCGCTGTTTGATCAGTACGTCAGGAAAGAAGCGCTTGCTTTCGTTTATACAGCCCTCAGCATACAAATGAAGAAAGAAAAAAAGATTCGCTGTTCGTATAGTGGAATCACGGTACTATAAAGCATTCAACGTGGCCTCTACTTACTGCCGACTAACGTTGTTGTGCACAGTGATTGCGGTGTATTAGCCGAGTGACCATCGCTTAGGTCAATGTAGAGGTACCGCGAAAACACTTAGATGCCTATTTACAATGGCAACGAACCGCGCGCGCGCGCACACACACAGTTCACATCACGTTATTGGTAAGCGCACGTGTTACTGAATGAAACAACGATGGGAATGCGCGCTTCCTCGCCTGCACAGTTTGAACACAACCAACGAAAAGAGGCTATAAAATCTTTCTTGCTGGATGTAATAGGACCTGGGTACGGCAGAGCTGGAAAAATTACTTCTAAATGTAATTAAATTACATTGCTAATCACTTTTCTTAAATCTCTTCAAATGTGCATAACAAGTTACAGTTGGTCGAAAGTAATGACACCACATTACCATTACTTTTGAAAAGCAATAAAATTACTTTAAAATTTAATAAAAGTTTCATCATTCATGCAGGAATTGACAGGTATATTTATTTAAAGCACACATACACTGAAATTAGCTCCCAAACGGTCTGTCGCAGTGATAACTTGTTCCTGTGACTGTCTAAACTGTGCCGAAGCTTGCGTGACCTTGCTTGACTAAACAACATTCGGGAGGCAAATGAACCAGATCACATATCGTAGTTCTGCATAAAAAAAAGTTCTATCTCATGAAGGAGCCCGGTTGCGTGTTTTAAACCTCAGCATCATGCTGCTGACCTGTCCAGCAGTCGAGCAACGCATGACGTCTTTGTTGATTCCTCTTATCTCGAGTGTTGAGGGTGTTGAGGGTCGTAGCCTTCCAACGACGTCTTTGCAGGCTTCAAGTTAGGGCGCCGCGCGGATTTTCTGGATTTATGTGAACCTGCCACTCAGATTAGCTTCTCTTTACTGTTTCAATTGATTTCCTTCTCTGGTGAATTTCTTAATGCCCTACGGGAAGCGAACACTATCGCTTAGTCAAAAGTGACTGGCACAGACAAATTGTTCACTCAGAGTGATTCATTACATTTCTAAATTACCAGCCCGCATTACATTACTCAATACAGCAGAAAGTACTTTGATAATGGCAATAATTGATGGGGTTTTATGTGCCAGAACCAGCTACGATTATGAAGAGAAAGTAATTAAATTACTCTAATTTCATAACTGCAACTCCATTACTGCTAAGTTTGGGATCTCCGAGAAGTCTGAGGGTAACGGTTTCTCTCATAATCATATCGTGGTTTTGGACATAAAACGCAATCAATCAATCAATCAATCAATCAATCAATCAATCAATCAATCAATCAATCAATCAATCAATCAATCAATCAATCAATCAATCAATCAATCAAGTCTGGCGTTTAGGCTAGTTGGTCTCGGTGATAAATAAGTTCGTTTGTAGCGTTTGTGCACGCAGCGTCTTTTTTAAATTTGTCTACTTTGCTTGCGTACAGCAAACGAAGTTTTTGCATCTTTGCTAGATGATGGAAAAGGCCATTACAAGCATTGCACTCGGTCTGCAATACTCACGACACGAAAATGTCAAGGCTCAAACTTTGGAAAGCAGGAAACGATGCGTGATTCGATGAAAATCAGTATGATAAGATCACCTGTGAGCGATCAAGATCATGGTAAGCTCGGAGAGTGGTTGTAATTCGAACACGAACAAGCCCAATAAAAGAAAAAAAAAGCGAAATCGAACAGGTGACAAAAAGCGGGAGCCAAGCGAACTATCCCTTCGGAGAAGCCCAACTTTGATATGCAATAACATACAGGCACGCAATCGAGTGGCAGCAATCTACTGTAAACGAAATGAAGCGATAAGTTTCTGTCGACGCATTTCCGTCGTAATCTGAGAGATCTAAGATTATCGTGCGAGTTCAGGGAACTTAAATGGTGCCGCTACTATAGACAATCGCAGTCGCAGTAAAGAATAAATCGGCGAGTTACTTGGCACTGACGCCGGTGTTCGATGCACATGCGCCTACACGCAACAAAGTCGGCATGTCACGCGAAATTCATGTATACCGTCTTTTCTACCGAGAATCAATCTACATGCCCTCGTCTGCACATGCTCCCCACTCCTTTCTCTAGCAGACGCACGCCACGATCGAAGCTTGATTGCTCGACGAGTCTCGATCATCCAGAAACACGGCACGTGCAAATGTGCTGCCTGCATGCGACTGTCACGTTGGTTTCCAAATCGCAGCAAGCCAAAAATTATTCCTTAGTTGCATAGAGTCGAGCGTAAGCCGAATCCCGTATAACATGCACCGGACCGGAAACAGACGACAATCATAAACAGAAGGCGCCCTTCGGGCGGGAACAAATCACCACGTAGCATGCGCGCTGGCCGTTGTCATGAGCTTTGTAATGAGAGATGGAAATCGCGAGCGCGCGTGCCGAGCAGCCAGTTATATGTATACAGATGCAATATAGCACAGAGAGCGTATAGGTCCCGGCCCAAAGGCGCAGGCCTTCACAGTACACATACACAAGCGCCCGTGCTTTCAGGCCCGAAAATAGATTGCAGTTCGACTGGGCCCCTATGAGAGCAGCCTTTTGTGTTTGTAACCGCGAGCCGCTCGAGCCAGCTGCAGTCTCGGGTCTCTGGTGCCTAATGATCGTGAAAGTGTAATAACATACGGCGCACCACTGTAGCTCGGGGGCTTGGAGCGTGTGTGCCGTTCGAAATACTTTACGGAGTCAGCGTACACATAGGTACACGTGCAGCGCCGTGCCATTTTATTTCTGTGCCCCACGTAGAGTGGCATTGCAGATGGTTAGCTGAGCCCGAACTTCGGCAGCCGTGTTGAAGTACACGTGAATTAAGGGTCGCCAGAGCTTTCGTTTTACCAGGGTCCCTCAATACTTCTTGTAATTCGCGTGCTCACGCCATCTACACACGGCGCCGATGTATTGCAGTGTCGACACAACATATATGCAAATGCGTGTAGTGCATAGAGATGACAAATTTTGTAGTTAGTTCCGCATTCGAGAATGGTGAGTATATAGCTTGTGCTACGCTCCCGTGGAGTGCGTATGTCGCGGGCAGTAGGCGACGTACGCATCTCACAGGAAATTTGATAAGTAACGCTAAATATGAAGCGCCAACATTAAAAAAAAAAGAAGAAATCGGTGAGCGAGCTTTCAGACGCGATATGTGCGGCTTGACGCAACGAAAGGTTATCTTATACAAGGATGTTTCTGAGATTATAGTCCTCGTCATGGGTGCATACACTGTAACATTAAAGGGGCAGTCAGGACATGCGGATTCCTCCTCTGGATCAGCCACTGCGAACATGTCTTAAAGATCATGGCATCAGTATCTTGACGTGCTTGTCATAAATGTCGTGGTTAACAATAATAAGTCACGTCTGGCGCACACCCCCATTCCTTATTCCAGGGACAAACGGATACGAGCGGCACGTGAGTGAATCTTTACAGACTGCACCAGATTACATTCACGTGACGTTCGGCTACCAAAGGTTCCGGGTTCGAAATCCTAAGTGCCGCGTCCGACTACCAAAGGTTCTTCGCTTTCGCCTTTACGCCCTTTAACGACGGCGATAACTGGCGACTGCTATTAAAGACGATAGTCCTTTTTTTTTAAATAAATATACTTGAAGGAGAGGCTCGATAGTCCTTCTTGGGATACTTGAACACAGAA
This sequence comes from Hyalomma asiaticum, assembly GCA_013339685.2. NCBI lineage: Eukaryota > Metazoa > Arthropoda > Arachnida > Ixodida > Ixodidae > Hyalomma > Hyalomma asiaticum. The sequence continues at coordinate 46,345,407 of CM023484.1, forward strand.
ATTTTGGTCCGTCTGTTTGTCTGTCTGTCACTCGATTCAGCCCCCCCCCCCCCCCCCCCGGCCATAGTTTAAGCACTTGCTTAAAGCCCAGTCATCTTGAACTGGTAGCTGCTTTCATACTTCTGAACATTGTTGATCAAAAAGCAAATATTAACCGTATCTGAGGCGCAACATCAATACGTTTTTATTAGGCGGCGTGTTCCTTTACTAGAAAATACATAGATACGTAATTCTAAAGACTCTAGTGCTTGCGAGGCTGCGCTAAAAATGCGACGCTATGCGCGAGAAAGGCCTCTGCCGACGATTTGGTGCTGCCACCTGGCAGTTGCCTAGGGATTCTGCACAAGCTCATGTTTCCCGACTGCGCTGCCAGATGGCGTCCATATCTCACGCAGCGTAGTACGGTCGGCAGAAAACTATCGTCCTTCAACTACATTTTCAGCGAAGCACGCAGATACGCGGCCATTTTTTTTTTATTTCCTACGAGGCTCCTCTCCAAACGCAGAAGCATAACGAAGCACCCCGACGACATTTAAGACGTGTCTCGTTTTGGCGTCCGCCTGGCTCGTCTTCTAACCTCGCGGAGGAAGAGGCCCGAGATTGTTCCGCAAGAAGAAGGGACCTTTAACGACGACATCGCAGCAGCACGGCAAGGGTTCAGTAAGGGCGATACGCACTCACAGAGAGCGTCACACGAAGCCCGCAATCAGCTCTGCAACCGTACACCTTTCTTGCTCTCACTGGCTTACCGCAGCGGACTGCTCTGCGCGGACGCTGTGCCGTCCCTAATGAAGCCCCATTGTTCCAGGGATGTTTCGAGCCGCGGCCGGATCGCCTAAGCTTCTTCCTTTCTCTGCCAGTGGCGTCCCGAGAGAAGACACCGAGAGATTCAAGCCGGCCAAGCTTAGTTGGAGCTCTTGTAGTCGGCGTCATGTGTTTTCTTCCCTTTATTTTTCCTCCTCGCCCATGTATACGAACCTTTAATGCGATAGCCCTTTCAGCAAGTTTTTTGAACGTCGCGTGAATGTGTACTACCTGGAATGCACTATAGCGGGAATTCCACAAGGGCGCGTAGGCGTTGCGGCTGCATGCATCCGTCGCAGCTCTTTCACGGAGAGTACTCCTACATAGGAGTATACAATAAAGCGTTTGCCGTCTTGTCACTTTAATGACGCAATGAGAACGAGTCGTAGACATGATCATTAAATGTCTATATCCTAGCCCCGTGTTGTGCGCCAGGTACGGTTGGAACACACGTGTACCAATAATCTCGATCCGCTGGCTTGCGCGAGGGAAACTCGTCAGGGAACCGTATATCAGCCTTGTGTTCTACTCTGCCGGATGAGGTGTGTGTCTGGGGCGTAATGGTTGATACATCGGGCTTTTGTACTGCCCTCGAGTTCAAATACAGCAGCCAGTACGGTTATTACTCGGATGTCGTTGGCTTCATGATTCACGAGTTTGATGCACCGCTCCGAGGTAACGCCTGTCAAGAGTCCGAAGGCAAGATGCCGGACACAAAGCGTCACGTTACGCACGGAATATGAATGTACGATTTCGTACAGAAGATAGCCTTAAAATCCTCGCAGATTAATATTCACGTTCAGTGATGGACGTAAGTACATGTTTGACGTATGTGTCCACCTCTGAACATACAGACGCTTCGGGTTGCCAGTTCTCATGTGCATAGCTATATAGCATGAAATAATAATAATAATAATAATAATAATAATAATAATAATAATAATAATAATAATAATAATAATAATAATAATAATAATAATAATAATAATCAGACTGTCTAAGCGAAACGCAGGGAAAAGTCCTCTCCCATAAAGTATATCGCATTAAGACAGCCCCGTGCTAACTGCAGCCCTGCTATTCCGCCAAACTTCTTTGTCGCGTCTGCCCACCTAACTCATCATTTAGCGAGGGGTGTTATTATGGACACTGTCAAGTTCCGCCATATTATGACATTCTGTAATGGCGGCGAGGCCGTAGGTCTGTAATGGCGGCGAGGCCGTGACATTCTGTAATGGCGGCGAGGCCGTATTATGACATTCTGTAATCGCGGCGAGGCCGTAGGGGCCCTATGGGCCAACCAGATCTGACAACGTCGCGAATTTGACGACATTGGCAGTTCGGCAGCACTTGTTTGCAATATCACCCCATAGCCAGCTAATGTTTAGTTTGACTTAGCCAATACGAAGCAACATTAGGTATAACGTCAGTCAACGTCTGTCAATGCTGGTTGTATGCGAGACAATGCGGGAGCTAGCTAAGGAAAAATCTCTGCTCGAGGCAAATGTAACATGGCACTACCACGGTCATCGTATCGCACCACCCGTTATCGAAAGAGGGCATGATGAGGAAGATATGCCAGAAGACTACGTGTTAAAGAAACATCTGGTCATTCCGAATCGACAGTCGTTGAGGAAAAAATAATACAGGAGGCAGCGTCACGTGACTGTGCTAGACTCAGCAAGTCAACCTCCCCTGACGCCTTGTGCATGGTCTCTCCCGGATAGGATAGGCCCATATTGTTGCCGGATCACTCTAGGTTGTCTGATGCGAGGTAACTTTTAGTGGAGCCTGACATGAGTCTACCGTTTGCTTGTAACGTCTCACGAACAGCTGGCGTTGGAAAAGCGTAGGCAACCCTGTCTCGGCGACCAAAAGATGACGATCAAGTGTGTGGGGCCCTATATCTGCCTTTGAAACGTCGCCACGGGAAATGACAAATAGAACTTTATTGTACTAGAGGTAACAGATTTAGCGATATTGTGAATAAACATTAAGAAGAACTTGCAAGCAATACCTTTTGTAACTCGGCCCCGCCACGGTGGTCTAGTGGTTATGGCACTCGGCTGCAGATCCGGAGGTCGCGGGATCGAATCCCGGCCGCGGCGGCTGCATTTCGATGGAGGCGAAATGTTGAGGCCCGTGTGCTGTGCGATGTCAGTGCACGTTAAAGAACCCCAGGTGGTCGAAATTTCCGGAGACCTCCACTACGGCGTCTCTCATAATCTGAGCTGGTTTTGGGACGTTAAACCCCACAAATCAATCATCTTTTGTAACTCGTTTGGGCGGTAACTACATAGATATGCAATATGCGTTCCTGTACGGAGGGTCGTTGGCCAGAGACTCATTTTGTTAACTTTTACCTGGATCCCGGACCTCCTCGCTTCAGTGCCCGGATAACGGCTCTGGCTTTCGGGTCAATGTCTTGGAAGTCACCGACAAAGGGAGCTAAAGCTTTTCCTGCTTATAAGGGCAACGTCTCATAGCATCAATTCGTTGCGAAAGAGGTATCACTGAACAGACGCGACGGTCATGTTTCGAAAGAGATCAGCGGCGATACGTGATGTTGCAAGCGACGCATGTCAAACTCGCGTGAGTGCCTACACCTGCGCGTGCGCACATCTATAGATATCGTCTTCCCGTGCAGGGACGGTGTTGGAATAGCGACAGCTGCCTTGACCTGTGCATTCCGATGGTGGACGTGTCCTTGGATGAACGACCCTCGGGCCGTTCCGAAGTGTCGTGTTCGGCTACAAGTGAATTGTAGTTTGACGGCCGTCACGCGCTACTTGCGTCACTCAATGCTCGCCGTCAAGAGCCGGTGACAGCCGACCAGCGCCTGCATGCACGGTGTCCCGCCCCGCTGTCATCGGTTTGACTGTCGGCGTGCTGACGCACAAGGAACACGCCCCCCCCCCCCCCCCCCCGTGTGTGTGTGTGTGTGTGTGCTTTGTGTGTGTGTGTGGGCGCGCTTTGTGAGACTGCGACAAAGTAGTAACTGTATCCAATCTTTACAGTGCCCGCGTAGGAGTTGAGTTGTAGAGCCGAAGGAATAGCCAATTCCGTTCTTTCTCTCTTTCCCTTTCTTTCTTTCTTTCTTTCTTCTTTCTTTCTTTCTTTCTTTCTTTCTTTCTTTCTTTCTTTCTTTCTTATGACGTAAATGTATTCCTTCGCTCTTTCTGTACTCACAGTCTCACCTATACATCCTATGGCAAAGTGGTGATTTTTGAGAGGAAATATGGGGAGTTCCAGCAGGCAGAGCCACCCAATAAAGCGGACTTCTAAGTCACGTGACTTTCACGACCGCATTTACCTGCTTGCCATCAGCGTTCGTGAGCAGTGGGTAATGTTATATGGTTATTGCTAATTGATGGCTAATGTCTGTTAGTCTTGGCTAACATTGGATAAAGAGGCTAAATGATGATAGTCTGGCCGTCCGCTGCTGTTACACCAATTTTGCCTGCATCTCGGCATTTCTAGCTCATGCGACTCTGTTAGGCAGAGTTGTGCCTCACACACGCTTTCAAGTGCAAACACTTCACCTCTTCCAGTGAGCATGAATTGTAGGATTATACGCATATAAATACCCAATAAAGTGGACGTAAGAACGACCGCATTCGCAACTCAGTTGGTGGAGCATCGGCCGCGTTATCCGACTGTCGTGGGTTTGGTCCCTATATAATGAAGGCAGGTGTTTTTTTTTTTTTGGCCGCTTTAATTCCTTTCCATTGATATAATTACTGTACACCACAGTTAAAAACTGCATCAATTTCTCTTATGCGTTCCTTGGCTTCATTAGGTGATACCTCAGCAGAGGCTCACTAAAATTAGTACACACACCCTATTTAAACGAAGTGATGCGAACTGCTGTGTTGAAGTTAGGCTCAGCACACTTCTATCTTGACGTTTAATGTTTTGTGGGCGCTGGGTGTGCGTGTACGTCGTGCTGACCATAGCCTTCGACCTCTTTGAGACAGATACCAAACTCAGTATTCCGACTCAGTTCTAAAATGGCCACAGCTTCGGAGATGCCCAGTCGCCACAATAGTTTACCAAAGCAAAGAGAAGTAAACGTTATTCGAGGAGCTTGTCTCTTTGAGGTACTATGCGATTAAGCGATTCCTTCTGTTTACGTAAAAGAAAAAGTTGGAGCCCTGTACTCAATAGTTTCCACGTAGACAAAGAGACTGCGTGTGCACGGGACCTATTGCAAACACGCCGAAATCCTTCGAATGAGTTCAGCTTGGCTCGCGCGCACACGCTATTCGTCCAGAGCCGTGCCTATATATATAACCGAGTTAGGGAACGGGTGAACAAATACGACCTGTCAGGGGACGCGCCTCAAGCCCAAATTAGTGACGATATCGTCCACAGTCAGTTCCAAAGGAAGGCGCCGCTGCACTCAAAGACAATTCACTTTGAAAGAGAGGGAGAGAGAGAGAGAGGGAAGGAGGGAGAGAGAGGGGAACAGCTTCATTCCAGGGGCATAAGAACCTTCAAAGAGAGCTTCCACACTCCGGCAGTTCCGTTTGTCCGCGCGCACTGATGCAGCGGATGCACACATCCGAGAGTGGACTGCTGCATGCAGGACCGACGCCTATACGTCGGCGTTGTCCACTGCTGGCCGAAAGCCGTGTCCAGCCAACTGTACCACTTTCGCGCTCAAATTCTCCGTCCCCATTCCGGCGGCGGCGACCGAGAGAACAATGACAGCGCCTCGCGTAGTGCCATCGCACTCCGGCCAAACAAAGCGTGCGGCTTTGTCACGAGAGCGCGCAAACGCATCATCCGAACTCTCCCCGGGAGGGCTGCAGCTCTCCGGTCGCACTCCATCAGTCGCGCCCGCGGCGCGGCCTCTCACTCGAGCACGCATTTCCAGGAATAGAGACCGCACGAGTTTGTCCTCCCTGTCGGCCATGCCGCGCATCCCCTATCACGCTCGCCGCGCCGTTGTGTACTGCGGCGTCGTGCATCTATCTCTCTACACGCCGCATTTGTTGCGGCGCGTCGCGCAACGCATAGCCCGAGAACGTGGGCATGCGAGGATCCTGCGAGGCGGTCTGGATAGCAAAGCAGCAGAGGGCCGGCAATTCGCGCCGCACCACGTGTATAGTTGTGCCGTGTGTTGGTATGCGAGAGGCGAGCAAAGAGAGCGACGGGCGCTTCATTGGCACTGCCAGAATAGCAGTCAGTGTTCTTTCTGCAGGGCGAAATCTGTGCAGCAAATGCGAAAGCTGCGGCAGCTGCGAGTAAAGTCGGTGTACTGCAGCGCGTCGTGTTATTTCAGCGGCGAGAACAACGGCGCAATTGCACTTCACCGAGAATGGCAGGGGAAGAGTTATAGTGTTGCTGACTGTGGGCACTCTTACAAACGCTTGTAACATGGGTTCACATAACGCATGGTTACGGTTCACATGAGGCGTGGCTAGGGGTTCACATACAGTGGTTGCGGCGCTCCGCTGCTGAGCCGAAAGACACGGGTTCGATCCCGGTCTCGGCGATACCACTTGGTGGAGGCAAAGCTAATAAATCAGAGGCTTGAATGTTTAGACTTAGGTACACGTTATAGAACCCCGGGTTGTGGAATGATCCGGAGCCCTACACTACTGCGTGACTCATAATCGCGTGATGGTTTCGGCTCACAATACCATAAATATTATTATTATCAACACTAATCGTGAAGCGGCTAGCTCGCCAATCTGTAAACAGATCAATTTAAGAAGAACACTGCATAGGCACGTTGACGCCATTACAAGCTATCTCTCTTTCTCTCAAAGCTGTCCACGTCCTTGCAAGACGTCTTTCGGCCAACCTCGCCTACTGCATCACCACCACCACCTACTTCCAGATATGGAAAACAGTCGTAACGAAATGAATGCAAGAAACCTCATTTATTGCAACTTTGACGATACACATTAAAACACCTTGAAGGCTTTCGTCAAATAGAAGTGATAACACTATAGCCTAAAGCAGCCACTACTACTACTACAAAATGGGAGTGAGATCCAGAAAACGTCAAATTAATAGGGCCGTGGTAGTACGCTACATGTAAAGGCAAAACAAGAAGACACTATGAAGCACGTGAATAAAACAAAAGGAAACGTTAAAGACATTGCAGTCATGAAGCCGTACGAACACCTTAATATCTTGAAGAAGACCATGTTACTTTACGCCTCCGGTGACCTCAGGACTCCTCGCGCCTTGCGCTACACTGCACGGCGTGACTCAGAGGAAGAGGCTGGCGCTACCCGCGTGCGTGCGTTCTTCGTTTCGGCTGTTCGTTCGTCGTCCTCGACGACTACGCGAGGACGCATATCTCGCCGCGTTCCCGACACGCTCGGGGCTATTGTTGTGTCTACCGCGACGTCCTCGCCACGGAGTGGCGCGCAGCGAGTAATCGGATAGCGCCAACCCGAGCACCGTCGGTGCCCTTGTATAGGCTAGCCGGTCTGGCGCGTCCTAACGGCTGCCTCACCTCCCCAACGCCGCATAGCGTGCGCGGGGACAACGGCGACTGCGTATGCGAACGACACGCAATCGTAAGAGGCATGTGGGCCTGATGCGTGTTGCTAGATGCTCGGGTTACGCTTCCTTTTTTGTGCCGGCCCGGCGGTGAACAAAGGATTGCACGCGGCCCCGAACCTGCGGCACCACACATACGGCCGCCGGCCGGTGTGACTGCGATGTACCTAAGCTGCGGACTCTTTTTTTTTTATTTTTATCTTTCTTTCCTCTCATTGTCATATTACGCTATAGTCCTGTGCAAGCCTTGTATTCGGTGTCCTAAACGATGGCCTCATGTATGTACATGGCGGGTTAGGCAAACAATAGATGCGATGCGGTTGTTTGAAATGTCATTGCGCCAGACCCTTTTGGAAGGCTCTCGGTCAAACCAACTTGCCTCTCGTGAGAAACTTTCGCGCTGGTTGAAACTTGTGCGCCGTCGTGTTATGTTCCAGCTGCCAGTTCACGAATTAAAAAAGAAAAGGTATTCAAGCTATGTCTGAATTGCCTGACTTCTTTCTAGCTGCGAAAACCTAAGTATTCAGTGACGGAAGCACGTCACAGCGCAACCGAGATGGAAGAGTAGACAATGACGAATTCACCTGCGGACAACAGCACTTCTCGATCGATCGCAGCCAAAACAACGGAACGCGTTATGTGTAACACGTTTATACGCTGATCGAATTGTGTATGACGTATATGGACAGCGGAAGGCTTTCGCGTATACTGAATACCCCACATCGTTATTCAGAGCAAGACGTGCAATGCGCCTACGAAGAAAGGAACCGGCTATGGAAGTTACCGACACATCATCACCGTTTCTTATACTCAGTGGACCCAGATCTCAAATCAAAACTACACTCCAACATCCCTCGGCATCTGGAAACATTGTATCGTCGACTACGGCTGAACATCGCATATTCCAACGACTTACGGTACCGCTTCCATCAGGAGACAAGCCCACACTGCAGCAACTGTGGCTCTACTGAAACCGTAGAGCATATTTTGTTTGAGTGCCGAGCGTACAATGATGAGCGTGCGCTCTATGAACACTGCATGCAATCACTTACGCAGCTCCCTTTATCACCTCAGTGTGTTTTAGGCCCCTTAGCTTGCCCCACACAACAGAGACGTGCGATGGACTTTTTATTTACATATTTAAACTGTATAGGTCAGCTCGATAGACTAACTTTATCTCCGTCGTCACCATCACTCACCCATCATGCAACACATCCTATCACATCACTGCGGGTTGGTGCAAACTTGAAATATCATTGGAGGCAATTAGGGATCACAGTCAGAGACACAAAGCCCAATTTTTCTTTCTCTTTTTTTTTCACTATATCTTGTACTTCTTTCTACTCGTCTTTCTCTCCCTAAACTCCCTCCCCACGCAGAGTAGCATGTCAGCGATATATTAACGCCGGCTAAATTCTCTGCTGTTCAATAAAGAGCTCTCTCTCTCTCTCTCTCTCGTGGCAATGCGATAATGGAGTTTGTGTGCATTTTTTTTCCCTCGCTGTTTTCATACAGTACGTTTTTGAAATCTCGCGGCTGCTGTTGCCAGTCTTGTTCAATGTGACGGTTAACGTTCTGTTGTCTGATGTCTGGTATGGCAAATTTAACTGTACTTTTTCGCGCACACAGTCCATCCGTATACATCAGGTCGCGTTGTGTGAAAACTGTTTAGCCCATCGGAGGTTTCGCAGAGTAGGTGTAGGCATTATGCCTGCAGGCACTTTGGCAACACCGAACAAGGATTTTATGTTATGATGAATCGCTAACAATTCCTACACTTATTACAAGTCTACGGTCTGCAGGAAATTTAAATCTAAAGCTAGCAATAAACCGAACCACTCCACCGTCGTATAAGCCTTGACGACTGCACCGGATTTAACTTGCGGTTTAGCACAAGTTTGTACCAGACAAACTAGCAAGCGCATAGTTAACGGCTGTATTATCACCCACTCGAGTGTTGCAACGCGCGCCGCAACTTCTCGCAAGCTGGCCAACGCCAGACACAGCGCAGTCGCTCGCTACAGAAGTTTCGCGAACTTGCGAAACCGTGCAGCCTGGACAAAGTCAAACTCTGATCTCCCCTTATCACTAAACGCCTGCATGGCAAACTCGGTGCGAACTTTACGATCTGCTACCAAGTGCCGTGCACTGCAGTTTAGCCAGTGTCTGGAGAAGAAGGCGCCCAAGGCTATTGACTCCCAAAACGTGGTTTCCGCGAAACGAACACTGTTAGCCTGCATGGCCAGCAATGTCTCTTTTTTCTATTTTTTTTATATTTGGGCAGCCGTTTTGAGAAACCCTGCCAGTGGTGGATACATCTACGGATTGAGAGCACGTCCTGAGAAGAGGGTATGGCAACTGTCATTTACTTATTTGTTTATTATTCTTATTTTATTTATTTTTTTTTGCTCGGGCTTCGATGCGTTGCGAAAGAAAACCGCGAAGGAGATGTTTCACGTTGTAAACTTCACAGTTTTGATCTTTCGTATAGCTACTTGGTTGGCCAGCAATGCCTGCTTCACTGTCTCTCTCTTCACCTTTGACTGCAAGGTCGGCTCAAATTGGAATACGTGAGCTCGGTATAGCGCCTGTGTGACGTATTCTAACTACCTGGCCCTAAAAACGATGAGACGTATTACGCACTAAGATGGATTACATATGTGCCGTCCAGTATAATAATAATAATAATAATAATAATAATAATAATAATAATAATAATAATAATAATAATAATAATAATAATAATAGGTGTTGATGGTGGTAGTAGTAGTAATTTCTTTGTATACATATACGCCCAAGTATGTAAAATACAAATAGCAGGCTGACTGACTACTCACAGTAGACGCGCCTCAACATTTTGCCTCCATCGAAATGCAGCCGGCACGGCTGGAATTCGATCCCGATAGGAAGCGTACATGTACGCGCCTCCGTCTAAATGACCGATGCGTGCACATGTAGGCTCCCTGGATCCCGCGACCTTCGGCTCAGCAGCCGAGTGCTATAGCCACTATAGACCACCGCGGCTTTCTTAAAATTATTATTGCCTGTTTTTGACAAGGCACAAACAACTGCACTGATATCCGCACCGCGGCCACCCTGTTTACAATCAATTTGAGCAATTCCGATATGCTATCATAGCCACACCGTCGCTTCCTACTTTCACATGTGAAGTACAGGGAAATACTTCATGAGGCAGTTTGTCAAACGCCTTTTCCATATCAATTTGAAGCATTGCCACCGTGCTTCCCATGACGTCACGGCACACTAATGTGCTGTGTGCATGCGGGTGGATATTGTCCCAGCTTTTGATGCCGCACGTCTGATGTGGTCCCACCAAGTCTGTAATTACAGTTTGCATGCGTTTGGCAAACAGTCTCATTAGAATTTTGTAGTAGTAGTTCAATTAAACGAATTGGGCGGTAGGCTGATATCTACGGTGTACCGTCGGGTCCTCCGATATTGGAATTATAATTGTGTGTGACGTTGAAAGGTGGCAAAATGCCCAATTCAAACGTTTCATTGTACACTTCGACTAGTACTGATGAAATATAACGTTTGAATGTTTTATAAAATTTCGCTGTCCCAGGCGATCTCCCCGCATTCATAGTTTTTATTGAAGATTTGAGTTCGACTGTGACGGGACTTCCTAAAAGTGCTTTTGTTTCATCGCTAACTTTTGGCATCATTTGCATGAGCTCTCTTAAATCTGTCAGTGCCAACAGCAGCACACGAACATACTTCCTGATAGTGTTCAAAGAGAGCCATTCCTTATTTCATTTCATTTATTATACCCCTCAGGGCCAAGGGCATTACAGAGGGCGAGTGGAACATGCAAAGAAACAATAAAAACACACTTGGTAACATGACTTTTAAATAGAACCTGAACATACAATATTAGCTAAGGCTTCGCGAAACTATTCGTAATTCGTAAGGCCTGCAACTTCAGTGCGAAGGTGGTTCCAGTCACGCGAAGTTCGCGGCAGGAATGGTTGTGAAAAACTATTGCTGTTCTATGGCAAAATACCGACTTTGTAACGATGATCAATGCGTTCGTGATCGGCATCTTCAGTGAGTTCACCATGACGTTCGATTTCTGCAATCTTATTGCGTCGGGCACGGCACTTTTCCGCGTCAAGCGCCCTCTTTGCATACGTTTAAGCCGCTATCATGCGGTCGACCCTTCCCCGCACAAGTGCCAATGCCAATGTTTGCCTATGTTCAGTTGCTCCAACTTGTCCCGATGTACCAATGTCGTCCACGAACATTCGTGGTCTTTTACTTTCTTCAGCTATCAGCTTTTGCAAGTTCGTTTCCAGAAGGGATTCTTCTTCTCTTTCTTTTCGTTTAATGGTGGTAGAACGCTCCAGAGCTACCAGTTTAATTTGCTGTTTAAAGAAATCCCGCGTTTCACCGCACGTTCTGCGTCTATCGCTGTCCATTTTACCTAGGCTTTTGCGACAATATGTCGTCAATATGTCATCATTCAGCAATTTATAATTTAATTTCAACTGGTACCAGTCAAGTATTTGTTTCCTCGCGACGATTAATGCAGAAGATAGCTAAACAATGATCGCTAAACGACACGCTTTCCACATCGTAATCTTTGTAGAGAAGTATAAGCTGGAGACCTACGCATTCCCTATCCCAAGCAGGCATGGCCGCTGTTCTGGAAGTGAGTGAAACATGGCGCCCACCACCCGTCCAGCCCCAACCCCCCCCCCCCCCCTCTCCCCCCTTTCCTTCCAGCCACATCAATCAAGTGACTGCTCTACAATATCTCACTAAGAACCGCAGTGCTTGCATCTCTGAGGGGACACTTACTGGATTTATCTTGTGCTGACAATACACAATTAAAATCCTCTAAAAGTAACACTTGCTTCCCACAAACACAGTGCTGTCGAAGTTCGTTGCAAAAACCACGCCTCTCTTCTGTACCACTCTATCGACTCGAACAGAAAATCACTCACCACGATCCGTCCCGAGACACTGGTTACCACTGGTTTCAATTTAACATTTAAGTGCATGCCTCACAAACAGGGCGCATTCCACCCGACGTAGTACCGACTGCACGATCAACCAACACATGATACCCAGCTAAGAATCGTCGCACCAGCTCTCGGTCTTCGCTTCATTATCAACTTTTGTTTCTTGTACCGCCAGCAAGTCGAGCTCCTGACCGCAGGCTAATCCGTAAAACTGGTTCTGTTTTCGCTTTAATTGTTGCAAGTCCTCTAACGTTCCGCGGTAGCGATGCGAAGCGTCTTATCGAAATCCATGGTTGATACGGAAATGGGAGGCCGCGAGCATGGCGCTTACCTTTCAAGACGCAGCGGGCCTTTTGGTGAACAACAGAGAAAACCGTGGCACCCTGGAACTTGTCAGTCTCGGCGTGTATGGCCTGTGCTCTTGCATCTTAGACAGAGGCGTATCCCAGAGGCACCCGTGCGAGCAAGACGACCAAGGTGATTCCACGGGCTATCTTTAGCTGGCGCGGGATGTCGTCAATTTTGACGCCGCTCTTCAGCTTTATCGCCGCAGTCCGAGCTGTTGACGCCTTCTACGTGACATAGGCTCGCCATATCTCGCGCGTGACGTATGTCACCGTGCCATACGGCGAGAAAGCCACACGCACATCAGTGACGTCTTCCAGGAGCCAACGAATTTTCATGTGCAAGCTCTAGGTTGTTCGGGTCGATAATGAGACAGCGCCGGCCTTCCACGTTTTCCGCAGCCAAGAGTTTCTTCGTTGCCTCGGTATTTGTCAGCGTAACAGCCCGTATACATGGTTCATATGATACGCCCCCAAAGCAACAACTTCGGCGATCACACCAATTTTCGCCAACGTGTCCCCGTATATAGTCTTCTATGTGGAACGGCCTATCCATCGGGTCGCCGTGCATAAACGATGTGTTGACTACAATGCACCCTGTAGGCAAAGAAGGCAAAATGATCTGGTAGTCGTCGTCTTTGACGGAAAAAGTCAGTTGCCGCGGCCCGCCTGAGCCGCTATCACTGCTCCATCGGAGCAAGCCATCGCACGACCGATGCGCTCGGAAGCTGGAAATGGAATGATGATGATGATGATGATGATGATTGTGGTTCGGTTAGGAAAGGACGCTAATTTCTACAGCCCATGTAGGGAGCACGGCGAAGTGTCCATGGTTTTAGGGGAAAAGAAGTGAAAGAAATAGAAATGAGAGAAAAGCCGTAGTGGAGGGCTTCGGAAATTTTGACCACCTGGGGTTCTTTAACGTGCACTGACAACGCACAGTACACGGGCCTCTGGCACTTTCGCCTGGCACGGGCCTCAACATTTCGCCGCCATCGAAGTGCAGCCCCCAAGGCCAGTATTCGATCGCGCGACCTTCGGATCCGCAGCCTAATGCCACCGTGACTGGGCGAAAAGCTGCGCGTCATCTTGGCGTTTTGATCCTTAGAAATTAAGCACGATGTCGCTGCGAATTGCGCTACAAAAATGGCGCACACCTTATCGTCATCAGATGCTGCTACTTACACTTCCCGATTTTTTTCGTCATTTAAGAGAGAGAAATAAGGAATGGAAGGCAGGGATGTTAACCGGTCAGGAGTCCGGTTTGCTACCCTACACTGGGGGATGGGAGAAGGGGAAGAAAAGTAAAGAGAAGGAGAGAGGGGGGAATGCCTACAGGACAGTCCAATATAATGTCACAGGCGCTCGGTATGGCCAGACGTTCTTAAAAAGCCCAAAAGCCCTTTCATTGCCTTCTGAGCCGTTGCTCGATGAGGACGGTATTCTGAGACTGTCTGTTTGACTTAGAGGACGATCGTCGAGCTTTTTGAAGGACTCGGTCATAGGCAGTCTATGTTCCTCAAATTGTGGGCAGTGACACAACAAGTGGTGAATGGTCTCCTCGCGTCCGCAGACAGCACACGCAGGACTGTCAGCCATTCCAATAAGCGCACAGTAAGCGTTCGTGAAGGCCGTGAAGACAGGATATAATGCATCCAGCCTCACGCTCAAGCGCAGACACGTGTCTCTGTGTTAAAGATGCCACCGGGAATTTTCCCGTGTCGAACGCAGTTCGTACACTTATCCCTGCCATCCGATACACACACTATTTTCGTTTGCGCCTTGTGTTACAACGCGCCGTGCAAATTCGATGCCGCGTATATATGTACCTGCACACACTCATCCCGCGCATTAGCGGCTCAGTGCAAGCACTCGCTCCTTCTTTTTTTTTTCCTTTTTTTTCTTGCTCAAAAAAAAAAAAAAAAGTCCCTCTAGCTGTTTGCCCATCGTACACGCACGACCAGATCACACAACACGCTAATGACTGTATGCGTTCGTTCCGACTAAGCCTTGGGCAAAGCTCGACTTGAACAAATAAAATGAAGCGTACCTAACATAAAGAAAAAAAAAGGATAAAGAAAACTTTTTTCTTCCCTCATTGCTTCTCCTTCTTCTTCTTCGTCGTCTCCAGGCAACACGGATGATGCGCGACGCGAACCAGTGAACACACGACGCTGCGAGTTATCGAAGCGACGTGCGCCGGCTCCGCGTGAATATTCATATGCGCTCAGGCGCACAGCAAACCAAGCAGCGAGGCATCGGCGTTATACACAGCCTACCCCCCCCCCCCCCTCCGCCCCCTTTTACCAGCTTCCACGCGCGAGCGGTTATCCCCATTAATGACGTTCCTTGTCTCTTCACTCGCATTCCCTAACATACTCCCTTTCCCTAACTCCCTGATCCCATGAGTACACCGCCGCGCAGCGGAGAGGCCTGGGGAAGATCAAAGTTACGAGTCCCTTAATCCCATCGGTGGCGCTCTAAACGAACGCCAAAACCGCGCTGCCGCTGCTGCTTTTCACGTTTGCTGCAGTGTTCCCTCGCTTTGCTCGCTCGCTTGCTGGCGCGTCTCTTGTGCCGACGAGCGCTTATACGGAATGCACACGCTCGCGCGCTCTTATGAGAGATAAGAACACCCCCGCAAGCCAGAGTTGAGGGAACGAGATAGCACGCGAAAAAAAAAAAAAAGGAAGACGGCAATGATAAAACGAAAAAGACGACACGTTGTCAAACTTCGGCAGCGCTGGGAAGCATCGGACACAGATATGCGAAGCCCGAGGGAATAAGATATTTACGTATTACGTTGAGCGCGTACCAAGTAATTTTTTTTTGTGATTCCGTTGATTTTACGCACTGCTGAGTTCGTCGTCGCGTACTTTGAACGCATATCGTTTAAACGACCGGTTTCCACTATACAGCGCACCTTGACGAACGCTCGTCGAAGTTTTTTATATATTAATTCCGGGAGATGATATTCATCATCGGGCAATGACATATCTCGTCTCATTTCAAAAAAGCCTGTTTGGTATATCGCAGAAGAAAAAGAAAGGCAATTACAGGTCTCCCAAACTCGAAGCGAATGCATCCACACTGTCAACACAGAAAAGACCACTTCGGCCGGCCGTCGCAAACACGATACGCGCGCGTTTAATCATTCCGAGCGACTTCGTAAACAGAATTTTCCGTTTTGCCCTGCAACTCGCGCAGCCTTCAGTAATTGCGATAGCTACCGCCCATTATGCATACGCCTACGCGGGTGCTATTAAAATAAACGTTCTTCGATTTCTCTGTACCTGCGGACGTTTTGTGTGTTCTGATGCGCGAGAGCTCTGCTTCCATTAGTCAGTGCGTGGAGATCAGATATCAATGTTGAGCACTGCCGGCTGATCACGAAGTGATGCCGCCGCCCCCCTGTTCCGAAAGAGGCAAATGTTGTCGAGATAGGGGGAAAGCCAGTGCGAGAGCGCTTTCAGGCGACTGCCCGCGGTCAAAGGTAAAAGTTCGCCCGCCGCGTTGGTCTAGTGGCTGTTGCACCCGGCTGCTTATCCGAAGGTCGCGGGATCGAATCTAGGCTGCTGCATTTCGATGAAGGCAAAATGTTGAGGCCCGCGTATTGTGCCATGTCCGTGCGCGTTCAGGCAGTCTAAATTTCCGGAGCCCTCCACTACTGCGTCTCTCACAATCATATCGTGGTTTTCGCACGTATAAAACCCCAGAAATCTTTATTAAAGGTCAAAGTTCGTAATAAGAACGATTGTAATGCGTTTATCGACGACAACGACCGGTTGACCGAATGTCCCTTGCAAAAATTCCATGTATGGCATTTGAGCATATACATGGCATACATGGCATATACATGGCATAGCATAAATGGCAGGCCCTTTATGCCATGCCACTTATGCCATGTATGTCATGTTTAAATGACATGGCATTTATGCCATGCCATTTAAATGGCGTAATGACATTTATGGCATGTATGCCATTTAACTGGCATAATGGCATTTATGGCATGTATGGCACGTATGCTATAGCATAAATGCCATGTGAGTAATTGGGCATGGGCATGCCCGATATGCCCAATTCATGCTGTCGTAAAGGATCATATTTGCCCAATTCGTGATGGAGCCATACATGTTGCCATATCACGAATGGGGCAAATATGGTCAATGTGCACAAATGCAATATATACCCTATGTAGGCATATGTGCAGCATGTTTTCTCATATAGTTACATTCAGTTCGTGAAACAGGCACATTTGGCAGCTCTAGTATGGGCCATGCATTGTTATATATGACTCCATCATGGATTGGACAAATACGGCCATATACAAACACTTGCCCGATATGCTCAATGGCTGATATGGCCGTATACGGCATTTTCGTAAGGAACGTGGTACTCGTAAACGGTGCGCACCATATCTGTTACGAACGCGCGCGAGGCGACAGAGCCTCAGAATTCGAGGAAAACTTTCTGCCCTCCCTAACCGCGTATCTCAACTCGATTAAGTGCACAAAGCGTGGAGGGGCATCACGTCCTATAGTATAATCACCGCAATTCCACGTAAGTGGTATCGATGGAGCGCATTCCGATGGGTCTTACTCATCTCTGACATACACCCTTCGAGGAGTTACACCCTCCTTTTGTCTCTTTGGTGTTTTGTTCTCGGAGACGGTAACAGGCTCTCACATTTCGCTCACCGAACAGGCTCTCACATTTCGCTCACCGAGTCTTTGACCCAAAAGAACGCGCGCGCACGGTAGTTAGCGAAACCGAAGCCCTGAACCGAGAGAAGACGTCACCTACGACCTCGCCGTATCCCTTCCCTGCATTTACCTGCCCGCAAGCTTTGCAACACGTACACCTGCCTTCCCTTCGCCGTCTCGAGCTACGGCTGTTGTCTCGGTACGCGTTGTCTAATGTTTCGTCGTCGGAGAATCGCAGGTTATTTTTTTTTTTTTCGGGGTATAGTTAATCGCGTTGCGTCTCCTCGGCGGCGAGAACGCCGACGAGCGCTGCTCTTGTATCTCCTGTTGTGCGCAGTACAAATTAGCACGGTAACGCGAAGAAGAAGAAAGAATATACCCGGCGGTTGCCATTGCAGACATTGTTGGGAGTTCTCTGCTCCTGCGAACTTGCCAGTTATGTGCAGTGTTGCTGCAAGAACGACGCGGCAAAAAAAGTTAGAAATATATGTAATATAGGAAGCGACCTATTGATATGTGTCACAATCAGTTTGTGTAACATCGTACGGTCAGTGAAGTGTTAGTACAGCCACATTCCACTGTACGACGGCTCGAAGACATTCCTTCATCGTTGTGAAAGCGAAAGTAGCGTCTCAACGTGACGGCTTCCACGAAGGACATTATGAAGCAGACCATAACCTTTGTGTAAAAAGCGTGAAACATCAGAACGCGTCATGATGTATACGCGATCCTTCGCGGTTAAGTAGATCGTATAAACCGCCGACGGTACCTGAGGAAATGCTTACAGTTAACCAAAAATAAGAAAAAGGGGAAGAAAGATTAGAATGTGAACAAATCGAAAGTAACTTCATTTGGTCGTCGCATTCTGGCCGTTGAGTTATCAATTATACAAGCTTTAAATTTCAGTGGAGTGATCTCTTCACCAAACAAGGACATGAAACTCAAAAGAAGTAATCGTGTCAACATTGCACCAGCGACAGGTGTCGGAACGCGATTTCGTTCAAGCCATGTTCACGAGCTACGCATTGCTCACGTTGATTTCTGGCCATGGAGCTCGTTACGCTCGTACAAGAAAAAAGAAAGAACGACAGCGAAATTTTATGTGAGCTGTAACTTTGATACAGCACAGCATCATGATCTAGTAAATAATTTTCCACAAACAAAAACATACCAATGAAAATCGCTCCTATCCAGGCTATGTTTGCGTTTTCCCACGTGTAGATACGAACTTAGACCGTGTCGAAACAGCGTCGCATACATTACACATCGGGTATTACGACATTCACATGAAACAGAGGAAAGAAAAAGCAACTTTTTATTGCACTCGCTTTTCCATTACAGCAGCAGTTTGAAACGAAGTCCGTGTCCCACTGTACGCAACTGCCCAGTCCCCAACGGCGCAAACAGCGGCCCGCGGCGTCGTCCGGACAGCCACGCTCGTGATGATGAATGGAGCGCGGATAATTTTTCATCTCGTGTCCGTCTGCAGGGGCTATCCTGCCGACGCGCACGCCACTCGCGTCCGTCTCCTGCCCGCGTAGTCTGCTATGCCCCCGGGGCGAAAGAAGCACAGCGCCAGAGGGTCACTAGCAGGGGCTGAACTGGACGACGGACTGCAGTGCAGGCTTCCTGAGGTGCACATCATGCGGGTATTAGCATGGCCTTCTGAAAAAAAAGAGGAAGGAAGGAAGGAAGGAAGGGAGGTCAACCATGACGCGCCTCCGGTTTGCTACCCTACACGGAGAGATGGTAGTAAAGGATTGAAAGAGAGAAAGAAAAAGAAAGAAAAGGTTGTCTTCTGAAACACACCGCAACTATGTCCCACCCGAAAGGTTTTTGAGAGTGCTCGGTTCAGATTGCTCGTTCGCATACATTCACGCTTGACACATAGACACAAGGCACATATTTCTGTTACGACCAAGCACATACAGTTCCGGTACCTCTCTCTTCACAGTCGTGTGAGGATTCGGTACCATGTTCTTGTGCCGGGCGTATTGCGGAACCTTCCTCATCGACGAGTATTGCGGCGTCTACGTCAACTTGCTCCCGACCCCGAGGGAGGCTCGAGCAAGGCGGATGCAGGTTGTGAACAAATAAAGGAATGTTGTGCCACGACACCTAAGCAGTTACGCGACTGAAGAGCATGGCAAGCGAATGAGAAGGCGATGCGAACGGGGCACGATAACGCTATCGCGTTCCACTCTTAAAGGCGAAGCTTTGGCATCGCCCCTTTCTTTTCTCCTCTTTTTTTCCAGGACTGCAAGCTAAAGATGGTAGTTTCTCATGAATGCACACCATAAAAGGTGTACGCGACACCATTATAGTTCTGCTGCATGTGCCCTGCAGATGTATATTGGTATTTCACGAAACATAACGTAAACCTTAAAAAAAAAAGTTGGTGCCATTACCGGGCCGACTGTGACAGCGAGGCAAAAGGAATGTCACACAGGGTTGCGCCTACACCTTTGATTGCAACCTCGGCACTCTTCTGTCCACCGATTTCATCACCACTGCTAACTCGTATGCATCGACGTGCACACTCCGCAAGGATAAAAAAAAAAAGATAGAGGCGAGATTAGTGCTTCCGGGGCTATGATTAAAGCGGGCCACGGAAGAACAACGAAGATAAGAATAACAAAAAAAAGTAAAAGAGCGGCCAGGCCTAATCTGCCAACTTCAATCTCCCAGATGTCATTCACCGCGAGAAATTCATTACGCGCATTAGGGGGCGTACGAGCTCCGACGAAGCGCAGGGTTTGTTATACACGACAGCACAATCGATATCAGCTACGGGTACGGTCACAGGCAGTCTCCAACACAATCACGACATTTTCCTTTTTTTTTTCTTTAATCACAATTTTTCGTTTTGTTCTCGTCAGCCTTGCTCGTGTCTCCGTGTAAGCTCATCCTCTCGCTTTCGTCACTTCCCCTCAAGGGAAGTCCACCCCCCTCTCTCTCTACCTTCTTTTTTTGTTTTTATTATTTAATGCACGATTTTCGCTCCTCTCTGCCGTTATTCGGTTCGCCGTTGACGTCATCGCGTCCGTACCGTCCTGTCGCCACGTCAGCTTTCCCTTTTCCCAGGCACATGGTGGTGACGTCGTCGACAGTGTCCGCGCTATCAGCGAAAAAGGTTCGCAAACACGGTGCCGGCAGTGGGTACATATAATAGGGAGGATACGCCCTCATATGCCCGAAAATATGACCGCAGCATCTCTCTCTGTCTTTCTTCCCCATTTTCTTTTTTATTCCGCAATATTTTTTTTCGCTATTTTTTTTTACGCTCTGTCTTTTCACGTGGCAGTTGTTTTCATATACGCTTCGGTGTCCGTCTTGTAGGGTGCCTCGCTTTTGCAAATTGGATATTGCGTCACTCGTGTGGATCGTCTTCTCTTGTGTATGCTCTAGTTCTGTCGACCCAATCACTTTCGTCGCCATATTTTGCATCCGGACCAAAATTACGTCGTGGTAGAAGATAAGCAAGAACAGACAGATGGTTTGCCCGGAATTAAAAAAAAAATGAAATAGAAAATAGTGACAGCCCCAGGAAGAGGTAGCAAAAAAAAAATGAAAAAGAAAAGAAAGGATGACGGGCCCATACTGAACCGCCTTGATTGGTCCGGAGGATCGCACACTAGTGAATTCGCCAACGAAACTTCCGTAGTTGCCCTTCCATCGGCATTTTGCAATCATACTTGTCCAGGCCGCTGATGCAACACATTTGCATGGCCATGTGCACGTGTATTCTCAAACAAGCCTCAATATCAAAGTTCGTCGAACGTACAACCGAGTTTTAAATTTATTTCTAGAAAAGTAAGTATCGTTAAGGCGAGTAGCTTGCTAGACCTGGTTACTTGTACAATATTGGAGAGGAATCAAACAGCTGTTTAGGCAGGACAAAGTGATATAACGACAAACACGGCGCTGGATGTGCACAGACGATGAAAAAAAAACAAGATATCTATACTAAAAAATACACAGACAAGGTGGATCATCATCAACAACAACAACGACGAAGACTAAAAATAAGAAAAAAAAAAAGAAAAAGAAACGAGATCCTCTCAAGCCACATCTTTACAACCCGTCGCACGTCCACAACATATATTATTTGATGGCTATGTTGATGTGTTTCACTGCATTGTTTGGAGAGGGGGGGAGGGGGAGGGGTATGTGCATATGTTAGCTACAATGCATAGTATATGAGCACGTATTCCACTTCCGCTGGCCTGGCATCGGCAATCTCGCCCAGAGTGCTCGAGCACTTTGTGCTGAGTTGACGCACCGTAAATATAGTACATCCAATAAGCACGGCCACAGTTCTCGGCATATGCACGCGAATCCAGTGAATCGCGAGACAACGTATATAAATACCTATACAGTACGTATACTCGAATATGCACGCAGGCATTATACGCGAGTTTACCGACAAGAGACACATACACATGCCTCAGCCAGTGTGCATTCTCGAGCGGAAGATTAAATGGGACGGAGCACGCGAGAAGGAGGGTATGCGAACGCCTCGAGAATGGCGCAGGTATATACATGCGCATAGGTCCATATAAGTATACGGGTTGGGGGAGGCTGGCGGTAAAACGTGGCTGCTCGGTGTCTGAGGGCAGAGCACAGGTTTGTTATTTACACGCTGTGATGGATGAGCGAGACGGGCAGGAACAAACGTATAGAAAAAAGCCGATTCTCGTGCGACACGTGTTTGCCTTGGAGGCGATGCAGGGAACCGTTGCGAAAGCACTGGCCCCCTTCCCCCCGATCCCCAGTGGTCAAGCTATCTACACACTGCCGTGTGTGTGTGTGTGTGTGTGTGTGTGTGTGTGTGTGTGTGTGTGTGTGTGTGTGTGCAGGAGAGGGGGGAGGAGTGCGCTTGTGCGCGTGCGGCCACGCACTGATATTTGCGCTCACTTTTCGCAGGACCCAACCGTAAACAGGTAGGTGCAGATGACGGGGATCCTCTGTTTCTTTTGTTTCGTCACCTCGATTGAGTGCATTGCCTCTCCGGTTACACATACGACATGCTTGTCGTGACTGTGTGTCCGTGCGTGCGTACGCTTGGCTCGTGCGTGTGTGTGTGTGTGTGTGTGTGTGTGTGTGTGTAATGCGACACGTTGCGTGTGCGTGATGGAGAAGGAAGAAAGTGAAAGTCGCGAGGAATCTTCGACGAATCGCGCTTACTTTATCTTGTTAATCCCAAAGGGCCCTAGATTTTTCGCTCTCTTATAAGTAGCGACAACTACCTCCTCTCCCGGCCCCCTCTCGCACGCAGCCCGTGTCGGCAGCCATGTTCTTCCTAAACACGTGGATTGGAGCTTGCGCGAGCTGACAGCGTCCGACCGTCAACATACACGTTCCTGTCAAATATGATAGTGAACGCGCCAAATATAAGGAGACGCCTACTGAAACGCCCAACTTTCTTTGACGTTCTCTCGTTGCGGCATTCAACTAACAAGCGGCCGCGGCCGGGATTCGAACCCGCGACCTGAGGGTCAGCAGACGAGTGCCATAGCCTCTAGACCACCGCGGAGCAATGGGCGTTCGTGTTTTCCGTGAACTTATGATACGAACACAAGGTCATCGTCGTCAGCGGCAGCAGCCTGCCTACACCGATTGCAGGGCAAAGGCCTCTCCCATAGATCTCCAATTATCCCGGTCCGGTGCTAACTGTACCCCATTTATCCCCGCAAACTTCTTGATCTCATCTGCCCATCTAACTTTCTGCCTCCCCCTGCAACACTTGCCTTCTCTAGGGATCCACTCTGTTACCCTTACTGGCCAACGGTTGTCTTGTCTTCGCATTACATGGCCTGCCCACGTCCATGTAACACAATGTAGCACGCATAAATTGAGCAGCGTTCAGGTAATGGTTCTACAGTATCACTATTATGCCTCAGATTTCTTTTGAATGTGTAAAATATCTTAAGAACGCGCTAAAAAGTGTTAAGTTCGGCGCAGCTTAATCACGCGCACCGTTTTGTACACGTCTCCTTATTAGCTGCCTGTGTAATCGAGGAGGTCAAGTCGCTATCGAGATTTCCTTGTGTGCGGATAGCCTCGTTTATGTGTGCGCATTATGACGACGAAAATATTTCCCAGGATGATCCATCTTCGCACAGATGCGATATGATCAGTCACCAGAAAAAAAATAACAAGAAAAAAAGAAAGAATCCATTTTGGTCCTGAAGGAGCGATAAGCTATCGATTGTGCTTTCTCCCGCTCATAAATCATCCGAATTTCGACCGAAGCACAAATCATCGGTTCGATCTCTTATATACACAGCGGCAGCAGCAGAAGTGCGCGCGAATATGGCAAGCGTCAACGCACTTACAGTCGCTGTCCATGGCGTTCGGCTTGTTTTCGGGTAGAAATCATAGGAGGTTCCTCGCTGCCGTCAATGTAATGATATCCGCCTGTTGACTATAGCTCCAACGTCCCTGGTGTCACAGTTCAGTAAGCTCCGCCGCAAGGGCCTTCTCTGTCAAAGAATTAAGAAAAGAAAATAGATAAGACTGTGCTTCGATTGCACTTTGGCACCGCCGCTATACATACGCCGTTGCCTTGGTTGTTATCATATACATACTCGCGAGTACTTGTTTGAATCTAAATGGCGAAAGGTCACCACGGTCAGTAACCTCAAACGACTCCCACCGTTTTCCACGTGCTGTGTGAAAAACGTGCAGAGAAAGAGAGCAAGGAAGGGGGCTTTGTAATGAAAGTGGAAGTCAGCCCATGTATGTATGTATGTATGTATGTATGTATGTATGTATGTATGTATGTATGTATGTATGTATGTATGTATGTATGTATGTATGTATGTATGTATGTATGTATGTATGTATGTATGTATGTATGTATGTACGATGCCATACGTGAAAGACTAGCTGTAAATATAGTTAACAGCTTGTGTTAATCATCACGTGACAGACGCGCCTCATTGTCTGTTGGATTCATGAGATTGTGCCTACCACTTCCCCTTTCATTATTTCGGCGCGTACGTATAGTTCCGCCACACTTGGTGCCTTCAGGTAGCATGCGAGGGTTTATTCGTCAGCTGCCATCGCGTAATAACATCACGTATCACGTGACGCCTTCTAGCAAAAAGGATGTTCCGCACTAGCCGCCACAGTACGCGCGGCGCTGTCTAACATTCCCTGGAGCGAACGAACAGAAATACCCAATCAAAGGGACGATGGAACGACCGCCGCCGTAGGTCAGTTGCTAGAGCCTCGGACGCGTTATCCGATAGTTGCGGGTTTAGTTCCCGCCGACGGCTGGTGTGTTCTTGAGTTCACTTTAATTCCTTTTCATTTATGTCACAATTACTAAACTACAGGTAAAAACTACAGAATTTCCTCTATGCCTTCCTTGGCATGACTGTCGGTTGGGTTCATGAGGTTGTTTTTAACAGAGAAAATGGCCTTTGACCATTTCCCCTTTAGTTACACATAACCATTATTGCTTATTACGTAAGGTGACAGAGTGATGTGCGCTCAACATTTAACTAGCGATAATAATCGTTAGCGGTGCGCAAACGCAAGCTCCATATTTAGAGTGTGCAGTTATCTCGAGTAGCAGGTTTACACATGCCACAATAATTACGAACCTAGCAGTAAGTTTGCAATCTGGATAACCCTCCGGTTTTCTTTCTCACACGTGTATTTTACTCGAATCGTTCGCGGCTTAATTTAATAACCCACAAGCGAATGCTTGCACCAGGCCTTTTCTCTCTATACATTTATATCAGTTGTGGCTGTTACCCTCTCGCTAATTTATTATATTTGTGGAATGTAGTAGTTGAAGAAACAATTCCTCTTTTAATCACGTGATGCATCTTTGATTCCTGGATACGGTTGCAGCATTTTTATGGATTCCACAGGGCAATAATATTAACGTGCCAAGATTAAGCTGCATATTAAAAATCCCCAGCTGACCAAAAATAAACGGTGCTATACAGCGGGCCTTATAATCGTGTCGTGGCTTTGGCCCTTGTTGAAACTTGAGCATTCAATTTATCGGGCGTTAAAAACCTTGAGATCTCTAAAGGGATGTCCCGATAGAAAGCTATCATCGATGCCATCGGTAATTCGTAATGTAAGACGGAAGACAACCGGACAAGGCAACGCCAGTAAAGCAGTTTATTCAGCAGGCGCTGACCAGTCTAAAACACGAAGAAAAAGAAGAATAATGGCTGTGTGCAAATTATAACGATAAAGTAGGTGAAAAGTTCTTACAGTGAAGAAAATTGCTCCTGAAGCGCGTCTAAATAATCTTTTAAGGAATGACTTCGTAATTACATCTTAAAACGAATAATATTGTTCATGAAGTTCATCTTAAAATTTGAAGAAATGACCTTCGTAATATTATCTTAGGATGAAAAAGAAAGTAATCCTTAAATCATTTTAATCATTTTTGACGAAACAGTGTTCGCAATGTCATCTTAGAACGGTGAGAAACGGCTCCTTGAGGTATTTTAATTGTCTTCGGAGAAGCGATATCGTAATGTCATCTCACAAAGAAAAGAAAAATCTGCTCCTCAGCGCATTTTATAATCATCCTTGGGGAAAATAAAGTGACACGCTACCATTTGGTAACACATCGAAACATGCATATGGAGCAAATCGTCTACCAGAGCTCTATTTAAGAAGAAAAAAAAGAAGAGAGCCTCTGAACACCGATTGAGAAAAGAAGCTTTCCTAGAATACGAAATATGCAGATAAAGAAAAAAGAAGGAA